>OY744540.1:55268265-55278265 GCA_963556195.1 Sepiola atlantica | reverse complement strand
CAAACAACGAACACATAAGTTTATTAGAATAAAACAAAATCAGGTGAACTTTGCCTAGTATGACTTCGCTTTCAGCTGATTCTTTAGTTTGTGTTGATGAATGTATGATATTTTTCTAATGAGTCGCTGTTTATAAAGGTTCGGATACAACTCTACGATAAGGGATAAAAGAACATGTCCGTTTGGTAATATACAAATGTAAACTTTTTCAAATATCCAAAATGGACGAACCATATATTTCGTAAACTAAATCGTCTTTTTTCTTAAACGCGTGCGTATAAGAGCATCTGCCTTTAAATAAACTTTGAAATAAAAATATTAATAAAAATAATATTGGAAAGAAAAATTACTATTAATTTTCTTTTCATAATCCGACCGTGAGTAAAAAGTGTTGTTAAGACAAAATGAGTTATTTTGGGTGTTGCTCATTATAGAGTACCTGAAACCCATTTATCCTATTAAATTAATTTAATCACCTTCATTTTTTCAACTAAATTCATTCTAAATACTCCAACATCAATTTGGGCTTTTTTTTATACTAGATTCGAAACAATGCATAATAATATAATGCTATTTATGTCATATACAATGATAACTCACACGACTAAATGTCTGAACGAACCATTTCATAGTAGAAAGGAATATACTACAACAAGTTATAACAAACTTAATTTTTTACGACATAACAACGTTGACCCACTATCTCGGCTTGCCACTGAAATTAAGCAGTGCCGATTCAAGAAGGGTGGGATTGGGATTGGGACATTCTTGTTCACAATTACACGCGCAGTAATTATTCCAGGGGTATCCATTGTCTCTAAACACGGAAGGTTACTGATGAGTGTTATATTTTCGTTTACTTTTCTAAATAGTTCGTAGTTTTTATAGACTTACGTGGTGACTAAAAGAGACAACCTAGTGTTTCTAACGTGCTCCTACTTTCCTCGTAAGCCAAAGACCGGTAAAACCACTCAATTTCGTAACATGAAGAGAAAGATACATTTAAACAGTCAAATAATAGTTCGCGTATTGCCATTATTTTTATTATAGTGAGGATTTTTTAATGATTTATAAGGGAGGAATATAGAGCCACGAGAAGGAGAACAAAAATGAATCACTTCGTAACGTTCTTTTTTTTATATATGAGGATGTTTTTTTTTCAAACGAGTATTTAGAAATAACAATCAAGTAAAAAAATATATAAAATTGCCGAGACGTCTTTCAATCGACACTTTTCAAGGTAATCGTCGACAACGAGGGCGAATCACGATTAAAAACGTGGTCAGAAGATCATAAATAAGTATCGAGGGTATTAATTTTTTTTTTAATTATGAAAAGGAAAAATGGGAAAAGACCTTCTTAATGTAAACCCATTAGTTATAAGTTATCGGTGTACTCTTTCTGTTTGAACAGATACGGTTGTCGTAAATTTATAGCTAGTTTGCATTGGAGGGTACTCGGATGAGGCATTCTCTATTTTGCACCGAGCTTGTTCGAAATCTCACTTAAAGATTCCGGAAGCGATGCGTCTACCATTATTTGACTGTTTATATGTGTGTATATATATATATATATATATATATATATATAATACTTTGTTACAACTAGTTGTGTGTGTTTGTTTTCTCGCCTTTACAGAAAATAGACATCATTATTTACCTAATTTACTATTAATCGGATGTTTATAGAAATCAAGTATACAAATGCATAAAATTAATACACCTTTCAAATATCTATTTTTTAAATATGTTAACTTAGAAAGTAAACTAACCCATAACACCTCAGCGATTTATAACGTGTTATTAATAAAGTACTCTGTTTCATCGAGATATATATAGAAAAAGACGTACTTAACTTTTTATTCAAGTTTATTTCCCAGCAAGAATTTCCTCTTCGTGTGCGTATAAGTGAATCAATAATAATGTCAATTTTAAGTATAATTAGAACGAAGAGAAGGCATATAAATACTGACAGTTTCCATTTAGTTGCGAAGGAAAAACATAGCTAAATACATCCTCACCGATAAAAGTAAATTAAATAAAATTTAAAAAGAAAACTTCACAAATAAACACTGCGCACATTTGCGTCACTAACATCTTAATTGACGAAAAAAGCAAGGAGGAGTTTTCGTAAGCTACGTCCATTCAACATGGCCGAAAGTGTAACATATCATTAGCCACGAGAATGCTATTTTAAATGTTAGCGTTACAAATCCTCGAACTGTAACTTTCCAACCTAAACGTGACAGACAAACAACGAAAATGGCATTTCACATAAACGCATTTATACCCCAGAAACGATACTATAATATTAAACGTGACAACTCAACAACATTCATGATTTAGATTTACTGCGACTGAAATGGAAACTGATATTACGTATAAAAACGTGACAGACAAATGAAAATGATATTGCAAATATTAGCTTTTCGGACACGACTTATAAAACTATGACAGATAAAGGAAACATATATTACAAATAAAATGGTGGCAGATCGGGGAAATAGTATGACACATTTCATCGTGACAGACCAAGAAAATGATACAATAAATGTTAGTGTGCGACACAAGGACATCGGTATTATTAATTGAAGCGTGGCAGAAAAAGCAAACCACATTGCACATGCAAGCGTGACAAACCAAGCAAACAGATATTACACATACAAATACGAGCCTGGAAGACATAGGAAAATGATATTACAAATATTAGTTTGACATACTATGGAAAATCATACTACACGTACAACTATGCCGGACCAATGTAACTGATATTCCAAATATAAGCATTGGATACTAATAAATATGGTATTCCGAATATAAACTTTACATGCCAAGGCAAACTAATATTACAAATATAAGCAAGGTATATTATATTTCAAATATAGACATGCCAGTTTGACTGATGGGCACACCCTCTGGGACGTATCTACAGTAAGATTAGGGTATTCAATCTGTGCTGTTAGTAATGAAAATGCTTAAGAAACAGACGGACCCATCCTTTTAAAAAATGCGTGGACGCATCTAAAATAAGTTTATATCCACCTTCCGATAAAAAAATAAACACTGAGAAAAAAACGGTTTAAGTAAGATTGAAAGGTTTCTCTTTCACGCTAATCTGTAAAAACAACAGCGCGCCACGGAGCGTTTCCATTTGGCCCGACTTCATGTGTAGGACACCTCTTAAAACATTCGATCGTCCTATATTCAACAATGATAAAAGCACATAAAATAAACAATAGATAAGAAATAGATTAACTATTTTGTTTATTTCCTCTTTTTTTAGAGAAAGTGTTGCTTTAAGTTCGTTCCAAATAGGGAAGGGAAGAAAGAGAAAAGAGAAACAAAATCCTGTTAAGAAAATGTAGTCGATCAGATTGATCAGGTGCTCGTTACTTAGAGTTGGGCAGATACAATATCGTAACAATTCTTGGTCAGGGTTGGTAGGGCGGTAGCTTCTTGTATAAAAATGGAGCACAGCTTTAGATTGAACTTAGTCAAGTTCAAGAGGTCAGCGTACATTACTTACCTCTTTGATTAAAGCCACGTTTGATTTGTAACCTTTACAGATGCTATTGCAAACTACATACATACGTATGTCTATAGCCATATTAGTTGTGCCTACTTTATTTTTAAGGAAGTATTTTACTTTCATTGTATACGCATTTTTTTTTAAATATGCCTTTCAGGTATATTTCTTTTAGTGAAGTATTACTTCTTTTTCAGTAGTAATATTAAAGCACATCTTAGCAACACCATTTTGAAAGTAAAATGTATGTAAAACAATATTGGTCCGCTAATAAATAATTAGTTGAACTAAATTGTTATAAGAGTACAACTTATGTTTGTTACCGAAAAGTCGTCTCAGTCTTTATTTAAAAAAAGTATTGCAGGTCAATATCTTCTAAAAGGTTTAATTAATACATAATGATGTTCTTTTAAATAATGTTCTATTGCACAGTTGAAATGATTAAACAGCCAGAAATAGTTTTTAATTCGACATTTGAAATGCTTTGATTAAACAGTTAACATTATTTAAAAATACATTGAAATTCTACATAAGCGCAGTTTAAATTATAAACGTAATATTAAAATGGCTGCTTGTTATGGACAGTAGGAATGTTTTCCAAATTAATCTTTATTCTTTGTCTTCTTTGTTTTGAAGAGGTGGACTCTCTGTTAAGAGTACCCCCAAAACATGTATGCACATATGTGACTAACAATCTTTGTATGAATACTTTTATATATATATATATATATATATATATATATATATATACATACATATATATACATATGTATGTATGTATATATATATATGTATGTATAGATATATATATATATATATATATATATATATATATATATATATATATATATATATATATAGGAAGAGAAGGATGAAGATAATCCGACGTGATGGGAAAATGAAAAAGGAAAACCAAAAAATGGATGTTTTTTATGTGTACATCAACGTTTCGTCTTTATTTATAAGACTTCATCGGGATGATAAAATAGAGAAAACATGTCATGCAAGTACAGATACATGTAGGGTAGACATATTGGGAGGAAAAATAAAATGAAATAACGGCCACTATTGGGTGGACGTCCGTACTTGTTGGAGAAATAGAAATGAATGTTGAAGAAAATGAGTGGGGAAAAATGGAAGGATGGGGTGAGCAAGGACTACTGTGGCTGGTGGTAAGAGAAAGAGGTGGGGGATGAGCCGGGGTAAAGTGGATGGCAGAGAGGGAGTGGAGGAAGGGGGGAGGGAGGTGTTTGACCAGATGGCTGCGGTCAAGATTGAAGGGGAAAAGTAAGTTGGACTGTTTGTGTATGGGGGGTGTATGCGGCTCATCCCCCACCTCTTTCTCTTACCACTAGCCACAGTAGTTCTTGCTCACCCCATCCTTCCATTTTTTCCCAACTCATTTTCTTCAACATTCATTTCTATTTCTCCAAAAAGTACGGACGTCCACCCAATAGTGGCCGTTATTTCATTTTATTTTACCTCCCAATGTGTCGTCCCTACATGTATCTGTACTTGCATGACATTTTTCTCTATTTTATCATCCGTATGAAGTCTTATAAATAAAGACGAAACGTTGATGTACACATAAAAAACATCCATTTTTTGGTTTTCCTTTTTCATTTTCCCATATATATATATATATATATATATATATATATATATATGAGTAATAAAACAAATGTTTAGTTACATACTTTTACAAGTATACAGTGCAACTAATAATAGTTTTAGGAAGAACCATTTAAACCTGGATTTAAAAAAAATCGTGTTCTTCAAAAGGTATACACACTATTATTTATACAGATTTAGTTTAAATTATTGCTTGGAAATTGTTTGAAAACAATGCTCAATCGCTTATGTATCTAAAGAATATAAGTGTACGTGAGAAGAAAAGAAAAAGTATTTGCATAATTACTCTCTAGAGTTTCATCCATTTCGAATATTATCTCATGAAAAATAATTTTAAAAAAATAATATATGAGAGATAAGTAAATGCGTTTGAACAGTCAATATTTAATATATGTAAAGAGTTAATATATGTAAACGTATCATGTCAGAAGACGTCTTACCTGGCTTTGTTGTAAGTTGCATGCTGCGATATGTGCAATGTTAGGAAAATAATAAAGTTGCAAAGGAACAAAAACAAGGCAAGTGTTGAACGTTTAGGAAACGTTGAACATTTAAAAAATGAAATATTGGTTTAAAGGCTGCATTTTAAAAACTTTAAGAGAAAAATAAGCTTAGAGAAACAACGTATTGCTTTAACAATAAAATGGGAAATTATCAGTCAGAAAAAACAATATTGAGCATATTTTCATCGCATTACTAATTAATATAACATAATACACTTTGCATTACATGAAAAACAAATATGTGGGTGGGTGTTTTATAGAGGGAGAGGGCAGATAGCGTGAATGGACTGGTATAGCAATATTATATAATTGAATGCAGAAAAGTGATTATACAATACATATATGTTTACCGAAACACATACTTTCACAATGTCCATGATATACACATATTTAATCTACTTTTATTTTAAAATTTATGATAATAGCAATAGATCAACAACTTCGTATGATTTCTTATTTTGCTGTCCAGGTTATTTCTTTTGCTCTGATGTTGTAAGTTTAGTATAACCTCGCCGTGTGTATAAATAACTCACGGAAAACACTCGGACGGTGTTTCAATACAATGAATATCCAACTACTCTACTTTTGTTCTCCCTGACGGCATTACTATGAAACAATTATACAAGTGTTCATCTTACAACCAATTTCATGCTGAAACAATACGTGCACATACACGTTTTCCTTACTTTTACAATTTAAGAATTTTAACATCGACCGAGGTGTAAATTGTATGAATATTGACGTAATAAATAATATTCTGTGATTCCTGAGTAAACCTGTCTTAAAGACGACATATTTTTTACCCATTTTAGTATGTTTATTTACGTGTTTCTCTAATTAAAGCATTGCTACATAAGCATGTAGTCGGTTCGTTGTCTTTTAATCACTTTTCATCCACACACACACACATACACACACACATGTATATATATATATATATATTTCATTTTAGGGGGGAGTACACAATTTTAGTATAGCAAGCATGAAGGGAATACGAATTCTATCGTTCATGATTAAAAGTTAATAAAGATAAAAAAGAAAAAATGCCAGCTGACCGGTTTCGCCCTCTCTTAACAAAGGATGTATCGAGGGATTAAAAAAACGAGAGATTAAAAAAAACGGGGTGAAAACATAGAGTACAGTAAATAGAATAGCGCTATGTTGTATATACACTGGAGGATGAATCTTAGAGACTGATCACATCTAGTCCCAATAGACATTCTCTTTTCTTGCAAAGAGAGGGACGTTTAAGACGAACGTGGATCATCTCCAAGATTGTAAAATGGTATAACGAGTGAGCATGACTGAGAATGGTGAAGGAGTCCATGCTAAACTTCCTAGCGCACGGCGTTTTTTTAAAGTAAATGGTCTGTAATGGAAGATACGTATGTATTATTTTAAACGTCCGTTGACCGCAAGGTTCAATTCCTGATCTTACTCGGAATGTGCTGTTGGACTCTACTATCCAATCTTAATGTCGTCCTACCCACGTAGTCAGCACTGCAACTACATTTGAAATGATAAATTACCTTATTTTTATTGTGCATGGTAGAATGTCTTTACGAGAGGACGCCAATAAAGGTTTTGTAGAAAACACAACACGCACATTCGAAGAAAAATAACAATTTTACACTGCTGAGCTGATTTGCTTGGCGAATATCTCATTTACTGTGCCTAACCAAGGTAAACAAATGTAAATTGGACATTTAGTCACCGTATTTGGTTTTATTTCGGAAAAAAGTATTTATTTTCCTTTAGGTGACTGCCCTTATCACACAGTAAGTTAGGCACAATAAGTGAGAAATTCGCCAAGCAAATCAGCTTGCTTGTATACATTTGTCTTTTTGTACATTCATACCCCAGAGGAGTTTTTGTGTCTGTGTTTTACAGTACTGTTTCCGGTTTATGTTTGCATCATTTGTATGCGTATTCGCAATTCAATCGTTCGCACACTTCCAAGTGTACTGCTATTTCCACGCAGCCATGCATGGTTTTGTATTCTTTTTGGGATTGTTTTCTGCATTCATTTACCATATGATTTACTGTTTTGTCTCTTTGCCCCCCCCCCCAGTCAGAATTTACTGTTTTCCCGGGTGGTATCTATTTTAATTCTAACGTAGTTTGCCCTAATCGCATTGTTCTGTGCAGCCAGCAGTAAAGATACCATTTCTCTGCTTATCTGTTACTACTGTGTACCTCCTTCAGAATTTGTTGGTAAATAAATAGTAGATCATGCGTCTCTCTTTTCTATTTGGGCATCCTTTTTGATTTTAGGGGGGCAGGCTGAGATTGTTCAGGGATTAATAGACTTGTTCTCTCAGTTGTGCCGTTTGGATTTCCCACATTGTTGGTAAACACTTTATAAGTCTGTAGTTGCTGTGAATTGCTCTATTTTTTACATCTGTTGTATAAGTATTATAATAATAGTGATTATTATTATTATTATTATTATTATTATTATTATTATTATTATTATTATTATTGTTGTTATTATTATTATTATCACTGTTATAATTAGTATTATTTCATATGCAAATTGCAATACCACACAGTCGTAAGGGTAATGTTTTATTATTATTATTATTGTTATTATAATTATAATTATTATCATTATTATTATAATTTTTATCATCATTTTTATTATTAGTATTATAATTTACGTTTTTATATTAGTGACATAAAACTATATTGTTTCTACTTTCGTTATTGAGGAAGTGGTAATTTGGTCAGTACAACTAGAGAGCAATGGATGAGATAACTGTTATGTTTCTAAATCTCCGAGTCATTTAGATTGTGAACAGCGGGTAATCCCTGTTTAATATTTCACAATTTAAGTCAAAGTCCTCTGTGTTTGATTCACTGTTATATACTTAAATCACTTCTGTATTTGTAAATTGACCAGCGCTAAGTCGGCTTATGCAGGTGGTAAGCTTGCGATATTTTGGATTTAATTAGTATCCCTGGGAATATAAACTGCATTTTATTTCTTCGTTTATTCAAAGCTTCTTGAGACTATATATATATAGTATGTTGCTTTCTTGCCATAAGTATACTTCAATATACGTATGGTGGACACTATATATAAAGGATCAACCTTAATTAGTAATATATTTTATTTTGTTTGTAACTTGGCTGGTACTGAACAATTTTTTTTCTTTTTAATGTGTTACTCGAAAGTACAACTACCTACGTATATTGGATAACTATTCTAATATAAATGTTATTTCATTTTGATTTTTTTAGAAATAAAATATGTGCTCACCTCACATGCCATGTTATATATTTACTTATGGTTGACGAATATATAGTCTTGAAAGTGTGTCACCCTTCAAAAAATAGGTGAGGTAGAAACACCGTTTTTAGTCCTAAGTTTACCGTTGGAGAATGCTTTTCTTGTAATTATTTCCACGAATCATTCAAATGATATGCTTTTCTGTAAGAAGTGTTGAATTTGTTCAAACATGTCGAAAATAAGAGAAAATACATAAATGATGCATATATATATATATATATATATATATATATATATATATATACTTTAAATTTTCAAGTGCGTTCTTATCTTATAATAAATGTGTATCTCAATGACATTATATTGCATTATAATATATATACCTGCGTTTTTGAATTTCTCACATCATAGCTGGCCGATAAAATTAGTTGATACGCCTTAACACTGACAAATGTATTCATCCATTTCTCTGAGATGTTTTTTTCTTTACCAATTAACCTATTTAAGTGTATATATTTAAAAGTACACGCAGCGCTAAAATAGCATATTTTCCAGCACCGACACAGGGAAGGTGAAAATGGAAAGAAAAACGATTGCCCCGAACGTTAAAAATAAAGAAAAAATCAATCGAAACGAATTAGAAAATAAATCTAAAAAGCGCATTAGCCAAATGCAACGATCGATACCGTAAAAATAAAACAGCCTGGGGCTAGATAAAAGGAACAAAGTCGAAATAAATAAATATCAACGCGATGGAGCATAATGTTTTTTGTTGTTGCTATCCGTCGGCAGATGAAAGACATTTTTTTAAATGAACACATTCTATGTATATATTTCTTTCTGCCTTTCAACGGTTGAATTGTTTTCTTTACAAATTCTCTGTTAACGCGTGAATATATTTAGCTGAAAAAAAATACAGAAAAGAAAATAACAAATAAGCATGCATCTCGAATAATAAATATTGCCTTATTCTACAACTACCGGAAATAGAAACATTCTACATAGAAGAATTATTCTGCAATACGTAAGATATATTTATTAAAATACACCAACTTCCGTACTTTGCAGGAGAACAGGTAAAGAAACTCATTTTTTTTAATAAAAGAAT
>OY744540.1:55253265-55263265 GCA_963556195.1 Sepiola atlantica | reverse complement strand
AATTATAAACAAATAATATAAATACAAACCAAAATGTACTTAAGTTTATGTATCCGTAGACCAACGCTGGTGTTATGTGCATACATTCACCTGCGTCGGAGCCTTGCTTGGGCACATTGTAGTACACGTATGTTCGTCTATAAATATATTAGCGAGACCCCTCTAGCAATTAAATAGCATTACTCAACATAATAAAATAATGTATCATAAATAATAAATAATATATACAAATGCAATATATATATATATATATATATATATATATATATATATATATATATATATATATATATATATATATATATATATATATATATATATATAAAGGAAATAACCTCAACATATATTAGGGTTGTCCGAATGACAAACAAACAGTAAATACATCTTACCATTTAGTAAGAGACATTATAATTCTTATCTATTTACGTTTGCAATATTGACTGCCGTGATTGCTCAATTCATTTCAGAAATCGCAAGGCTATACAATATTGACAGCTCAACTTTCGAAGTTGAACTGATGTTGAGCAATGTATGTGATGTGTTGATTCTACTTTGTTGTATTCTCTTCTGTTCAGAGTGTCCCTAGATATATTGAAACGCCCAAATCAACTATTTTTTCAGATAATTTACTTGTAACACATTATTAAATAATTCAATGTGGCAACACAACGTATCCATTATATGCAAGGTTTCACTTAAACTGTTATTTCATATGTAATATAATCTTCATCTCTGAATCGATCAAGTGAACGCCGGTTCATTTCTTATCATCAATTAAAGGGTTTGGATAAAAAAAATTATATCACTACAAAAAATGTTGTATTTAAACACCCGACTCCTCCTTAAATTCTTATTTTTCATAATATGATACTGGCATAATTTATGTTGGCTTTCAATTCAAATAAGAGTTTAGTTGTTGTCTTGATTTGATAAATTCGTCCTTGTATTGTTTAAATTCAAGATTTACACAGATTGAATTTATCGCGTTTTGCATTCGAACTCTTCAATTGTATCAATATCTAAAAATGCTAACTAAAATAAATGAATCATGTTTCACTGAACCAAAAAAAGACAATTAAATAAAATTACGTCATTTACATAAATATTTTATTAATCTTGACTGATTTAAAAAGTATTTTTAACGGAATTAGATGTGCTTAAAGAAATGCGTTCACATAAACGATATTTTTCCGCTTCCCCGATTTAATTATTGAAATTAATTTTCCTAATTAAGATCGATGCTATATTACTACAATTAATTTAATTTCATACTTTTATTATATATTTTTTGTCATAAGATATTTTATTAAACCTTCTAACAGGATGCATCTTTATCACTCTTATAACATTGGTAATGTTATTTTTTTATAAGATGTAATACAGAGTTTCTCTCGAAGAAATTAATTACTTAATAAAACGTAATCACAGTACGGATACATTTCAGGGAGAATGACGCTTGGAATTATTCCATGCGACTCTGCTTAATTAATTAAACAGCAATTGAAATTATCCACTTGATAAAATGAAGTAATATTGGTTGTGAGCGCATCCATGCAGTGAATTAAATGTGCACTAGCAGGGTCCGCGAACACTTAGTTGTTAATTAAAGAAAAATATGTTGTATTATTTGGATCATTCGAACAACTCGTTTTATCTTGCCTGTTCTCTGGAGGTTTACAGTTATATGCTCACTGCATGTGATGCTAACTATGAATAAATAACACATTACTTACTGAAGTCGTTTACCATGTAATGGCTGACGTGTGGAGAACAAACTTCTCTCATTAATCTACTAAAGGGTGTTGTTTTGAATTCCATGAATTCTCCGATTTCAAAAAGTCGCTCTTGAAGAAGGTGAGTGTTAGAGTAAGGTTTATGGTAAGGGTAAGTTGTTATCGGCTGAAACGTTGTGAGATTCATATTCAATATCAGAATGGCAGTTGGAATAATCAAAATCCAAAAGTTATAATTCCCATTTGTAAAAATTCCGAAACATAACCAACCTTTTAATAGTTTTTTTCCAATTAAACAACGGCAAATATAAGCGAAATGTCATTTAATAGCTGATAATAGATAGCGAAAGTTACTCTCCAAACATATAAATGTATGATGTTTTCCTGCTTTCGGGGTATTTTACCCGGCTTCATAATTAGCTACACTATTCTTTCCTTCTCGGTATCTGATACAGCACATTCTTTTCATCGTGCCCATATATTAATCAGAGCGAATGAATTCGCCTGTGTATGTTTCAAGCATTCTACACAGCTTATCCCTTGTTTGAATATGTTTTCTGTTAACTGCAATTGGACACGGTGTCCTATCATTTTAATATGTCAGTTTGAATTGACTTGTATTCGTATTATTATAATAATAATAATAATAATAATAATAATAATAATAATAATAATAATAATAATAATAATAATAATAAAATATTATTATTATTAATAATATTATTTGTATTCACTCGGCGTTATCACATAGATCATCGTTAATGATTGTTCACCGACAATAACCAGTGGCATTTCCTGGAGTCTGAGTGACAACACACCTTCCTAGATTCCAGTATTCTTCTCTTCTTTTCGATCACAACCGCAAATAGGCTTGGAGTATCGCCACAGCCTTTTACGATTGATTTCTCGCTAGTAAGGACAATTAGTCTTCTTTTGGATTTGGGTGGCAATAAGCCTTCCCAAGGTCTCAGAATTCTACGCATTTTCCAGTAGATGTCTGGTTTGTCCTGTTCCTCCTCGGCCTCCTCATCCTCCTCGATCCTCTACGAATATTTTGTCTGGGTTAATCCTAGGCCGGCACCATTTTTATTAATTTATTTTTTAATTAATTTTTCTTTGGGGGGGGTAAGGTGGGGAGTGAAGGGTGAGAGCTCATAGTGTTTCTTGTCGGTTATGTTATTTGGTTCATTTGTTGCGTTGTGTTAGCTGAGGCCGGTGTAATTTATTGTGTGGGGGTAACATTATAAAGTGATGTTTCTTGATGTTTATGGTCCTTGGTTCGTGTTGTTGTGTTGTTCGTGTGGTATTGTTTTCTCTCTGTTGTGAATTCCTATGGACTAGTTACATTTTGTTGCTAATGCAGGTTGGTTTCCGCATTCAAGGATATTATTTAAGATAGCAGCTGTTTTGCTCATCGCCGTCCTTTATATGCGTTCGATGGCTCCTTTTATTCCAATGTCTCCCAGTCTTTGCTCCAGGGTTATGGGATTGTTTGTAGTGCTCCTATAATTATTCGTATTATACTGACTTTCTTCATACTCCATATTCCCTTAAGTTCTCTAGCTAGTTTTGTGTATTTGCCGCGTTTTTCCGTGTCTTAGATCTTTACTCTGTGGTCTGCTAGAACGGCAAAGTCTACGATTTTACAAGATATTTCTGTCTTGTCGATTATAATAACACCAGGTCTCTTGCTTGTATCAGTTTATCGATTTGTATTTCTATATCCCAGAAAAGTGTGTGGTTTTAGTTTTCCAGTACTGTTTCTTGTGTATGTTTGTATCATTTGTTTACGTATTCGAAATTCAATTGCTTGCAGAGTTCCCAGTGTATTGCCTTCCTCTCACAGTCATGTATGTTATTGTATTGGGGGGGGGGGGCAGTTTGCTACATTCACTTATATAATTTACTGTTTCGTCTCTTTTTCAACCCAGTCTGCATTTACTGTTTTCCTGGGTTTCCGTTTCTCTGTTCAAGTTTTCTTTTTCATAGCCATGCCCAGCTATTATTGTTGTTTTTTTTGATCTTGTGAGTTTTATGAAGCGTCTATATAGTTGTTTTCCCCACTTGTATATTCTTGTATGTTTGTGGCCGGTTTCAATGCTTCTAGCGTTGTTCGTTGGGACAGTGTATCTTGCTGCGGTGATCAGCCTTTCCGTGTTCTGGTGTATGTATTTCCCCAGATATATTTTTAGTGTCGTCGACACAGTCTTCTATATTTACTGGGCCTATTCCCCTTTCGTTTTCGTTCATGTAGAGTATTCTGTATCGTATTTTGGATGTAGTGCATTGTACATGGGCATTCATTTTCTAGTCCTCTGGTCAATGTGCCTGAGTTATTCTTTTATTTAGCTTATGAATGGTCCAGAATATATTATTAGTGATACTGACCAGGTATTTATTCTTTTGATTAGGTTACTGCTATGTAATTTTGTTGTTAAGAGCTTTTTTCTTCTTAGAGTTTATTTTCTAATCTTTTCTGTCATTTTTGTTGATTTGATTGAGTCTGCTTCCAAAACTCCCAAATATGTATAGCTGTCTTGTTCGCCTAGCGCCATTATCTGCTCTTGGTTGGTGGTTCCATGCCCTCAGTCGTCTCCAGCGTTATTCTTTTTAAATCTCTAGCAATGCACACTTTTCTATTCCGAATTCCATTTGAATGTCGGGGCTGAAGATTCTGGTCGTATTTATCAGTTTTTCCCCTTCCTTTTTGGTATTTGCAAATAGCTTCAGGTCATCCGTGTACATGATATATGTTATTCTTTGTTTTCTGCCTGTGAACTTGTATCTGACAAAAATCTTATGAGTATGTAGTTGAGTGGCATAATGCCTATGATAAATAGCAGTAGTGATAAGAAGTTTGCTTAGACAATGTCTCTCTGTATTTTGATCTCCTTCAAATGTTGTCTTCCATGTTCCCATTGCTTTCTTGATGATATTAATAATCCTGCCGAGTATTTTGTACATTGTTAAGCATTCAATTATCCATGCTTGAGAGAGTATGTCGTACGTTTTCTTGCAGTCAATTTATGCAACTGATATGTTATTTTATTGCTTTTAACTTCTTTTGATCTATGTATAACAGATTCTGCGTCGATCTTTTCCCTTGCTGACATCCTTGTGTACCTCTGGAACAAGCCTACGGCTGATAAGGTGATGGCACATTTGCTCTATTATTTGTGCTGTTAGGATTTTTCACATTGGTGGTAAACAAATTATTGGTCTGTAACTGCTTGAGGTCGTTCCATTCTTGACGTATTTTGCATGAGCGTTGTTCTTTCCTTTGGTCAGCTACTCTGGTACTTCTGTTTTATGGATACATCATCTAAGTTTATGTGCTAGCCTTTCATGTAACATCGTGAATTTTTATAACCAGTGAGCATGTATTCTATCGTGACCTGGTGCTTTCCAGTTTGCCATTTTCCTTAGTGTTGTCTTAATAGTTTCTTCATTAATTTCTGTTTCTGTTCCTTCTTCAATTTCTAGTAATTTATTTTTCATGTCTTTCAGCTATTGAACATTATTGTTGTTATCTTCAGCCTTTTTCCATATCTTTCTCCAGAAATATTTTGTTTCTGTCGAGTCCGGTTTTTCTGTTGTTCTTTCTCCGTTTAGGTTTTTGTAAAACTGGCTTTCATTGTGTTCAAAGGTCTTGTTCTTTTTGTACTTATCCGATCTGTATATGTATCGTTTCAAATTT
The DNA here is from genome assembly GCA_963556195.1 of Sepiola atlantica. NCBI lineage: Eukaryota > Metazoa > Mollusca > Cephalopoda > Sepiida > Sepiolidae > Sepiola > Sepiola atlantica. Next base: position 55,257,835 of record OY744540.1, on the reverse strand, counting down.
CCTTATTTTGCTGCTATCTTTTGTTTTAGTTCTTCATATTTCTTATTTAGTCTTTCCTTGCGATTCGGATGTCTGCTCTTCAATCGTTTAGTGTTCTCCTTCATCCTGTTTACGGTCTCAGCTTCTTTTTGAAGTTTGGTGATCTGGGTTACTAGTCTGATGTCCGTTCCAGATTTTATGTGTACATTTTTTGGGGGCAGTCTTCTTTTCTCTTTTTAGTTCAAACTTTTAACTTCTATTAATGTTCGTCTTTTAAATATGGGAGTTTTGTTTTGTTCTCGGACATTACTCGTTTGATGTGTTCTACTTCTCTTACTTCTTTCTAAGATAGTTCTTTGGTTTCGTCGTCTTCGCCATCTTCAGTTTCTGTGTCTATGCTTTTCCTGTTGTATCCCTGGAAGTTTTCGTCAAGTGGTGTGTCTTGATTTCTCACGCCATTTACATTTTGTTTGATTTCTGTTAATTCCATTTCCGAGAGCAACCCTCTCTTGAGTAGCTGGCTAGTCAGTAATAAATGTACTGTAGACCTTTCATTCGTTTTCAGTAGCCTCTTTATTTAGGGTAGCGGCTTTTCTAGTAGCATTCTCTTACCAGTATGTTGTCGTTTGCTGTCTATTTCTTTCTATGCCTTTTTGGTCTGTTCTTTTCATTCTTGATTTCTTGTGTTTTTCCGTGTCTTTTTGATACCTGAAATTTGATGGGGTATTTACCTGATTTTTGTCCTTTTTGTTTTCTCTGAAATTAAAGGAACCAACATTCGCAGGATGCGGAACGGGTCACCCATGTTGGCCATCGAGGGAGCACCTACCTATGATGACACTCAATTGTTTTTTCTGAGTCGCACGGTGTTTATTTGTATTTATTGACATTTACCATTGTTTAGTGTGTGTGGCAACAGCAGGCCTAGGCTTAGTGTGCCTGTGATTCTGTCATAGAAATAGTGTTTCTCTCATTTTGATGAAGTTCAAGGTCCACTATCACACATACATGAAGACACATTTCCAGAAAAAAACACAAAATAAAATAAATAAATAAAAATTATTATATATATATATATATATATATATATATATATATATATATGGGTGTGTGGGGGGTGTAAGCTAATTACATAGTATAAATCTTCTAAGATGCTCTTAAATAATAATAAAAAATGATGATAGATTCCCTTCCAATGTTTGTCTGATACATTGATTCTAAGTTATTAAGCGTTCGGTAGAGATTAAAAAAATCACAGAAACTTGTTTCTGTCACGTGACTAGTTCCTTTTTTTATTTCAATTACGTTCAACTCAAAGAAAAAGCAAAAATATTACCTCTCGACCCCCGAAGGGAAATCGCAGAAGCTTCTTATTAGTTAACATTAAAATTCACAATACATATAACATTTGTATATCTACCAAAAATACATCTTTAATCGGTACGCTCGAGACTTTAAATGTGCATCGGCACGTTTGTTCTGAAAAGTGACTAACTACTTTGTTTCTTTTGTTTGTTTGTTTTTGGGGGGGGTTGGATTTCAATTACGTTTGACTCAAACAAAAACTAAAAATATTATCTCCCGAACACAGAAGTGAAATCACAGAAGTTGGTTATTAGTTAACATAAGGATTCATTATAAATATAACATTTATATATCTACCAAAAATACGTCTTTAATTGGTACGCTCGAGAGTTAACATTATTATTATTATTATTATTATTATTATTATTATTATTATTATTATTATTATTATTATTATTATTATTATTATTATTATTATTAACTGCATAGACGAGTTCATTTGAGTTATTATCAGTTATTTTACGCTAACAATTACAAGTGGTATTCCATTGAATCTTAGTGGCGTTAAGTTAATTCAAATTTGTAATGCGCTGTATGTTACTGTTGCAAATCATTTTGCATTATCACAACAGCCGTTTACTCTTAATGTATTGCTAGAATGAGTGTTGGCTTTCTTTGGAAGTAGACTTGTAATAACCTCCTAACAGTTCCAGTACTTTCTGCAGTGGAAGTCTACTTATTATTCTTTCTCCTCAGACTTTCCATCATCATTGCCTCTTCGTGACAATTGTTTATGGCACCAAATGAAGCCTGTGCAACTTAATTTGGATTTGTGTTTTTCCTGAGTTCATGCAACGTGCTCTCTCTATTTTTCATATATATATATATATATATATATATATATATTTCAACTTGCTTATGGTTGGTATATTCTTTATTATTATTACTGTTATTATTATTGTGATTATTATTAGTAGTAGTGTCAGTAGTAGTAGTGGTAGTAGTTGTATATTTCTTTTAAACCAGCAGATATTGTGTTGTTTTTGTTATTTATGACCGTCGAGTGGCCGTGTCTTCTAAACGTTCCAATGTTCGTGCCTTCATTTTATTGTCGTTCCTAGTTCTTATACGAAACATTTGGATTAGTGTCAAAGTTCACACAAAGTTCAAACAGATAATTCCTTCAAGCTTGCTCTGGCTCCTTTTGTTTTGAGCCAACAAATATATACTTGTTTTCTCTAATGAAATCGCATTTGTATATTCTAACTATGCCTTCCACTAGATAAATACGTGATGATAGAATGACAAGTTTTTAAGATAAGTAATACAATTAGTTAAAATATTTTTTTAATGAACATGTAGTATCATGAACGATACTTTAATGATTGCGTATTTGATATCTAATGAGATTGATTCTATCAACTGCCAACCTGTGCACATTAAAACGCAACTTGGTGCAGAAATACCGCTTAATCCGAGACGCCAGGAAAGCCACTTGCGTCCGACTGCGACCCGCCTGCTGTCAAGTTGTTGAGCCCAGAAGCAGCAACTTCAGTCGTATTCCGTGCATATACATACCATTTTCGGGCAAACTTCTAAATCTGATAAACCTGTCATGTTCAGGTCAATACACACTACTTAATGCGAACATTATCTTTCTATTGAAACATTTAACAAACACCTACTTGCATTCCTCCTTCTTATGACCTCTTTATGCTTCAGCTTCCTGGTCAAACGAGCACTGTACGGTCTCAGCCTCTGGCGATGTATTCCGGACACGAGATTGACAGCTGACGTTTCTGCAACCAACAACATCCTCCTGAACAGACCTCCCCAGCTGGCATTCAAGCCTGTAATTACATCCTTCTGATCAAACATGTCGTCGTTCTAGAGCTGCTGAGGCCGCTACTCGAGCCTTTAGTGACGTCAACATAGAGCCGACTTAAATTCAAGGCATTTTCTAACCGCATAAATCAGTCCAGCAGGAAACGGGTTCTCAACATGAGATACAATTACGGCAACGATACCTACTTCAGCTATCTCTCAAAACTCACAGAATGTGAATAAACGTACCCAACAGACTCTCCCCTTCAAAGGCGTTGGAGAACAAACAATCTTAGAAAACTATTCATCACTTTTATCGAAACGCTGGCAGATGAAGAAAAAGCTTAGTTATTGTCTGTACCTCATGAGGCCATAAACGCTAGACATATTTTACACTGCACCCGTGTGTTTCTTATTCTTTCTTGTCAGTGTCGAAATTTGGTCGGGTATGTAACAAGAGTTGTAAGGCTAATCACTAGCGTCATCCCCTTTTTCTAGTATCGTTTACAGATCGAAGAAAACATAAATCGAACGCACGAAGCAACATAAATCCTAGGAGAGTTCAAGCAGCTTCCCTCCATAGAGGAAGCTTGTGGAATGTATGAAATGTTCGAGTATTCTCCAAGTCAAGGGAGATTACAGCGTAAAGTTTTTCAGTTAGTGCATGGCGGTGTCGACGTTATCCTACAAATAACCCCTGGTTGTCATAAATGGTCACCCAGCCCGTACTGATCAGGCACCACGTTGCTTAATTTCGATGATCTAATGACAACCAATGTGCCAACGTTTGTATGCTGTCTCTTACATATTAGCAGATGATACTTAGTGTTCCAAGCAAAAAGTCAGATGACGATAACATTCCACAATGATACGACTTCCTATTTTAGGATAGTAATCGTGTACGGATGAGTAGTGGACTGGGCTGGTTATGTATCATACAGCAACACACAGTGTGATTATGTAAGCCTAATTCCTGTATATATTTATCGTCGGGAAATGGTCCAATGGTTATTAGTGCGAATAGTGTACGTGCCATGATATGTTCAAGTTCCATTAAGGCTAATGAACAAGGTAATTGACTTGATAAATTTATAAATGCACTTACTCAACTTATGTGTAGTAAATTTGTTGACAACAACTTATTCAGAATATACCAAGATATATCATATTACACACCTAGGCCGTAAATAGTGTTCTGTGGAATGTAAGATTAACTTGAAATAAATTAGTGTCCGATTTTTAATGATCAACTTACAACAATACCCATGGATTATTTATATCTGTTTTAGATAATAATTGTTATTATTAGCAGTTATTGCTAATCATATTTGTATTAGAAGCATATGCACAGCATTAGTTTTTTTTTATTTTATTATTTAGAATGTGGTTCGCATTAATTGTAATTTATAACCCATATGCACACATCTTATATCATACTGAATATCTCTTAATATGCGCGTGT
>OY744540.1:55218265-55248265 GCA_963556195.1 Sepiola atlantica | reverse complement strand
AGGACCACTCTTTCAGTGTGCAACATTTCAAACTTGTGCGATTCATATTATTAAAGATATTAACAATATTATGATCTGCAATAAAGCGAGAAACACAGTTTATATACATGCACATATGCATGTATACATGCCTCCATATATATATATATATATATATATATATATATATATATATATATATATATATATTTATATCATGTGAGTTTATTAAAGTTCACACACACACATCAAGGTAGTAAGTCAAAAGTGTTTAATACGACTAGAGATCAACATATCATATTTTTCGATTTTTACTATTCCTATGAGACCGAATATACATTATTGAGCAATACTTTTCCTTTGCAGGTAAAATATAAATTATGACAATCCAATATCTTTTCCCTAACTTCTTTTGAAAATTACCTAATTCATAAAAAATAGACATTAAATATATAAAAAGGAAATAACACACAAACCAAACCTTCATTTCAATGCTTATGCCACTATATATTTTTTATTTTAGTTCATATATTTCTTTATTCTCATATTGTTTGTCTTTTTTTTGAAGCATTCTAAGGTCTATTTTATCATATAGTTGTAATGATTATGAATAAAAGGTATCAACTTCGTGCTTTAATAGTTATCTAAGCTTTTATAGTAGGTATTGAGTACTCAATAACTTGTCTAACTACATGTATTAAACTATACTAAGAAAATCATTAAACACACTATGTTATCATCAATATAAACTAAAGCTTATAAATACTCTCTAAAAAACGTATGGAAATTTAACTTATGTCTCACTGAATCATTTGAAATTCTAACTACTAATAAGAGTAACATTTTACACAGACAACTCTAATTACGGAATGTTGCTAACATACACGTAGTTATAACTATAATAAACAACACAATGACAGTATAGATACATTAGAAAAGTATATATCAGTACGTCAATTTGGCAGAAAATACAAAATTACATAATTTGAACAAATATTTATTTTTAATTTGATCAAGAAATGACAAAAGTCAGTAATAAATATTGCTGTGCAAAATAAGTTAAACTATAATATGAATTAAAGTTAGTTTAATAATTATGATAATAATAATAAGAATTCATTATAATAGATGTTAATTAGAATATAAATACGTTAATATACTATATATAAAAATTATGCCATTTTACAGGGTAAATTATATTATTATTATAATGATTGACACCACTATAGAGTAAATAATAATAATAATACTAATACTAATAGTGATAATGATAATAATAATAATGATAATAAAAATTATTATAATAAAACCAACAATTATTTAGCATAATTTCGGTAATAATTTAAATAATAAGTATAATCGTCATAATAATAGTTAACATAATATCATAATAATAATGTGTGCACAATGTTTAAGGATTAATAAAAAACACTCATTACAGTGTAAACAGATAGTATGGTAAACATATATTTTTAAAATAGTATGACACGTTATCTTAATAAGTAGGGGTAATAGCTGAATAAATGTTAACGGTAATAACGATAATGCTAAGAATTATAAGTGTATGCAAAAATCAAATGTAAATAAAAAGTAAGGTTAAAAATAAATAATGGATATCTTACAAAAACAGAAGGTGTTAGTGTGTAAGTGCTTTTACATAGACGAATTATTAGCCTCCATAATAATAATAATAATAATAATAATAATAATAAATAATGATGATAATAATAATAACAATAATAATAATAATGATAATAAAAATACTACTACTACTACTACTACTACTACTACTACTACTACTACTACTAATAATAATAATAATAATAATAATAATAATAATAATAATAATAATAATAATAATAATAATAATAATAATTATAATAATCATAATGATACAAAGAGGAAAAAAATGAATACATCAGTAACTTTCTGTATTATAACCATGGCTTATTTTATAGAAATTGGTGAATCTTTTAATTGCATTTTTAATTAAAAAAAAAAGTTATCACTTTATGATGATCCTGATGATTAGGATGATAATAATAATACTGATAACAATAATAATAATAATAATAATAATAATAATAATAATGATAATAATAATAATAATAATAATAATAATAATAATGATACTTATTGTTATACTAGTTATAATTATGATAATAATAATAATAATAATAATAATAATAATAATAATAATAATAATAATAATAATAATAATAATAATAATAACAATAACAATAACAACACTTATTAAAATAGTGGCAATGTTAGTTGCTTTCTTAATAATAGCTATATATATATATATATATATATATATATATATATATATATATATATATATATATAATGGATGATCTTAATAATAAGAATTGTATTTATGTTATAATAAAATAAAGAAATACATAGAAAAATAAACAGAGGACCAGGAAGGGGATGAAAGGATAAACGATAACATATAAAATAATGCAGGCACACCCATATATTGTTATATTGCGGTAACTATTTTCATTGTGGGTGCTACTACTTTAATATATCCCCATGATTCGCCATGTCGCTATGGTAATTTGAGCCAGATTGGCTATTGCTGCCACAGTTATTATTGATATTACATTGGCACCTATGACAATCATTATTACTATTATAATTTTTTGTGTTATGTCACAGTAGCACTGCTACCGTTGTCACTATTGGCAGGGCTGTTAGAGTCTTCATCATGGTAATTGGTGGCACTGTTGCTGGTTGTGTGTATTATTGTTATTATAACGTTATATTTCTCAGTGGTATTGTGACTTCTATAATTGGGTTTTACATGATATCAGAGGTCTTGATGATATTATTGCTACGCCATTAGATTTGGTTTCCGTAGTGAATATTAGGATTGATTGGTAGTTTTCCAATTGGTATGATTATGATTCAATTATAAATATATACAATTACAATAATGTCCAGGATGTTTATATTCCGGCTATCTTTTTAATTCATAATAATGCAAAACTAGTTAATATTTGACGAAGATGTATGTAGAGGTGTTAAATATAATTATTGGCTTGGGGCTTGTAATTAACTTTAACGTTACGGCTGATATTTTCATTGCATCTATTTCTGGTAATTAGTTAATCTTTTTGTTAACCATGAATAAGTTAAGACAAATATTGTCTTACAGTCTGACTTAGTCTCGGCGTGGCACAACTTTTGGCTGTCTTGCGGTCTGTTTTTGTGTGTGTTCCTCTTTCAACTATCCTATGTTCTGTATCCCCCATTCTCCCTCATAACTTATTTTCCACTCGCCAACTGAGAATTTGTAGACATTATAATGTGAATTTAAGGCTTTCGTAGACGAGTAAAACACAGTCAGGGTAAAACGTGTTTAAGGGGACCCAGGCAGATTGACCTGGTAATTATATCACCCCCTCCTTCCCCCTCCCTATATACATTCCGTTGTAAATCATACAATTTCCCCTATCAATATATTTATTGCTATTGTTCCTATCCCTATATGGGTTCCGTATAAATCGTACAATATCACCCTCTTTTGAGATATATATATATATATATATATATATATATATATATATATATATATATATATATATATATATATATATATATATATATGAAATACGCTATCCCTTTCATTACACCTCAATATACGCATTCCGTTATACATCGTTAAATTTACCTCTCACTATATATATATATATATATATATATATATATATATATATTAAATGTTGTCATGCACTTTCCCACTCACTATATTACTTCCGTTGTAAATCGCACAATTGACCCTCTCTCTATATGTGCATTGGATAGTGAGTGTGAATGCCTTATTTTCATTTTTACACATGCAATCTCCTCGTTTGGGTGCATGAAAAGGTCTGATGGTCAATATAAAGTATCGCATCAGTGATTATGTGATGACGTGTTACTTTATTATATATATATACATATATATATATATATATATATATATATATATATATATATATATATATATATATATATATACGTGCGCACGTGTATTTGCGTCTGTAAAATTGAATTCTACATAGACCTGTGCACTGACGTTGGCCGCAAAATTGAAAGCACGACGGTAACTCATGCCTTACTTTCTGACTCTCATTAATAATTATATGCGATTTTTACTTAGCAATATATAGTAATAGTCATGCCCTGTGAAGCTTACATTTAAAATAACATTTACACGTAAAGAATATTTTATATTAATAATTATATGCGATTTTTACTGAGCAATATATAGAAACAGTTATGTCCTCTGAAGCTTACATTTAACATATCATTTACACGTTAAGAATATTTCATGAATACGATATGCTTACAGAGTGGTGTATTCAATATAGCGCGAGAAAGAGCGAGATGAATGTATAGTTAGATACATTAGGTATACATGTGTTTTAAGTTCATTACAAATTACGAAAATAAAATATTCTTTCAAACCCAACTCAATCCTAGGGCAACAGTTTATATTTTAATGTGTTTTGTTCGATAAAAGTATATAGAAACAGACGTCCATTAAGTTTAGTATAATAATTAATACATTGCACCCTTCTTTAAGTAAAACATTCTATTCATGAAAAAATAACATTGTAGAACTAAAGAGGCAATATTCGCACGATTTTCTTTCCAATGAGAAATAATCTATTTGTGCAAATGCAGTTTAAGTAGACAAACAATCGCTAGGAAAATGAATGGCGGGATTGGTCTATCTATGTTCCGTAAAAGAAATAAGAGCGAATATTGTCACTTTAAATTTCGCTTAAAATACCATCGCATGCATACATAATTCATGAACATTTTTCCTATTTTAGATTATATCTGCAAAAGGTCATGCAGGGAGATGTATCACATGGTGTCACATTGAATTTGAAGACAAAGAATCGCGTGATTTAACATTCGTTAATGTTCAAGATGGAATGATTTGTTGAAATTGATTTGACATGAAAAATCAATTCATAAATAATCATGAATCGTGCATATTTCATTGAGATGTTACGTAGAAAAATAATAGAAATGATTTAACGAACATCGTTTAAGAGGAAATATATATCGCACCGCTTAAGGCTGTTTATAACAAATTAATAAGTACACTACTATTTACGATTACTGAAAAACTCAATCACATGTGTGAATATAAGTGCACACACATACAGCTGTATGCTATTTTATAGTAATGTTGGCCCACTGAGTACTTGTCAAATACGTCCGTGTTTATTTGTTTTCGAGTTTTTAGATAAGCATTGATAATTTGTATTATTCGGAGTATTCAGGCTACTATTCTCATCTCGGATGTTATTCTCACCAACATATAACCTCAAACAAACTGTGAATTGAACATTCAACCGACAGGAGACTGACACTTAGAACTGATCAGTACGTATATATATATGTATATATATATATATATATATATATATATATATATATATATATATATATATATATATATATATATAAAGCATGCATCCGATTACATAAGAAAATATGTATGTAAATATAGTTTATATGTTCCTTTCCTGTTCTTTGTGTATTGCTAAGTACATATATATGTTAATTTTCGTTATATAATAGTGTTTAATCGTGATTATTAAGTGGGTTTTCAGAGAAAAATGCATTCATTTACTAGTTACGTCGTATGTATGTGTTCATTACTGTATACAATTCAGTTATTAAAGGTCGTTTATTTTTATATTTTTTGTGAAATATTGAAGCAAGGAATTGAAATTAGTGAAAATATATTTGAATAATGACGCTGACATGTTCTAAAATTAAAACAAAACAAATGTAACCAAATGTCTACGTTACTAAATATGATGAAAATCCTTCAACTCAAAAGATTATCCTAGATTAAAACCGTTTAGTCATACAGTTATAATGGACACCCCCTCAATTTAATAATTCATCTAACGGAGGTTGTCTTCAGTTCATAATATTACGGAAGACCCTTCATCTAATGACTCTTTCTCCTAAAAGTACTTACCGTGCCAGTCATCCTATGCGAGGCTATTTAAGCCATATTCATCTTAATAAATACACGTAAGTAATCATAGTCATAAAATCCATTTAAATTGAAGGTAATCATATCCGAGTCTTGACAAGTCATGACAAATATCTAATAGGAGCTCCTCGTGCCATAATGTATTTTGATAAAATGTAGATCAACTCTTAACGTCATTTCATAGACGTTATTTAAAACATACGTTTATCTGATGGGAATGTTTTATACGTTTTTATAACATATATTATAACTTGTAGTGTTGTAGAATAACATTTTACTTTGCGTTAGACTTGCAAATTCGAATTGGCTGTAACCATAGATAATTGGTTTATTTACGAAGTGAACATATCTGATTGTTGAATCTATTGAGCGATGTCACTGTTTGAATCTTTGCACACGAAATTGCCAGCTGATATGCGCATGAGTAAGTTTGATCAGCAGATTGAAGTGGAAGTAAATATTAAACTAATTGCCACAACAGAGCACGTTAGAAAAAATTCCAGCAATTTTAGACGACATGCGTGTGTTGGGCAAATCGACTTCACGTTGGAATAGTGGAGAGAGAGGCTCTATCTCTCAGTTGCTACACAAGCTTTTTCTCTCTTAATCGCTCGCCCTCTCACAACTTCTTACTCCTTCTTTCATTCTCTTTATATATCCATGCGCATGCCTTTCTGTATATGCGACTATAATATAATTCAGTATTCCCCATCCCCCCTGTTTTCAAGAATTCCAGGTATAAATACTGCAGAACACTTTTTTCTAATGAGTTGTTATTGTGATTCATTAATTGATTTTTTGGGCCGGTCTTTTAAAAATCTTAATTTAATTTCAGATTATTTTTCACTTATCTGTTTAGTCGCTACACCCCTGCTAGTTTTATTAATTGTGTTATTTTTATTGCCACTTTATTATTTCCTACTTTAACGTCAATAACTCTTCCTTTTATCAAGTTTAATTTTATTTCGATCTTGAAGGGACGACATATTTAATATTTTGCGTGGCTTATATATATATATATGTATATATATATATATATATATATATAAATATTTTACATGATTCACCCCAGACAAGGCAGGACGCCACTGTAAACGTAAGGGGCTACTGAGAAAAAGGAAAAGGGGAGAAGGATTAGTGGTTCAGCTTAAATTAGGATCTGAAAGTGTTATTGTACGTTACGTATACGGACTACTTGAACCAGCTTTTGATGACCTTTTATGTGTCACGAAGAGGCATGCATATGGGTATTAAGAGGACGACCCCCTTCTCATGTCATCCCTCTCTTATTAAAGGTTGCGTAAGTGTTTTGCTTACTGCCTGAAGCGCCTCCACCAGGGAATGACGACGGGGTTGCCAATTCATCTTTAAGAATGAAAGAGTTTTCTTTCTTTAGGGGCAGTGGATTAATGCCCTTCAGATATGTATATGTATACATATTTACACAGACACACACATATATATATATATATATATTTAGAAAAATATATATAATTTATATATATATATTTATATAAAGATATATATATATATATTAACATATATATATATATACATATATACATCATATATGTATATACATATACTTATGTATACATATATTTACATGTATATATATGTATGTTGATATATATATATATATATATACATACACATAATTTACATACATATATTTTTATATAAATATGTACATATATATATGTATATATTTACTTATAAACACATATATACACAATTTATACATATATATAATTTATATTTACATATACGTATATTTATATTTATTTCTCTATATATTAATATATGTTTATATACATATTAATTATATATATAGTTGTATTTATTTGTGTGTATATATACATATATATAGAGAGATATGAATATATATCTCTCTATATATTAATATATATGTATATATACATACATAAATATATTGGATACACATAAATATTTCTATTCATATATATAGAAATATTTCTATTATTATATATATATATATATATATAGACAGACATATATATATTTATGTATATATGTATATATATACATAGCCATACACAAATATATATTAATATATATATATATATATATATATATATATATATATATATATTTCTCTCTCCCTGTCTCTCTGTAAATATATATATATATATATATATATATATATATATATATATATATATATATATATATATATATAAATATATATATATAAAACGTTTTGTAGGGAGCTAAAATCATTGTTTATGTTTATAGAAATGTGGTATATAAAGGCAATACAATGCAGAGTTGTGACGGATAGACACAAGTTGGAGCGAATAATACTTATTATGGTTGAACACATTGAATAGTGGCACCATTTTATACGATGTATACATACACACACACATATATATGTATATATATATATATATATATATATATATATATATATATATATATATGTGTATTTTCACAAACATAAATGTATCTGTCTATCTACACAATGTTACACTGTAATGTAATACTTGTATCAACATGGTCTGGTGTGAACTCCTTATGATATGATGTGTCAACTCATTGTCAAGCGTATATATATATATATATATATATATATATATATATATATATATATATATATTGTGCATCAATTGCGTTGTCGCATCACAGGGGAACTATGTGATGCAAATAAACATTATAATTTCGTTTATAAAAACTAAAAACGAGGTTCTCAGGTTCGAATAATTAACGGATTGACAACAACAAGTGTGAATAAAGAACATGACGAATCAATAAATACAGATAACATTTATTTTAATGAATCATGAAATTATTTTCATGGGATAAATAAAGCTTATATATGCACAATTATAATAAAACAAACAGGTTTGCAGCATTGGGATATATTGGCCAATTAAAGAAATGTTACTCATCTGAGTGGGGGAGTGGTTTTACTTTGAATTTGACTCTTCCCTTTTTTGTTTGTTTTTCTTTCATGATGGCTGTTTTGTCTCATTTCATAAAAGTCGCTTGTGTTTTCGAATTGATCTTGCGCCTCCAACATATCACATAGTAGGATCTGTTAATGTCTGGAGCGTATCTCGCTGAGTTGCTCTCTATCCGATGTGTTTCGCCGCTTTTTTATTTGTGTCATTAGATCATCGACTTCGCGGGTGTTTCCGTCTCATTATTGTTATGGCTTTGTTTCATTACGCTGGGAGATAACCAATTTTGCATACATCTTTAGTTGGTTACTGTATTGCTTTCAACGACTAGACCTTCTGGAACTACATGTTCTCTTTTACACCTGGCTCGGTGGAGTTTTGTTAACATACTACGTTGTTCGGTTTACTTTTTCCTCGCGTCTATATTAGTCGGTAAATATTTTTTTTTTTTCTGTTGATCCCAAACGCTGCCGTGCGCGTATTTTTTAATTTCTCGCAAGCATATATATTATCCCGGTGGGGAAGGGTAGCTGCTCTCCTTCCGTTCAGTTGGTAGAGTAATATTGCCCTTTTCACTAATTAATTCTCTAGTAGCATGTCTGTTTATTTAATAGGCAAATCGCCCACCACTCCTACTACTATCGGTTTCGAAATTATACTTGTCTTTATATTCATTTGTTGAGCGGAATTTTCACGGTTGTGTTACTGATGCCTTGGATCACAATATGCATGCCTTTCGCGGTTCTTTAGCAGCTTCAGTATCTCTCAAGATCGCAATCGTTTTCCGCTTGGTAAGATCGGATAGTAGGGGAAATGTATCCTGTGAACATAAATCGTATATATCTGTTGCTACTCCGTTACTAGTTACGACGCCTTCTGCTACAAAAGTTGTTTTATCTTTAAATTCCCGATGTTGGTTATTGCAGTTGGAATTACATGACATGGGATTTGCATCATATCCGTTCATTGATTGCGGAGTTTTTTTGTGTAGGTTTGAGTTTCCCCTACGCGTGCTTATGGCGTTGTTTATACGACCACGATTATGGTCCGATCATCGATTTGTCATATTGCCAAACTCGACTCTGGGACTGTGAGAATTATTGAGAGTTGCGTTTTCAGTCTAATGTGTCAACGCAAATCCATCTGCTATGACCGTCATTTCATACAATATGTCTACATTTCTCTCGTCGAAAAAGTTTATGATATCCTTCGATATGCTATTTCTAAAAATCATTATCAGGATAAATACTCTTATTTTATCGTAGTCGTTTTCAGCGTCTCTTGACTTGCTCCACCTGTCAGAAAATATTTATTTCTGTCAGGACAAGTCGACATACGATAATGACTGTGTCTTCCTACGATCTCTAAACTGTTGTCGATATGCCTCCGGTACAAGCTCATATGACTTTAACATTCTTTCTTTCAATATCCTATAGTCGGCAAAATCGGTCATTGACATATTGGCGTATGCCTTTTTGGCGTTTTCACATAATACCCTCTGTAATAGTGATGCCCATACGTTTTCCGGCCAACTTACATTCGTCGCAATTTTCTCGAATTGTGAGAAATTGCTGTCGACGTATTCTTCTTTAAACTGTAGTAGAAACTTCACACATGAAGTTAACTCAAAATTATGTTGTATAAGCCTATTATTGTATCGATTCTCATCTTGCTCCCTTAATCTAATTTCTCGCTCAATCCTAGCTTTCCCTATTTCTGTGTTAGCGGTTATATTTAACTTTCCTAATTCAAGTTGAGCGTGTGTGAGTAGTGGCCTTTCTACTAGCAGTTGACTCAATACGTTTTCATCGAATTCGTCATTATCTACCATATGTTCAGATATGATTTTAGTAAGGCTAGTTTTCCTTAATGATTTATTAACTCCTAATTCAAGGTGTGCCCCTATCTCAAATATTTGATCCTTCTTTAATTTAATCACATCATCAAGTGAGGGGGCGTAAATAACTTGTTCTAGAGATAGCAACGTGCTTTTTAATTTGGCACCGGTTTATTGTCATGCAAATTCTAACTGAGAAAACCTGCCAGGATTCTCAACCAATGGTGTTACGAACCGTATGCCCCGATCGTTTTATCACATCACAGAGGAATTATGTGATATAAATGAAACACACAATAATTTCGTTCATAAAAATAAAAATTGTTTTTCTCAGGTTCGAATATTTACGGGATTGAAAACAACTAGTGTGAATAACAAACATGACGAATTATTAAATACATATAACATTTATTTTAATGAATAATAAAATTATGTTTATGTGATGAATAGAACTTACATATGAACAAATAAAACACACAGGTTTGCAGCATTTTAATATTTTGGGCAATGAAAGAAATACCACTTATCAGAATGGGAGAGTGTTTTTACATTGAGTTTGACCCCTCCCCTTTTTGTTTGGTTTTGTTCTATGGCTGTCTGCTTTGTCTCATTTCATAAAGGTCGCTTGTGCTTTCGCATTGATGTTGCACCTCGAATATATCTTATAGTGGGATCTTGTTTTATATCTGGAGCGCATCTCGCTGATGTGATCTCTATCCGGGATGTTTCGCCGCTCCTTAATTGGTTTCCTTATATCATCGGCTTCGCATGTGCTTCCCTCGCATCATAGTTTCGGCTTTGTTGTCACTTTGCTAGGAGATAACCAATTTCGCATGCATTTTCAGTGCGTTGCTGTATTCCTTTCAACGACTAGACTTTCTAGAAATACATTTTCTGGTTTACCTTGCTCGGTGGTGTTTACTTAACATACTTACGATTTTCAGTTTTCTCTTTCTCGGCGTCTAGGAGGTCCACCCTTCCAGGCTTCGCCTCTCCTCTTTTAGGAGGAGTAAGTTTATTGCTTACTGCCTGAGGCGCCCCCACCGGAAAATGCCGACGGGCTGCCCAGGCAATTTTTAAACCCCACTTCCCCGACTAGACCTTGGGTCACATCTTACTTGTGGGAGTAAGATAAAACTGGCCTCGTGCCTATCTCCTGGAGAGGAGTAAATACCTAATCACACGCATATCTATCATCAAATGTGAAGGAGGTTGCTGCTGTTAATAATACAGCACTGTTAAATTAATTTAGGATCAACCATTTTAGTGTCTGTGTGTTCGCTTTTGTTTTATTCGTGTTTGTAACATTAGTCTTTGAAATATCAGAGTTTCTTGTTAACGTGTTATTTTATTCTCAAAATGCGCTTACATGTAACAATATATATATATATATAAATATATATATATATATATATATGTATATATATATATGTATCTATATATGTATATATATATATATGTATCTATATATGTATCTATATATGTGTTTATATACATATATATTTATATATATATATGTATCTATATATGTGTATTTATATATATATATATATATATGTATATATATATGTATCTATATATGTGTATTTATATATATATATATTTTTATGTGTGTATATATGTATGTATGTGTGTATAACTTTTACTTTAATAAGTATGTAAGCGATAATAAACTTTAATTTACTTTAATTGACATATGGTTGATTTGTAAACATACTTCCAGAACTATTGGTACACATTGTTTTGCATGAAATTATAAACCGGTATTTGAATGTACTATCTTTTTAGGATCTTTTTTCCTTTAGTATACCGAATTCAGTTGTTTTCTGTTTGCATGTAGATCTGTAATTTGTATTGTAGAGATGTATTTTCTTAGAAAAGAGCATGGGATTTCTGCTAACTATGCATATTTTTGGAAAAAAATTTAATTTCGTGTCTTGCAGTTGGAAAAATTCTCAATAAATAAAATTAAAATATTGCTTTGAAATAAATGTATATCATACAAAATATTCAGTCTGTGTTTTAGATTGAACTAGCGGAGCTACCCGGCGTTGCTCGGGGTGATAAAAACATTTAATTGAAGAAAAATCGTGTGGGTAACATCTTTATATTGAAACTTTTATTTCTCTCCCTCTCTCTATAGCCATCTTTTTATCTTTCTACGTTTCTCTTCCCTGGTCGCCCCATTTCACCGCTACTTTCTCATTTTGTCTTTTGCGAAAGCTGTTTCTTCCCCACCATTTCATCCTACGTTTCCCAGGGCAATAGTATGACATATTTATATTAAAAGTATCTATCGCCACCCCGGTGCGAATACAATATACGTACCTATCGCCGCCCCAGTGCACATAATATATACATACTTATCGCAACTCCGGTGCATATACTATATAAGTAGCTATCGCTGCCTGGGTGCAGATACTATATAAGTACCTATCGCCGCCCCGGTGCGAATGCTAAATACGTACCTTTCACCGCCTAAGTGCCTGTTCTATATATGTACCTATCCCCACCCCGGTGCGCGTTCTATATACGTACCGATCGCCGCCCTGGAGGGCATGCTAAATACATACCTATCACCGCCCCGGTGCTATATACGTACGTACTGCCGCCCATGTGGACATGCTATATACGTACCTATTGCCGACCTGGTGTGCATACTACATATGTACCTATCGCTGCCCCAGTGCAAATACTAAATATGTGCATATCGCCGACCCGGTGCGATTGCTAAATACATACCTATCGCCTCCCCGGTGTGAATGCTAAATACGTACCTATCGCCACTGCTATGCACTACTATGTACGTACCTATTGCCACCCTAGTGCACATACTATATATATACCATATCGCCTGCCCGGTGCGCAGACTATATTAGTACCTATCGCCGCCCTCGTGCGCATACTATATACTTACCTATCTCTGCAAGGGTACACATACTGTATATGTACATATCTCCAGCCCTGTTTGCATACCTAAGAACTCATATTAATACGCCCCTGTCGTGTCAGAAAAAACAAAATAGTGTTCATTCATGTATTGTCACTATAATAGATATAACTATTTTAGTTAAGGAAAGAAAAAAGAAATTTTTTTTGCTCCACCAAGAATTTTTTTTTTCATTCTCCCCCATACTTAGAAATATTTTTAATTTAAAAGAAAGTAAAAAATGTTTACCTCCCGCCCGAAAAAAAATAGTTTTCATCCTCCCCATACATATAAATATTTTTAATGAAAAAGAAAAAAAAATGTTGACCCCCCTCCCCCTCAAATTTGTTTAC
Organism: Sepiola atlantica; assembly: GCA_963556195.1. NCBI lineage: Eukaryota > Metazoa > Mollusca > Cephalopoda > Sepiida > Sepiolidae > Sepiola > Sepiola atlantica. The sequence continues at coordinate 55,234,224 of OY744540.1, read as the reverse complement.
CCTCCCCATACATATAATTTTAGTTTAAAAAAGAAAAAAAAAAAAAAAATGTTGACGCCCCCCTAAATATTTGTTTTCATCCTAACGCATACATATAAATATTTTTTATGAAAAAAAAATCGTATTTAGATGAATTTATGTATCTTGTTACATTGTATTCATATATATATATATATATATATATATATATATATATATATATATACCGTATTTCTTAATTGGGAGAGTTTCCCAGCAGAGTGCTCAATTATTAATGCAACAGTAAAATTAACTAGATAATCAATAAGAGCCCCTAAAGCTGTATATGTAAGGGGCTCGTATATGGGAACTAAAGGATGAGGGGACACCTTTTACCATAAGTTGGAAATTAATTGAAAGGCGAAAACCATATTCCCCAATATCAGGCCGCTGTGCACTTTGCGATGCTGAAAAATATAACATCTTGCGAACCATCAATGACCCTAATATTATATGACTAAACAAAAAAGAGGAGATATATAAGGACTGTATGCACAGGAGAAAGGCACTTCTGATAAATTGGGCAGAACAAAATACATAGGTCATAACCGCAGAGTACCCAGAATACAGACTTTTAGGATTTTGGATTTCACGATGATGGATTCGGCTTCCGAATTTCGGATAGAACTGTATGGTATCCCGACTGTTGCCCTAAACTTGATTTCTATTATTGCATGTTTTAATTATGAATTGTTTTTTATATTCATGTATATAACTGGTTTTACATTTTAAATTCTAATTTAAAATTTCTAATGTGGAGTACCCCATATCCCCATTTGTCCTTCTCTTGCCTTTTATCTTTATTTTTATTTTTAATTTTACACAATTTTGTTATCCTTTATTTTATCTAACAGTGTATTTATTTCATCTTTATTTTTCTTCATTTTTCTTTATTTTACTTTATTTTTTTTCATTATTTTTCTATATTTATTATTCTTCATTATTCTTTTTCATCTTTCTTTATTCTCCCGCCTTTTATTATTACTACCTTAATTTTTTGTATGATTAGTACCCTTAGGACCTCATAAATTTATAAATGGTGTGACTACAATTTATTTAATTATAAGTTTTATTTTTAATGATTTATGATTTATTATTTAATATTTTTAGTAATATATTATCACTTTAACAAATTATTTCAATATAATTTTTAACTCATTATAAATGTATTTTTATTTTTAACGTTATCTCCATTTACTTTCGATAACATATATAGCTTCTCTATTTGTTAAATTTAAATAGTTTCCATAACGGGCTACGTAATTCCACGCACGTGACAATTTAAACCTGCTAGGTTCCCATCTGTCCAACTGTTAACGTTATTCCCATTTAATTGCTTGCTTTTTCGATGTACAGCGTCGCTGTTGTTTAGATCTGAAACTTTTCCATAACGGACCACGTATATTCCACGCACGTGACAATTTAAAATCTGAAAGTGTTCCATCTTTCCAACGGGCAATATTTTGAAATTCCTGGCGGTTGTTCTCACTCATTAAGCTATACGACTCCGCTGATGAAGGTCCGATTTTCTCGGATCTGAAACCTTGGTCCGGATGTAGTTGTAACACCTTATTTAATATTAATAAATATATATATATATATATATATATATATATATATATATATATATATATATATATATATATATAATGTATGACGAAACATAATTATGCATGATAAAATAAAGAAGTTATTTCACTTATTGAAGATAATATATAGGGCGTAACTAAATATATTTTTCTACTATAGGAGCAAGAAATTCGACTAAAATATCAGTGTTTAGGCCGTCTTAAAATACCGCGTGGATGCGTTAAAACAATGGTAATCATATAAAACGTACTGATTTTTTTACATAATATTTTATTTCACATTGGATGTTCATTAATGGTAACGTTTCAACTTTGTTTTTCTTGAATATAAGTCAACTGAACTTAATATAGCCTACATGTTGACCCCTTACCTCTAGCATTTGTGTTAAAAATCATAATGAGCGGGCAATTAGTTTAGGAGTAAATCGTGTACATAAAAATATATAGAAATATGCACATGCCTAATTACGCAATATTATTTTGATCCCCCTTACTTATCTTGTAATTATTAAGGGTTGAATATGTTTAGGTAGAGACGTGTCGCTGCCTGCTGGTTGCTTGGAGCTTCTTTTTTTTACTTAGCGTCTTTTTCTTACTTTTACTTATAACGGGTGCGCGAGTAGGAAGCTTTTGGCTGGCGGCCGTCAACATCAATATATATTTTTTATTTGGCGTCTTAAACAGAAATACTATGTTTAACTTGTATAAATAAGGTTTCAATAAAATATGTAAGTACCTATGAGTAATGTATATTTTATTAAATAAAGTCACACTTATGAGAATATCTAAGCGTTCCACTGTATTATGCATATTGTGTACTGATTGATATTTGGCTGGTTAGCGAATTCTAAAACCGGTGTTTCGTGATTTGTTCTTTGTGAAATAACATGTCGACTGTGCTCGGCGGTGATTTGGGTTTTATGAGAAGACTCAATTCTTAGCATGAATGTCATTTGCTACACTCTCTATGGTTTACTTATTACACAGATTCATATACGGGTCACTGATGATACTTTTTGGTGTAGGTTATAAAAATAAGTTAAAGTTTTGGAAAACGGTCGAATGGTAGCAGGCGAATGAAGTCGTGTGTTCGAAGCGTTATATGAGATTCTTATAGTCTACTCTTGGCCTTATGACTAAGATAAAAGTGTAGTATATTTTCCGATGGATACTTCACCCTATAGACTGGTATTGTCTTGGCCTTCGGGGCTTACTTTACGCCGGTCTATGGGTATGTCCTGTGCAGTTCTAGGAGGTCAACACTCCCAGGCTTCGCCTCCCTTCTTTGGGGAGGAGTAAGTTTATTGCTTACTGCCTGAGGCGCCCCTACCGGGGAATGCCGACGGGGCTGCCCATGCAATTTTTAAACCCCACTTTCCCGACCCGACCTTGGGTCACATCTTACTTGTGGGAGTAAGATAAAAAAAATCAATACTATAACTTATTTGGGAGGAGAACAATCAAGTCAACTTTATATAGACGATAGAAAGACACAGATAAAAGATAAACCGGAGAAGGGTGTCGTTACACACAATGCAAAATGCAGGAAAATGTTGAAGTCCTTTAATAATGGAAATGCATTAACATGTAATAAATAATGATGCTTTGCAAATTGTTAGATAATTACTTGCAATATAATCCATCTTTAAAAAAATAAATGCACTTTGAAAATATCAAACTCGTTTGACGGTACTAAATCCATGCGCTAATGTTCACCATATTAACGGGGACCAAGCAGGTTGCTTTCGTCGCGTTTCACGTATCTTTATATAATTAATTGATTTGCTTCAACGAATTTTCCATTAGATAAGGAGATAACACGTATTCCCATGTTTTCAAATGGCAGTGCCTAATATGTGTTAACTAATGAGCATTTGCTGAATTACAATATAGAATCGAGAAAGGGAAGTGTTATCTGTCCGTCTGTCCGCTTTTTAGGTTGGGCTATACAATGCAAGCTACTCAATCCTGGGTCATGATTATCAAACACATCCAAATTACAGGGACATAATTCCATCTTTTAAGCGTAAAAATAATCAAATATTGACAATACCATATTTTAAATTTAATTTAATCAATACTTCATTTGTAGAATGATGTTAATAATTTAATAGTGAGAAAAGGTCTATCTAAAAATATAAACAATAATGAAGCATACAATAAACACGACGTCATTTACCAATGCATCGACGTAATTTATATGGACATATACAAAAATATGCGTTCAAATGCTATACACATCTAATAACAGGGCTTTACTTTTAAATGATCTTTTAGCAAGCTTGTGTATACGGCCATTAACAAAAGTTTCATATAGATTCACATAAAACTTCCAGTGTGTGTATATTTAGTTGCTTGTCTATATTTACGCGGATTACATCTTATAATGAATACAAACATTTCGGAAACTCTTTGCCCGTATCTTGATGCCTCTGGCTCTTGGTGTTTAGGCACCCCCTGCTCCAAGCGTCCGCAGCATCACATTCAACCACATTACGAAAAGAACCGATGAATTATTTAATCGAATGCACAACCAACAAGTTTTCAGCCGTTCTGATAGCACTTACGGATCGAAAATCGATGCGTTAATGCCTCTGCATAACGAACAATTATGCCTGGGAGAACACACCTGCCAATGCAAGAGAAACCGGATTCGCCTCGAGATGCGCTGAAAAGTATTTCAAATCTCCAACGTAAAACCAAATAATGGAACGGAAATAAATAGGTTTTTAAATATAGTAAATTAGGGATATAAAAATACACCTATATATATATATATATATATATATATATATATATATATATATATATATATATATATATATATATATATATATTAATAATGGAGTTAATGTATCTGTCTGAAGCCGAAACTCCAGTATGACTATTTACTGAGTCCGTCAGCGTTCATAATATCTGTATACCTTCAGAATTTAGATTAGTTTACATTAAATAATATAACATATAATAAACAAAGAACGAAATGTTAAGACGAGGCTGCTATTAGAACGGAAAATATGTCAAGAATATTACTTAAAGTAATACTTTTTTTAAATTCGTTATATACTTTTATTAAAAGTCGTTCAGACACTAGACGAGTGTTGTCATTTACATAAGTCATTCCTTTTAAACTTCAATTAAATTCATATTTACAAATATACACTTATACCTGCTATTATAAAATTTACATATGTATTTACAATATTTTCCGATAAGGTGACATTAATAAACATTATTAATACAAAATAAAATTATTAATACAATTAATTAAAGCCATTTTCTTCATAACCGGCGTGTTTTCTATACCATACTTTCAATGGCGAGTACTGTTAAAATTGCAAAGTCATCCTTTTGAAAGTGACGTCATTTTGAGAGGATTTCTTTTCACATTATAATTCTTCCTTTTCATTACGTTGTCAAGATGAGGTATTTCACTGTAAATTAAAATTATACAAGCCCATTAGTAAATGGGTGACCATTTTGGAAAACTAAATTGCTGACTCATCCTTCCGGTCTTTCCGGAAGTGACGTCATCGTGAGAGGATTTTTTTCACATTTTTCATACTTCATATTCATTACGTTGATAAGATTAGGTGTGTTATTGTAAATTGAAGTTAAGTAACCCATATCTCGCCCATTACTAAATGGGTAACTATTTTGGAAGAATAACAAACTAGTTCTTTGATATGACGTAAGCGCGTTCAATAACATATTTAAACATGAGTTCTTTGATATGACTGAGGCGCTTTCTAATTTAAAAAAAAATGTTTAACTATGAATGGGGGAGGGTAACCTTTTTTTTTTAGTGAGGGGTATAATTTTTTGTTTTGTTTCCTATTTTACTTTTCCTAACTGAAAAGATAACTATTTATGGGGAAGGGTAAACAATTTTTTTCTGGGGGGGGGGAGGGAGCACACATTTCTTTTTTTTTCTTTTCTAACTGAAAATATTACTATCTATGCGGTAGGGTTAAAAAATGTTTTCTTTGGTGGGGGGGGGGTAAAACAATTTTTTTCTTTTTCTAAGTGAAAATAGTAGTATTCATGGAAATAGTAGTGTTCGTGAAAAAAAATTGGGGGGTGTAAAACATTCTTTTTTTTTTTTTTAACTGAAAATATTATTATTTATGGGGTTCAAAGAAATTCGTGGGGGGGTAAACAAATCTTTTTTTTTTGTAACTGAAAATATTACTATTCATGGGGGAGGGTAAAAAAATTAGGAGGGAGGGGTAAAAAATGTTTTTTTTTTTTTTTTTTTTTTTTGAACTAAAAATATTATTGGTTAGAAACAAAGAAAATCAATGTCTACCCACCCAATAACTATGACTGGGGCTCCATCGGTTTACGGGTGAGCGTTCATTTCTGACGCGGCAGCCAAGCAAAAGTATGCGACCGGAGAGAGCATATACTTGCTATTATATATAATTATTATTTCATGTATACACATGAAATGTTATAAGGAGATACATTATTTTATGTATCGATTTTTAGTATTTACTTCAACGCTTGAGTAAAGCTCGGTAATAAGTTATGAAAATATACTCATGGCAATTAAGCTACACAGAGGCTTCCGGGTTTCATCCCCTTATGACATCAGCAGGCTAAAATGCATTTTATCCTTTACATTCAGTACGAGGATGAAACGCGGATAACTCTGTCTAGCTTAATTTCCATACAAATTATTTTTATAACTTATATATATATATATATATATATATATATATATATATATATATATATATATATATATGTGGGGGGGAGGTGTGAGGGGTTGGTAAGTGTGTATGTAAGTGTGTGTATTACGACGAGAAATATAAGCATTTGTGACATTTTAAAAGGGTGATCAATGTTAAAGAAGTTAGAACGAGAGAAAATGTAGTCTTACATAAATTTACTGAGTCGGCTGTTATCCACACTCATCAGAGAAAATACCTGGAAGGAAAAGTTGTCCACTCCGATTAAAACATAAAATATTGAATGAAATAAATTATTGAGACATGTCCAGGGTAAATTTTAAATACACACACCCACTATATATATATATATATATATATATATATATATATATATATATATATATATATATATATATATATATAAAGCATGACCATACTTTAATGCATGATAGAAACGAACTATATAGTGAGAGACATATAAATATGTCAATGGTTTAACGGAAAATCAAGTCAAATCAATATAATACCATCGAGGTCAAGTCGGTCTGGATTCGAAATCATCGAATTTTACCGCAATTATCAGTTATGTATGAACAGTTATGTTTCAAATAGTTAGGGGCCTTCTCAACTTTTGAAACATTACTCATCAAATAATTTTAAATCAAACGCAAATAGTAATTTCATCAATATCATTATTTGATTGTAGCTCCCTTACATTTTGGTTAGTCTTAACATTATGTTATTTGCATGGATATAATTCGTTAAATTCTGGGTGTTTGTTTTTTTTATAAAATATCGACCGGTTTAGAAACCGTTTTACTGTATATATTTGTCATTACTGCCTTATACGTGAGATTAATCATTTCATAACATCGTTTAAGAATGTTTATTCAAAGGTCGACTATTTACTGAACAGTTACATATCCATGAAGTAATAGATGAAGTATATTACGTGCCGTGATACAACCTGTCATACTTATTTCTAACTTTAAAGTGTACTGTTCGTTTATATTACATGCTACAAATCGGCCATTATGTACCCTTTTTAAGGATATATGAGGTATTTACATTTTTACACCATAAAAACGGTATACTTGCCATATTAGATCACATTGATATCCGTTTGTTTATTTTAATATACACTGTGTTAGCTGGCTAGGACACCATATTTTTCCATTCGAGATACATTAGTCGTCTCAACATATCTATTTCGGAAATACTTACAGAGGCATTTTACTATACTCTTGCTGAGCGTTAATGCCGTAAATATGGCGCCGTTTTCAGCTAAGCACATTTTTCTATGATTTATTTTAAAAAGAAGACAAATTAAAACTCGAAATAGAACCGAATCAAAACAACTGATCGTAGAAAAAGACTATATATCCTCTCTGAGAAAAATACATTGTTAATGATAATAGAATGCATTTAGTTCGACACATTTTTCGCCTCTCTCCTAATCCTTCTCTACATCTCTCATATATGTATGTATATATATATATATATATATATATATATATATACATATATATATATACATATATATATATATATATATATATATATATATATACATACATATTTGCACACACATATTCACATATATATCAACATATATATATATATATATATATATATATATATATATATATATATATATATATATATATATATATATACATAATACCAGAGGGATCATACGCCATTGTGTCACGTATACGCCTCGGGTTACTTTGATGAAGCAGAAACACGTTATTTAAAAAATAAATTTAAATGACAACTGCGAAAATGAGTGTTCTGTTAGCTGTATATCCCTCTCCTTTGTTCTTTACTATCTCTGTCTCTCCATCTCTCTCGAGTGTCTCTATTTATCTTCTCTTCTACTCTAATTATCGACTAAACTTTATCGATTTATATAGTTGTATTTGTATTGCTCATAATAGACTAGTTTCTGTTCTTTTTAACTTTTACTGTAAATAAAATAGAGTGTGAGAAACAGCGAATGATTTATACATAGATAGTGTGTAATCGGAGCTTGACTTATAGAGATTGTAGGAAAGACAACCTCGAGTTAAACAGCATACACTGACACAGGGTGGATTTATAGACAACTTACTTTTAAAGTAACTTGAAAACTACTGCTAATTAGATGGTTTGTTAAACATAGCTGTATAATACAACTAAATAATATGTTAACATATATTATCTGTGTTTATATAGTATAGAATACATGACATAAGAACACAATCATTGATTTAATCAGTTTTACTATTATACCTTGCCATTCGAGTCCGGCGTGGCTGTAATGTGTAATATTATAAGGTTTATATGAAAATAATTTTTAATATGGTCACGTTAAAAAGTATTATCAATATGAAAATATGTTGTTTTAGTTTTAGCTAAACAGTAATAAAATTAAAAATCAACATTTAATTACACCGGACTTAAGACAACATTCGATTGATTTCAGACTGGCATATTTTTGATTATTTCTGATGCCTTGAAACTGAAGTGTATTTTATTACCATAATTTCTCATTTCGAAGTCTTTATTGATGGCTTAAAACATACTGCGTCCCGTGGAGGAAACTAAACCGGCTGAGAACAGGAATGTGGTGATCACAATGTACTATTGGCAGATGGCGCTAGAAAATCGGCCCAACGATTACTGTATATTGAGAGGTGGCCATATAATGTAGCATTGCCTTTGTTCCCCGTACTATAGGTGCAGCTTAAAATATATTTGTAAAATGCAATAATAATGCAAATGACTACGTCAAAAAGTAATTAACTGTCGTATGACTACATCGTTCAAAAACACGCAAACACAAAACTTAACTATTAGCTAAAAACAGAGTTCTACTTCACTCTGGTAGTTCGTTTGTAAGCGAGCTACACATCAAATCAGCTTACATAAGAGTATTGTATATGTATTATGTGATCATATACACTTTTATATCAGAGACCAGTAAACTAATTTTGTATGAAATTTACAAGGATGACATTTGATAGTGTTAATTGTAGTTGAAGAAAAAAAAGCAGCTATAAAAGAATGTAATCCCATACACTAACAACAAGTAGTATAGATGACAGAAAATATTACGAAAATGTAACATAAGTAATGATATTAGCACAAATGGGATGATCATCAGTTACTTGGGCGATTTCTAAAACTCGATTAAGACGAGAGAAATACTCCAACATAGGATTTAAGACAAATTAAATCGTTACCAAGAAATGCAATCATAGCAAACTATATCAAAACAAACATAGGGGAAACCCATGAATGTGGAAATGCAGAATATTTTTACAAATGAGGAAACGATAATATAATAAGTGACAAACGTAAATTACTACCAACCTAATACAAACACAGATACCAATTCGGAGAGAAAACAGCACCTCCCCCAAAACTCTCCCATTCATGGACGCACCAGCTATTATTAATTTCATCATCAATACTTTTTTTCCAAAAATATACAACAAATACTCACTCAACGTCATAGATGAACACTAATTTGAAATGTTGAATCCCATCAATATATATATATATATATATATATATATATATATATGAAACTAAACGTATACTTTTAGAAGATAGAACTAATAGTTAAATGGTTTTAGCTTAATATACGAGATAGAGCAATTATAAAGATGAACGAAAGAAGAGGGATAAATATGTACAAATGACAAAGCTATTTCAACTTTCATTGTTCAATGCAAGGTGTACCCCGTAAAAACATGTTTATTTTTATTTCCTTAAGCCAATGATTTTCGATGATTAAAATCTTATCATCAGAGGAATTACATAGATACATAAGTTTGCAGTGGAAAAGCCAAAATTTAAACTTAAAAAAATATAAAGTAAAAGAGAGTTTTGGTGGCCGATGTTTAGTATTTATTTATATACCGTTTCAATTAGAACAACGTTAAGATTAATTGGCAAGATTTATTCACTTAAGTAGTAAGTTTTTATTTAATGGGAATCTACGGAGGGTTTTCATTAACAACGAAAATAGATCATAAATACCTGGGCATGATCAAAACCTTGAAAAGAGCTATTGTATATTTATTTTTTCTGTTATTTTTTTCTGTTAGATTATGCTCATTACCTTATTACTAGGTATTTCAGTACAGCCATGCAGAAGTTTAAAACTAATGTAAACATACATATTGCTGCGCCGATCCCAATCTAGGTTGACTGCCCCCTACTTTCTCCCTTCTTCTTTTTTCTCAGTAGCCCTTTACGTCTACAGTGGCGGCCTGCCTTGTTTGGGGTGAACTATTCTAAAAAAAACAAATACTGGGATACAAAAGTATTTTACGAACATTTATCCATAAAGTTTATTTTGATTACGTTTTATACGTGTTGTGAGGGTAATAACGTATTTAATACCCATATTACTTCCATACGGTAAATGTATGCCGATATTTATACTGGAGTAGTACATGATTTTATTAATATTTTTCCACTACATTAAGAATTTATTTGCCATCATATTTTGGATCATAATTGGTTTATTGGTTCTTTCTCCTTCCTTAAATTATCTTATTTTAGTTACTATTAATTCCCTAATTAGTACAGTTAAAAACAAAAAAAATGTCTGCTGATATTCCCATAATCTGACTTTATTAGCATTTCTTCATCTATATGCTAGGTTCAAGCTATGTTGCATCGGTTATGCTTGTTGTATGTGATGCGTTATACATTTTAATGGTTTATAGTGGGGTATTAGTCATCTACTAATTAGGTTAACAGTTAATTTTACCAACATAGTCTTATAATATTACTATACTATAACATTTTCATATTTATGTTGATGAAAGGATTGGGGTAACGTATGTCTATATGGGTCTGTCACGTGATAGCCCATATGCGATTCTATGTAGACAGTTCATAACCACTTCCTGTATTTTATTTAATAAATTTTCCTTAGACATAACTATATTTAAGAGTTCTAGAATAAAGAGGTTACAACTCTTTAATTTGTTATGTGTGCATTTCTATGCTTTACTTAATATATACCATTTTAGGTAGTATTGTAAAGGTTTACTATTTAGTTATCTTGGCTGAAGTAGTAACCACCTACCTTTAATGTGTATTAGGTTCTTTCAAAGAGGGTATATATTAATTTATTATTTAACCTAGCATACTAGCTCCAAGAAAATGGTTCTCGATAAGTTGGTAGAACTGTGTAGGTATGTTAGTGAGAATGTGTGGGACATGAGAAGGTTTTTACCAGATTTAGTTTCTACGTCTATTTGTCTTCCTATTGATATTCTCTACCTATGGTGCGTTTGGTAATCCCCTAGTGTGAAGTGTACAATCAGGTGCAGTATCCCGCGTATTATTATAATTCATTCTCTTTTTGATTTGTCTGAAATCCCCCATAGCAATGTTGTAAGATATTATGTGCGGTGTGTTTTTATTTGTTTTAGAAACCCATTGTGGTTTACTGAGCTTGCTTTCGTATAGTTGATGTTCCCAGTATATCCAGATCTGGCGTACGCTTAATTATAATATGTTTCATTTTGATTGAATAGTGGCTGGTTAGATGATAGTTTTCATATTCTCTTAGAGATACTATGGATTATGGCTTTACCAATGTATCCCGGGTTATTTGAGTTAAAATCTACATAATAGAGATTGTGAGTGGGTTCATGATATGGTTCATATGTTCTGTTGTTTAGGTCTAAGCCGATATCTAGGAAGTTAACTGTCTCATGGTGTATGTATGTCTTTACCTTAAGGTCAACATTTCATAAAAAAGTTATGTATGTCTTTTTTGGCATTCTCGAATCTACTATTGCAAGAGTTGACGAGGAATATTTAGTCATCTCTGTATAAACCGCCGCTCATAGTAGTAGATGTTTCAGGATGTAAATGCTTACCAAATCCGTTACTATACACCGTCCTGTGATTCCATATTTATGTCGAAATTATTTTCCATATTGTTTTTTGTTCATAGTTTGTTATCATACAGTAACAGGTTTTTTTTAGCTAGTTCTATAATGTGTATTTCTAGTCTAGGTGTATTTGTTTATATTCGTGTCATATCAAAAGCGGTGTCTAGAAGTTCAGGTGAAATTGAGGCATACTACGAGTCTATGCCATAGATTATGAACTTTTCGTCCATCCATTGGGGAAGTTTCCCAAACAAATGTATGAAGTTATCTGATGATAACCACACATTGTGTGTTATCTTGGATTTGATAATGGCTATGATTCTATTCAATATCCGTTTACTAATTGGTCCTCTGTCCGATAGTGGGGGTATTATTGAAATCCTATTTGTGATATTTTAACGTAAATCCGAGATTTTTAGTTGCATATATATTTATATTTTTATCTGGATTGATTTTAGACTATATTTCTAAGGCTTAAGAATTGATATAACTCAGGTCATTTACATTGGTTATTTTACAGTTGTTCATAGTTCTTTCATTATCAGATTATTATAAGTCATATAACTCATGCTAAAGATGGTCATTCTTTTAACAGCTGGTACTATTTAGTTACAGCTATTTTTCTTTTTCTAAAGGTGTGGAATAGCTTAAATGTTGGTGATAGTCGGGTTTTAAAGGTTTATTTATGTCGTAGGAAACATTCTCTGCAGGAAAAAGGCCGGTGCTTGGCAGACTGTGCAATACATATTGAGTTATAGCTTCTGATTACAGCCTGCCCAAGATGGAGACTGCAGTGGTCACTGCACCAGACAACAATACTCACTCCCTGTACGAATTGTGGATTATTAGAAAAATATGATATATGCAGGTATAAGATTTCTAACACTTTCTATACAGAAGGCTTAGCAGTAGATTCTATACATTTATATATATATATATATATATATATATATATATATATATATATTACCAATCTCTCTCTCTCTCTCTCTCTATATATATATATATATATATATATATATATATATATATATATTCTTATATATATATATATATATATATTTATGAATATATATGTATATATACATACATTTCGTTTAATATTGATGTTATTTTGTTAGCTGTATATAAATATATAGTTTGTAAACCATATTATAAAATGCACCATCAGCAGGTATTCGTATTGTTTCTAAAAAAGAATTTACCTTTCTAACTAAGCAACGGTAATTATATAGTTCAATTAAGAAAACTAGAAAAGTATGCCGTTATTTTTTTACAACACTGGCGCACCGATAATACACTCTAATAAGTGTATTTTAGAATACTGCATCATTTCATGAACAGTCACCATATCACCATGATAGAAAATCTGATCATATCCAATGTTTTCTTAATTTGTTATATTTTGCTTTACTTATTAGGTCAAAGAAGGAGATGGCGTAATTGACATTAAATGCAATAATGCATTTTCAATGATTCTATTAAACTGAAAGACGTTTGTTCGGGTGTCGATGTGATGAGAAGCAAATATTTATTTGCTGATGTGCAAACACGTAAAACAAATAAAGTTCAGGAAGAAAACGCATGTGACTAATTGCTCGGTGTGCGCGTTAGCGATCCATTAATATATATATATATATATATATATGTATGTGTTTATATATAAGCATGTATATATACATCTACATATACACATATTTGTATATGCATTTATGTATATATATATATGTATATATATATATATGTATATATATGTATATACATATAAATACATGGTGTATATGTATATATATGGATATATGTATATACATATAAATATAAATATATATATATGTATATATATATATGTATATACATATAAATACATAGTGTATGAGTATATATATGGATATATGTGTATACATATAAATATAAATATATATATATATGTATATATATACACTTCTTACATAAATATATGTATAGGTAATCTAATTAATAGAAGTGTCAATTATATCAAGGATGAAGTATAAGTATTCATTTAATAAAGCATCTTTAGGAACCATTTTAAGATATATTTTCTCATTAGGAATATTATTCTCATCTTCGTTTCTATATTCATTGGATGACGATAGCATCGAAGATATCAGCCAGTCTGAACGGAGTAAAACAAACACGCAACCTCACAAGCATGGTCTACATAGTTTTAGTAGTATACGAGAACCCCAGAACAACGAATGATATAGAATATGTTATGCCGTAAGACAGTGATTGAGAAACCCTTGGCGTGGGTATATTATTCATTATTTAAATTCAGAGTTCTTCTCTTGAAACAAGTAAATGAGAATACTAGAATACGAGAATGCCTACGTTGATATATGATGCAACTTTTTTTTATATGTCACCAACAATAAACGGGGGTCTCTCTTCTCAACTCTTTTGATCGATTGTGTAATCATCATTAAATATATCGAGTGTGCACGGTTATTCTATTTTAATGGACGACGTCACAAACTAATTATTTAACGAATGTAAACGCGGAAAAACAAGTGTTAATATTATTTCTGTTCATATATATATATATATATATATATATATATATATAACTATTTATTCTTTTATGTTTAAAAATGTATCATTCTGAATTTTAATGAAGGCATATAGAATGTGAAATACTGGTATATACTATTCTTACACTCTCAGGGCATGGCTAGACGAAACTTTTCTTTTAAGTCAACATTGAGTTGCATCGTTAAAATTTGCAAATTATCGTGGAAGTATTATCATTGGTATATCTTACATTTACGGATTTGAAAGTAAATATAATTTTAAAAGGGACGATAAGCAGATAATTCTAAAGACGATTAGACATTTTAGAGTAATAAAAAAAACAATATGTTGAGAAAATTATAAGCAGCTTTCTGTCAGGAAAAACAAACAACAACGAATATCCTTAAAAGGCATGCGATCCATTGGTTCATGTAGC
Source organism: Sepiola atlantica (assembly GCA_963556195.1). Classification (NCBI taxonomy): domain Eukaryota; kingdom Metazoa; phylum Mollusca; class Cephalopoda; order Sepiida; family Sepiolidae; genus Sepiola; species Sepiola atlantica. The sequence continues at coordinate 55,219,070 of OY744540.1, read as the reverse complement.
GATACACTTATATTTCAAAGCGATGGTTGACAGTCATTGCTTAATTTCTCTATACAAACAAGACACTGGGAGGCAGTTAGCGATTTTTATTAGCTCGTTATCCAATTGGTCGTGCACTTCTTGGCTTTTTGGCTAAGACCAAAGTGTAGTATCTGTTCCGATGGATACTGCACCCCATAGACTGGTATTGTCTTGGCCTTCGGGGCTTGATTTACGCAGGTCTATGGTTCTGTCCTGTGCAGTTATAGAAGGTCCACCCTCCCAGGTTTCGCCTCCCCTATTTGGGGAGGAGTAAGTTTATTGCTTACTGCCTGAGGCGCCCCTACCGGGGAATGCCAACGGGGCTGCCCAGGCACATTTTTAAATCCCACTTTCCCGACCCGACCTTGGGTCACATCTTACTTGTGGGAGTAAGATAAAAAACTGGCCTTGTGCCTAACTCCTGGAGAGGAGTAAATCAATATCCAATTGGTCGTGCAGACTTGTTATTTTGACTTCCGGGTAATTGTAAAAATATTCCCCCTTTGTCAGTGCATACTTTGTTTAGAGTAAAATATACTCTACCTGTCCATGTCAACTCATCGCGATATGTGTAGATCTCCATATAGGCCTGCTGTTAAGACATATCAAATTTGAGCTAAGCCGACCAATGACTGGCTAGGCCAATTTCATAAAATAAGTGGCCGCATCTATGAATGACGCTTAAAACTTAAAACGAAACTGAACGACGAAAATATAATTTTATAATTAAGCGTATTAAATTCATCAATGACTTTAGCTTTTTATAGATAAGTTTTAGCGCGTT
>OY744540.1:55208265-55210765 GCA_963556195.1 Sepiola atlantica | reverse complement strand
TAAAAATATTCTTGGACAGAAACAAAGAAAATCAATTTTTAACTACCCAAGAAATATAACTGGGGATCCATCGGTTTACGGGTGAACGTTCATTTCTGACGCTGCAGCCAAGCAAAAATATGCGACCGGAGGGAGCATATATTTGCTAGTATATATAATAAACAAAAGTACGTCTTATTAAGGCGACTTAATACTATGTGCTGCATGACTCTTTACCGTTTAGGCATCATACAAAATATAAACGCTGCTACTATCGCTAGTAAAGACAATACAATCCATCAGTTTTTATTTTGGTTATAAAAGATCGTACATATTTCCCAACAAGGCGTCGTTGTCCGGATATTAAACTGCATACTATAAACCAATGTCATCGTAAGTTATTTTTTTAAAGTTAGTCATACTGATGATGCCCGATAGCTAGAGGCACATGTTTAGCGATTAGTTTTATGTACGTAAAAATAATATGTGTATGGCTCTTTATCTAATACTGCATTGCTGTCACTCTACAGCAAGCACACTCAATTATCCTTTAATACAAGTTGACGAAGTATTAAATGGTGATATAATGTATGCATTAGATGATATTACAAGTATCTCGTAATGTTTGCATTCATGTATTCCATGTATAAATAGGAATATCACTACTTTATTGTATGAGAAGTACAACTTAAACTCTAAAACTTGCTATCATCGATTGTGTTCTCTGTACCCTCTACTGCGATGTATTTACTTGTCCACAGATGATTACTAGGATTAATTGATATAATAAAAATGAATTAATATTAATCTTATTAGACAAATAAATAAAACAAATTAAAAAACATGAAGCAATAATCCATTTATTTAACGGGATTTTTTTCCATAATGTTAATTATCTCGATGTAAACTGCTCCGGAATGTGTATGTCGATGACTGCGATGATGAAAAATGAAAACAATATCACCAACACTTAAAACCACAGGAGATTTGAAATATGTGCCGTTTTATTAACATGACTAACCTCGAAATATATCATGGAACATTCTTAGACACATGAGGTCGCTCTAAAAGTTTAGATTAAATCAACTAATATTTTCTAAAAAAAATCACTTTGTTATTGGGTTATTCTCAATAACAGCATATTTCGAATTCTGCCACGGTGATAGACAACTACGAACCTTTGATGTACATTCTTTTCACTTTTTACATTTTTTATTCTTAATTTTGAACACACGTTAAATATTATTGCAGCATGTGCTTATATTCAATTGCATTTATTGTAGATTATTCTATCTTTTTATGAATAAATATTCTTTGTTATAGTTGTAACTTGATCAATACTGGTATATAAGGAGAGTTACGACCAAGAGAAAGATAGGTGGCATATTAAATATGAGTGATGGCCATACAACATGCAATTATAGATAATCAGATGTTAGATAGATAATTTGTAAAATATCGGTCAATCGGTGAGTTAATTTGAGAGCACCGCTACTGATATCAACACAAATAGATGTTGTCAAACATATCACAATCCAACAACTGACAGATATTGTAGCACTTTTGTGTGTGAGAATCTACATAGTAAAACTACCTCAGTAGACAAATATATACAGCTATTGTAGTACACTCATCGGTAATCTGTGTTTTACTATTCTGTGTTATTCATGTTTAATTTCGCCTTTTCCCTCCTTATCTACTGTCTCGTTTATTGGGAGTTAAGGTGAAATAACGATGTTTACATGAGGATTTATTTTCTCAGTCGGTCATTTTGTCTACTGGAAGGGAACCGTCGGATGGCGATTCTTCATTATAGTCTCGAGAGGCATGATTGTACAGTTTCAATAATTAACAGAAATAATTTTACTCAAAATATATCCTTTTTTATTCTACTTCCCGTACATTAGACACACAGAGAGGAACATAAAAGAAATATTCAACTGCTGATGACAACATAAAACAACATGTTTATACGTATTGTATCGTCGACTTATAACTGATGTTTCGACAAAACTTTTTTTCAAAAATGTCCTTACATGATATCGATACTATCGTTGTTATTAGTTGCGGTGCCCACGGCCAACCAGGAATAATTGTTAAAATGTCATCAATTAAACGCCGTCTGGTATCTAGCAATATGCTGCTGGCTTAAACGCTCAATCTTCCTTTTCATTTCTTCCATCGCTTCATTCAGATATGTGCGTCACGTCAGATTTCAACATTGTTGAGAAAATTAAAAAGAACATTTGATCCGGACATGCGCGTGCATATTTATGACTGTTTATATATAGAAAGACTGATCTAACATCTATATATATATTATTAGTAGTGTCGATATGTAAATAACGATGATACTAATACGAATCTAAAATATATAGCGGCGCAGACTGACATGACATGCGGCAGATTTAAGTCCTTTCGAACCGTATCTCTTTGTATGTAGGCACACCTAACGTAGTGACAAATGTAAGTTCCATACTGTAAAACAACGTGTACCAACCAATGTTAAAATAACATAATC
>OY744540.1:55143265-55200765 GCA_963556195.1 Sepiola atlantica | reverse complement strand
CATGTGTTCAGCGTGCATTTCGCAGGAAATTAAAAAAAGAAGCCCCTGAAAGGAAATCCATTGTAAGATGGCATGCTAAATTTGTGAAAGATGGGTGTTTGTGCCCAAGTAAGCGAACAGGTCGCCCTTCAACTTCAGAAGATGCAGTTGAGCAAGTTCGGACAGCCTTTCAGCGGAGCCCCCGTAAATCAGTGAGAAGAGCCAGCAGGGAACTTCAGCTTGCTCCAGCAACTGTCTGGCGTGTCTTAAGGAAACGACTGCAAATGGTACCTTACAAGCTCAAGTTGGTCCAAATGTTGAAGGAAACTGATAAGCCACTTCGCCGTGACATTTGCATTGCAATGCAAGAGAAGTTGGAAGATAACGGCTTTTATGACCGGCTTGTTTTTAGCGATGAGGCGACCTTCCATCTGAATGGCAAAGTTAACAAGCATAACACTCGCATATGGGGTACTAAGAATCCTCATGAACTTCTTGAGCACGAGCGAGATTCACCAAAAGTGAACGTGTTTTGTGCAATTTTCAAGAAAGGTGTCTATGGACCGTTCTTCTTTGAAGAGGCAACTATCACTGGTGAATCCTATCTCAACATGCTGGAAGACTGGTTAATGGCTCAGTTGGAACAAGCAGAATCTGATGACTTCATTTTTCAACAAGATGGTGCACCACCACACTGGAGTCTTAGAGTAAGGCAGTTTCTTAACACAAGGCTGCCTGGTAGATGGATTGAGAGATCTGGGCGAGGTGATGATGTTCTCATGCCCTGGCCTCCTAGGTCTCCAGATCTTACCCCGTGTAACTTTTTCCTTTGGGGCTTTGTCAAGCAACAAGTCTATGTGCCGCCCCTTCCAAGAGATATTGACGAACTAAAGGCTCGAGTAACGGCAGTTGTGGGAACCATTGACGTCAAGATGCTGGAACGCGTTTGGTAGGAAATGGACTATCGACTAGATGTCTGCCGTGTGACGAATGGTGCTCATATTGAGCAACTTTGAAGATTCCCCACAAAACTTGAAACTTTAACCTTTCCAACGGTACCAATTTCATTTTTCAACTCCTAATAGTTTTTGAGTTATTAAAAATCGTTATGTTCCCAAGACTTTTGAAACACCCTGTATATATATGAGTAAATTTCGTATACAACAGAATCGTAGGATCAATTTTAGAGGAAGCATTATTATAATCAATGAAAGAGGCGAGTGGAAAAAAAAGGAAAATTGTTAAAATTACCTTAAGACCTCATCGTCTGACCCTCTTCGAGGAAACGTCAGAATGGTCAATTCAAAACTAAATGTCGAATGAGATATGAGGGGAAAAAACTTATTTCAGTTGGAGGAAACGATATATATATATATATATATATATATATATATATATATATATATATATATATATATATATATATATATATATATATATGGGTATATACATATATAAATAAATGTATATATATATGTATATATCTATGTATATATATATAGGAATATACATGCATATATATATATACATATATATATATATATATATTTATATATATATATAAATATAAATATAAATATACATGTATATATATTAATATTCATATATATATATATATATATATATATATATATATATATATGTATGTAAATGTATATATATAAATATTAATATATATATATATATGTGTGTGTGTGTGTATATATATATATGATGCACAGAGATAGAACGATTCATAAATTTACTCTTATTACATAGGTTAGATACAAAACACAATTGTATGTTTAATTAACGATGGAAATATGTTTACTTAATATATGGATTTACTTTGTAGAATATGTTTATGATTTTTAACTTCAACATTCAACCAATCAGCCATTGCAATGCCTCACTTTTATAATTCAATTTATTTACTTCATCCGATTTTGTTATCTTCAAAAATACAATGAGTGACTCACACGCGCACCCCCGTGATTATTTTGTCTAATACTGATTTACGTAAGATTATGATATTTAAAATCGCTGTTATTATAACGCATATCAGATCTTAATTCTTGTATTTATTATTTTTTCGATTTAATTTTTATCGAATTAATTATCATTACATACATACTTCTTTGTCGCTATGTTTTAATTGTGTGTGTTTATTTATTTGTTATACTTAGTAGTAATCGTAAACGACATATTATATGCCTACATTATTGATACGATTGTGGACTATGTTTACAAATTTAAACTTCATATAGATGTTAAAAAATACATATTTTCGTATTTTTCGTTTTAGGTTTGTCGTTTGCAACGTCGCCGCACGCAGTGGGGCATTTTTGTATCCACTTTCCACAGGTTTGGTTCGGCTAAACATTGGTGTGTGCAAGGCGTCTGCTTATTTCATACTAATTCTAAACGGTGTATTTTAATGTAATACCAAGTTTTGCGATTGTAGCGGTGTTTGACCTCACACCATTTCCAAACAACCTAAGCCTATATCATATCCACCTCCTTCCCAAGGGCTTCGCAGGATAAAATTGCTTCACAAGATTTCTTACTACAAAATATTAGAAAAAGTCATCTCAATCATCAAATCTTTAACACCCTGATAGGTTTATAAATGTATTTGCTGACGGACAGAAGCCAGAAGCACAAACTATAAACGCCGGCGTGTTTCTAATACGACGTCAATTAACAGAGAACTGGCGATCAACTCATACTGATTCTTATCTGGGACCTGAGACGTGAGAAAAACGTGTTATTTTACTTTTCACACTCATAAGAAGCAAACTGTTCTCCTTTCATCACCAACGCTCGAGTCCACATGTTTCCTCAGTGTAAATCAATGTATCATTCTTAAAAGAAAATACCTTGCTTTTATTAACTACAAGCAGTGACTTTAACTTCAAGCACACACTTGAACACTTACATCACACTTATTGCTAAGCTCGGGTAAAACAGTGTTGCATTATTCTACTGCTATCTTGGTTAATCCGCTATATACCTTTCATGAGAAACAACCGCTGACTACAAGGTATTCCTTGCCAGCCAGTGTGGATAACATGTGTTCATGACAATTACATTCTAAATCATCATAATAATGTTTTTTAAACGTTTGTTCGCCCAAAATATCGCATATTGCAACTAACGTGTAGAAGGATAACGTTATATAGACTAAGTTTACATGAAATCTATCTCAGTAGAAATGTGTGCTGTAATATGTAGGATTACATTTAAATGTGGGTATTTCCGTACGGTCGAGTAAACAAAGAGAAGGTGGGAATTACAGCAAGGCGGTTTAGAGGAAATTAATTGTTAGAGTAGGTAAGCTTCAGGAATTAAACACAATTTGTATACTTCATAGGTGTTCCATTGTCCTGCTAGTCGGTGATTTCGTGAATAATTACGTTGAGGTGGGGAATGTGTAGTAAGTTCATCTAAAACAATTCAGGGGAATAAATATAAAACAAGCAGTTGGAATGAGGAAGGTGTAATATATAAATATATATATATATATATATATATATATATATATATAATAAAAGTGTTTAAACAGGTTGAAGGCAATGAGAGGATCCGGATTGGTGGAAGCTGTGAAGAACAAAAACAAAACAAAACCGAAATAAGTCGGATATAGATCGAAAGGTTCGTTTATTTTTCTAGACAGCAAGGGTGGTAGTTTGTAATATCCGGATTATCAAGAATCAATTTGATATATTTCGAGAGATTTTATTTTTCTTTCTTTTACCTCTCCTTGTCAAACATAAATAAAAGAAAAATCCCGGATTCCGAGAAAATGCCAGGAGCGCTGGGGAGTTAAACCGAAAGTGTTCAGGGTAAAGTATTCAGAGGAAAATTAAATAGATTCTTTTTTTCTTTTAATATATATATATATATATATATATATATATATATATATATATATATATATATATATATATATATATGTAAAAATAAAAATGGAATAAAGAATAAACAATTCAACAACTAACAAAAATAAAGTCAAAAACTTATGTTGTAAAGTTCCACCGAGATATTTCGGCCGTAGATACGACCATTTTCGATCAGTTAATAAACTTTATTTCAAAACGGAAAAGTTTTCAAATTCATACAGAGAATTCGATTGGAAGAAAATGTCACGTGCAGAGAACAACAAAACGGGGAGAAAAAGGAATGCGAGGAATGTTATAAAATGAGAAAGAAAAAGATGAAGATAAATTAATACCAAAAATAACAAATTTGTCTCCCTTTAACCAGCAAACCGATCAGTTTCCATACCTAAAACAGAAGACACTTAAGAGGTAAATTAAAACCAATAAATAACGATTAAACTTAACCAGCCATAACTAAATTATAATATACTGCACCGACAACACATAATTAGCGATCTACAGCATATATAAAATCTAATGCCGGAATCAGCCTGTTGACACACATATATATTATAAGTAAAATCAACGTTTTAAATACGGAAAAACAACAACCCAAAAAAAACAAAAAAAAACAATAACAATAATAGTAAATATATAAATAAAAATAAAAATTAAATAAATAGAAACAACACACAATTACATATATATATATATATATATATATATATATATATATATATATATATGTATATATATACATATATATTAAAAAAAGAAAAAAAATCTATTTAATATTCCTCTGAATACTTTACCATGAACACTTCCGGTTTAACTCCCCAGCGCTCCTGGCAGTTTCTCGGAATCCGGGATTTTTCTTTTATTTATTTTTGACGAGGAGAGGAAAAAGAAAGAAAAAAAATCTCGCGAAATATATCAAATTGATTCTTGATAATCCGGATATTACAAACTAACACCCTTGCTGTCTAGAAAAATAAACAAACCTTTCGATCTATATCCGACTTATTTCGGTGTTGTTTTGTTTTTGTTCTTCACAGCTTCCAGCAATTCGGATACTCGCATTGCCTTCAACCTTTTTAAAAACTTTTATTATTACTCCCAGCAATGCTTCCAGCAAACTACCAATTTCTCTCTCTCTCTCTCTCTCTATCTCTCTCTCTCTCTCTCTCTCTCTCTATATATATATATATATATATACTGTTTGTTGCGAAAGTGTTATGAGGTGTGCTTACCATGCAGTATCCATAATTCTTTCGAATGCATCTATAATTTTTATCAAAAAAGATGCATGTTACACTGTCCGGTCTTTTAATATAAAACTGCAAGTCGCTGACAGTGAATGTTTATTGTAAATGTTCATCGAATGCAAAAGTCGACTAAATAAAAAAGATGAGACGCAAGACCTCATACTGCTTGAACATTTATTAAATCGTGAAAATAAACATGGTCATTATTAGTACTACTATGGGACGATTTCGTATGACTTGCATTTGATTGTGAATCATTAACTTGGTTACAATTCATACGAGCAAATTGTTCACAGGTGTATCCAAGTATTACACACAGCGAGGAAGGAAACTAGATCCTTAACATACACTCCGCTTCGACATGTTAATTTCATCAGAAAAGTTGTTAAATCTATTATTGCAGAATCGCAGTTTAAGAAAATTTTAAAATATTTCAGGCAATCGCTGATTCTAAGCGAAAATCATGCAGAGAACAAATTGAAAAATAAATAAAATTTGCTTCTGATGCGATTTTCACCCGAAAAAGAGCAAAAACTATTCTTAGTAATGCAATAATAGGAACTAAAACAAATAAAATTAAAATAATTTGTATATGGAGTTTAATTTCAGAAACAAAGTAATTTGCAACTTGACATATCTTCGTTAAAAAACAAATAAGTACTTTTATATATCTAGATATGTATACACGTCCAACTACTGAAGTTATTAACTAATGATTATTAATTTCGATGACAAATATACTAGTCATAATGTGGTCCAAACGAACTCTATATTTATTTTTATAGAAAGGTGTAAGACAGTTACAGCCTGTCAGAGGAATTCAGTAAGTTCAGATGTTGTGTAATTTTTAGAATTTGTAATCGTAATAATAATAATAATAATAAAAACATAATAAAAAAACATGATAAAATCAAAATAATAATAAATCTATTAATAATGGAGTTTATGTATCTGTCTGTCTGTCTGAAGCCGAAACTCACGTATGACTATTTTACTGAAACTAATCTTTTTGAAATTCTTTATATACTGTCATTAAAAGACGTTAAGACACCAGATGTGTTTTCCCATTTACATATGTCATTCCTTTAAACCTTCAATTAAATTAATATTTACAAATATATACTTATAACTGCTATTATCAAATTTACATATGTATTTACAATATTTTCCGATAAGGGTATATTAATAAAAATTATTCATACAATTAATTAAAGCCATTTTCTTCATAACCGGCGTGTTTTCTAAACCATTTCAATGGCAAGGAACGTTAAAATTGCAAAGTCATTGGCTGTTTAATCACTGGTGTCCTCCCTCCCTCCGGTAATGAAATATAGCGATCTGATTAAGCAGCCGATTGGCTGTTTAATCAGTAGTGTCCTCCCTCCCTCCGGTAATTAAATATGGTGATCTGATTAAGCAACCGATTGGCTGTTTAATCAGTGCTGTCCTACCTCCCTCTGGTAATTAAATATGGCGATCTGATTAAGCAGCCGATTGGCTGTTTAATCCGTGGTGTCCTCCCTCCCTCCGGTAATTAAATATGGCGATCTGATTAAGCAGCCGATTGGCTGTTTAATCAGTGGTGTCCTACCTCCCTCCGGTAATTAAATATGGCGATCTAATTAAGCAGCCGATTGGCTGTTTAATCAGTGGTGTCCTCCCTCCCTCCGGTAATTAAATATGGCGATCTGATAAAGCAGCCGATTGGCTGTTTAATCAGTGGTGTCCTCCCTCCCTCCGGTAATTACATATGGCGATCTGATTAAGCAGCCGATTGACTGTTTAATCAGTGGTGTCCTCCCTCCCTCCGGTAATTAAATATGGCGACTTGATTAAGCAGCCGATTGGCTGTTTAATCAGTGGTGTCCTCCCTCCCTCCGGTAATTAAATATGGCGATCTGATTAATCAGCCGATTGGCTGTTTAATCAGTGGTGTCCTCCCTACCTCCGGTAATTAAATATGGCGATCTGATTAAGCAGCCGATTGGCTGTTTAATCAGTGGTGTCCTCCCTCCCTCCGGTAATTAAATATGGCGATCTGATTAAGCAGCCGATTGGCTGTTTAATCAGTGGTGCCTCCCTCCCTCCGGTAATTAAATATGGCGATCTGATTAAGCAGCCGACGTTAATATCGCACGTTAAATATGTAAACAATAAGGCTGGCAAACACTGTGCTCAGTTTTCCATTTTTAAAACCGTCCTAAGTTTGTTTATTCTTAGCCATTATGTTTTAACACACAAATTTATTAAATCAAATTGTTTAATTGAAATAATAATTGATTTAAAAATTACTATATAAAAACGCGCGCGCTCGCACGCACACACACACAGTTCAGGTAAACTTTTTCTTTCCGAGAATTAAAAAAACTTTTCGTGTTTACTGTATTCGATTTCTTAATACTTTCATATCCAATATTATCATTTTTTCACGACCTCAACAGAATTTATGATTCCATGTTTTATTTATTAAATAAAAAAGATGTAATTTTTTTTTCTTTAATGTCAACAAAATAAACTAACACATTGTACTGGAAAACTATACAACTGATTGTAGAATCAAATTGTTTAATTAAAAAAAGGTCATTAAACAAACACACACACACACACCTACATCCACACCCACACACACTCACACACACACACACACTGTGTTCACTGTATTTGATTTTTGGTGCTTTTTCATTTTAGGACCAACGTTAACTTTGACCCCGTCGTTACAGTAAGGGTTAGGTTTGTTTTTTTTCCTTTTTAATTAAATATATTTACATGTATAAAGGGGGGGGGAGAATAAAAAAATTGGGTGAAGGCGATCAAAAAAATTTTTTTTCTTTCTTTTAAAACTACAGGTCTTTCTATTTATGGGCGAGGGTACAACAAAAATCGGGGTAGAGTAAAAAAATGTTTTTCTTTATTTTCAACTAAAAATATTCTTGGTCATAAACACAGAAAATCAATGTCTAACGACACAGACATATGATTGGGGCTCCATTGGCTTACGCGTGAGCCTTCATTTCTGATGCGGCAGCCTAGCAAAAATATGCGACCGGAGGGAGCATATATTTGCTAGTATAAATAATAAAACTATAATAAATATAATACATGAAAATATAACTAATATAGCCACAATAAAAATTACACTAAAAATAAATCAATATATCAACTAAAAATAGTAATGACCCGAACCATATAACAACTATACAAGTAGATATAAGCATGTTATTAATAAAGAGAAAAGCACTAAATAAAACCAAAGATTGTGTTTAGAAAAACAATTTTAATAACAAAAAAAAAAACGAATAAAACGAACACAAGCGACCCATTTATGGGAGTTCAAATGAAGTGGACGCTCACCAATAATCGAATGGAGAATAGTACTACAAGCCAGTACATTTAGAAATTTAGACGGCCCGTCAAGATTATGCCTGAATAGAAGAAGTGTAAATGCAACACTTTAAAGATCCTAAAACCTATTAAACTGTTGAAGTAAGACAGAAAACAACTGTATAGACATAATTAACTATACTGTAGGATAAAGGTATATAAGAAAAATAAAAGAGAACAAATAATCCAAGCCTGTAAGTGTTAAAATAAGGTCACCTGATAATTCGACACATCTACAAAAAGTGTGACCCACTCCTATACAAGGCAGGACAAAAGAAGAGAAAGTAAAAACAGCCGAACCCCTGTTTGCGAGAAGCCTAGGCCATTTGCAAATTGACACACTAACCCGTGGGAGAGAATAATAAAGAAGCTTATTGCTACTAAGCGGAACCACCCCTTTATAAGGATATCCCCAACTGTCATTAGCTTTAAGGCATATATCATTAGGTAAAACTAATTCGAGCTCCCGGCATTTGCAATGTTTACATTGAGCTACATCTTACATTCAGTCAGTGTCGACGGTTGCGTTTCGATCCCGGCTTGAGGCACTAACTGGTTCAGCCGTGAAACAGCGAAACAGTATGTATGTGGATGACTATATATATATATATATATATATATATATATATATATATATGGCAATCCTTAGTAACACGATTTCGATGCATTTAAGCCTGATAATTTCTTAACGGGCTGAAACGGCGAATACTTTTTGTAGCTTTATTGCCATAAATATATTTCCATTACTTACTGAAACTCTATAGATTACATATTATATACCATTATAACATTTTATGTTGATACATGAAATAGTAATAGTTATATATAATAGCACCACAGTGTCTACATTCTTATAGCTCGAAATATAACACACTTATTTTATAAATGTTCCGAATTTATTGCAAACACATTTTAATTCATTGTTTCTGCTTATTGAAAGATAGCTCTTCTGATGACAAATTCGAAAAATGTACACATGGCTACTTCAATGAAAAATAAAGCGTTAACCTTCATAATAATAATGTTTATTTTACATATCTATGACATTTGTAAACAAACAAATGCAGTTAATGAAGTTAATACTACATTTAATACATAAATGTAATACATAAGATAATACTATTTGTAATATTTTATTAAAACAACAATAATATCAGTAACAAAATAAGTATATGTTATAATCATAATCAGAACAAAACAAAAAACAATAGATATGTAATGTTATATTTAAACAGGAAGTAGGTTAATAACAGTGTAATACATGACTAAAACAGTACTACGAACAGGGTGGGTTAAGCTGTGTAATATTTAATAACAGAAAAATGCCTATAAAAAAACCAAAATCAAACAGTAGAAAATCAACAAGTGAGGACAATATGATAGTACGTTCTCTTAGAAAAATATTTATTTTTATGTTTTCGTGGTTGTTATCTTAATTAATAGGACTAATGAATGGCAATACGATCATTTGTTTTGATAATAGTTTTAACGTTTCCATACAGACGGATGTACTGACACATATTTGATTGATGTTAGAATAAAGCGATGAATAATTTAAATGTAGATATAATTTGGAATGGTAACCGGTCTTGTTTTTTTTAAAGTTTTATTTCATGGAACACATCAAATGAACAATGCTTTAGTATAATGTGGAGTGTTTTGTAAAATAAATGTATGTTTTTAAATGGGAAGAAGCAATTGTATAAATGAATATGTTTTTAAACAAAGTCAGTGCAGTGATCATAGTTTATATTACATATATATATATATATATATATATATATATATATATATATATATATGTATATATGTATATAACACCAACCTCTGTTGACTTGATTGTTGTCTTATTGCTTGAATCTGTTCAATTATGTTCTGAATGTAAGTTATTATTTGCCTTGCAACTGAGATAACATCACAGTAAGAAAATACTTTGATCTGTAATTTTATATGCACGCACATATATGAAGATAGAGCATTCACTTTAGAACTAATCAACCGATAATTATTGACTGCATATTCAATATTGCAGGCACCATGATGAGTACAGTGGCTACATTTGTTTTGTAAACTTTACTATTGAAGGGGTCTGCCTCTCAACAGAAAGTGTCTGTAGAAATTATTAAAATGAGCGAGATAACATATAGTAATAGAAGAGTAATCGCTATTTAACAAACCTTGAGTTGCAGTAAGTATTACTCTTTTAACTGTATGCGTTTATTATATGTATATGCGCGGTACTCTCTTATACCAATGAACTTATCATCATGAATTATGGAACACATATTCTAGGCAACACGCTAAGTCACGTGAGTACACTATTCATATTGTTCTAAATGTTAGACTTTAGAGCGGTGCCCATGAAACCGTACCATACAACCCAACAATAAATACAATTTGAAACTAAGCTTTCCTTTTCGCTTGCATTATATAGTAGTATACGTGCATACATATATATAATATATATATATATATATATATATATATATATATATATATATATATATATATATATATATATATACAGAGACGGAGGGAGAGAGAGGGTAGTTTGTTCCTGATATAATATTACACACTCAGAGGATGATAATTATTCATATAAATATTAACACTGTACTTACGCCTTAACAAGTGCCTATAGATTAAAGTGTAGAAAATCTGACTTCATAGAAAACTGAGTACTTAATTGTGTAAGGACGCGTAGTCTTTGCGATTCATACATTCTCTTATATTCATTTACTACAGAGTGTTACACATTATGTTTTTGTCTATCTGTATGATATATTTTTATAATTGAGATTACAAATATATCCATAAAATAACCTACATTTGATAATTATTTTAGCGTATTTTCATCTTATTTCAGATGAGTATATCATCACCATTGATATCTTATATAAGTTGTACATTTGTTATTCGTGTTTCACTGTACAACTGATATTATATATGTAAAATATAGTTGTTCAGAGAAGAATTAGTACAACACGTTTATATATTGTGTTTCGAAAACAAATTTAAAAATAGGTCCATCATAATAACGCATTCTAATTTGTTTTTATTTTAATACAGATTGTAAATACTTTTGTGGATAAATCTTAAATGAAATAAATTAAAACAGCTATATTTATTGCATATAACCTTTAATTAAGCATGGGCATTCGGTAAATATGACAATGGAAGAATATGTACCACTATTATATTATTTTGCTGAGTTGAATAGTTTTATATTTAGCCCTATATATTTTTTTAATAACGGAATAATACAGAAGTAAGGATTGTATGTCGATCGCATGTCTAGTGATGCATTGGTTTTCGATGTAAAAAATTAAATAGACGTTGGCAACCTTCACGTGGGTCCTCTTGCAATCCTGTCAAAAAATATATTATGTTTATCTATACAAATTTACTTTACTTTTTTACGTAAAGAATAAACACGGCTTACTTGTTGGAAGGGATACAGCGACAACTACATGCATACTTGTTTTACTACAAATATTAATCCTTTAGTAGTTCTACTTATTTACACGAATCCATTCATTTTCTGTATAATAATAAACGCAGTGTGCATCGCCTGCTCTCTATATACTAAAACAGTAAATAGTTGTATATACTTATCAATATTATTAATTTGAATAATTTTACATGTCGGATAATCCAATCTTGCTGCAAAAGATTATAAAGTATAAAGTGAACATATGATGTATTTAACAGAAATGTCTTTAATAGAAACCCGGTCATAAACGTAGTCGTACACAAAACCCGATAAAAGCATACGATACACACAGACACACATCTATATGAAAAAAAACACATAATAAGTAAGTTACGATTCAGAAACAGAATTTTAAAAAATATCCACATATTTATGCCTTAAAAGTAATAGAAATGTAAACATACACATTATAATGTTTAGTAATGCTACCACTTATAAACATGTCATAAGCATGGTTCAAAATATTCGCTATTTATTTAAATCGACCGATCAGTGCCGACCAGTTTCTACTATGCATATATAGCAATGTAAAGCCTAGGATATAAGTATAGTTGCAGCTTGGTAGCCGGTTTAACTTTTAAGAAAACTTGGACCACGCTTTATATATGAGACATTTCCCTGTCACATAATCTCTATAATATTACGCGAATACATTCGGACTGTGATTATCGCCATTCAATATATTAAGAACATCAACTAGTCCCTAAAAGAATATATGGGCCCCGTCTTCTCCAAACTATATAACAAATACCTTGCTGAATCATGTTTCCCTGATAGTGGGAAAATGTCCTCTGTGTACCAGTATTTACGAATTCTTGAGATAGAACTGATCCTTAAAACTACCGCCCAATCAGTGTACTCCAGATATTTACTAACATCTTTGAATCATTAATCAATCTAACGATAGTCCGGCACGTAGTTAATGATTAACTTATTTCTGATCATCACTACGGATTTAGACAAGCACGATCTACCGCATATATCAAACGGTCATCGCTGAACGCACATGTAATACACTGGGCAAGGCAGGTGAAGCTAGGGCGGTAGCGCTAGATACAGCTAAGGCATTTGACAACGTCTGGCATGAAGGTTTCTCCTAAAACTGCACTCATATCGTATTACTGAACAAATATTTAATATAATTAAGTTCTTCCTAACAAAATGAAAGATACAGGTTGCCCTCGATGGTCGTTCATGTTAGCAACATGATATAAATGCGGGTGCACCTAATAGATCTATCCTTGGACCTGTTCTGTTCCTGATTTTCATTGAGACTGAGATAGGGATATTTGCTGACGACACCACGCTCTACTCTCGTCACATGGGCAAAACAAACGCGCACATATCTGAGTCAATTGTTAAACCCTTAGAAAATAACTTCCAGTCTATAGTTAATTAGAGTAAAAAATGGATGGTAACTTTTAATGCCGCAAAGACAAAGGTAATTTTCTTCAATAACTACAAGACACCTCTTCAACCACCGATTATCATGGCAAATAACACCCTACCTAAGAAGTAATCATTAAAACTTTTCGGCGTAACTTTCACAGATAACATGAATTGAAACAAATACATTAAGGACATTGCAGCACTGGTGCAAAGAAGGTGGGATCCCTCTACCGTGCTAGTAAACGTCTCACATATGACATCATTGTATATGTCTACAAAACCACCATCTTCCCATGCATGGAGTATTGTGTCCACATCTGGGCTGGTGCATAATCCATCAGTCTCTCCCCATTAGACAAGGTTCAAAAAGAGTCGTCAACTCAGTAGGCCCCTCACTGTCAACCAGGCTCCAACCCATGTCCGATCACCGCAATGTTGCTTCCTTGTGCCTGCTTTACAAGTATTTCAATGGATGGTGCTATGATTAACTTGCTACTCTGGTGCCCCAACGACGTAAATTCACTAGACCAACCAGACACTCTGCCAAACCCCATCCATTTACTGTGGAGGCCCCAAAATGCCGAAGAGCTTTCCACTCCAAAAGCTACTTTCCTCGTTCCGCTCGACTATGGAACTCACATGTAAGCATACATCTCGCTACACAGCTCCCAATTTAGGTTGCCCCCCCATAAAATCTCGCCTTTTTTCTCAGTAGCCCCTTACGTCTAGAGTGGCGACCTGCCTTGTTTGGGGTGAACTATGTTAAAAAATGAAATGTAAAAAAATGCGAAAGGCCTATATTGTATGGAAAATTGTTCAGATAATTTAAATGTCGTGCTAGTTTAGTCCGCAATCGGTTATGAGCATCATACAGTTATCAGCACTATTATTTTCTTCAATATTTACATACATAATTAAAAGAAAGTTATATAACGACATTACATATGCACATTGTTGTAAGGTAAGGTGTGCATCTTTTAAATGTTACGGTTTCCGAGTGTTTTCTAAGCGATAATTATGTGGGGTTATATCTTCATTTAAATGAGGTTACGCTTCATCTGCCTACATAAAGTTTGGCACAGGTATCCGTTATATCATGCAATTTGGACATTTTTATCGACTCTGCATGTCATGTCAATTAATTACTTGATGTACTTGTAATTTATGAGGATACATTATGGAGATGTGATTAAGGAGTACATGCATAACACGTATTAATGTTTATCCCTTATATCTGTTGTTTCCACTGCATATTTTATGACGAAAGTGAATTCTGTGCGTTTTATTATATCGTTTCACTATAGTTCATATCAAATGTTTGTATTACACTTGTAAACGTTGATTAAATGCATAGAGTATCGTAATGAATTGCCGTTCATCAAAATTACGAATCGCTTTCGTGAAAACACAGGACCATTGTCCAGCCAGCAAATGTCTATCTAATTCATGATGATACGTACTAAATAAAAATTATTAAGGAAAATGAACTAAAGTAATAAGTAAGTGTTTTCCTATGAAATGATTATCAGATGCAATTCGACTGTTAATTGGGCGGTGCCTGTGC
The DNA here is from genome assembly GCA_963556195.1 of Sepiola atlantica. Classification (NCBI taxonomy): domain Eukaryota; kingdom Metazoa; phylum Mollusca; class Cephalopoda; order Sepiida; family Sepiolidae; genus Sepiola; species Sepiola atlantica. The sequence goes on along the minus strand of OY744540.1, from coordinate 55,185,834 downwards.
TGTTTTTTTAAATATCTTCATATTTTTTAGCGTAGCAAGACAATCGGAGGCTTGAGTAATAAACACCTCGACACATTTGGTATAACTTGCTCCGAGACTACATTGTCTTTATCAACAGGTAGTTTTTCCCAATGTTCTCCGCCTGCCAGTTTGTGAACAATCGTTCAAGAAAACTGATTGAATACAAAAGGTCATCCATTATTGTTGTTAACAATTTGTTATTATGATGTAACGAATATCGTGTATCTATTGAACAACTTAAATATGAGATTAGCGTAAAACGCATATATGTGTTTATCCATTCTTCTGTTTAAACTCTATTCAGCTACTATCTTCCACTTAAGAAAATGCACACGTATTACATGACCAATCCCGCTAAATATGTAAGCGCAAACAATAAGCGAACAACTGATAACGCACGTTTGATTGTTTTCAAATTATTTAATTAAAATAACTTTTTAAAAAAATATTGGTTTCTATAAGTAAACCATTTTTATAAATAATGTATGGATGCAGAACACCATTAAAATCAAAATAAAAAATGAAAACAATTTTTTAAAATTTTTTTTCTTCCTCTTGACTTTTTTATCTAATATTTCGCTTTATATCACATGTTAATTTTAATAAAAATATCTGCATCTAACACATGTTTTTTATGAAGGCATTTTGCCTCTTTCTTAATGTTTAAAATTCTAAAAATGCTTAAAAAAATAAATATCCCCAAATGTATACCTACCAACTACCATGCTCGATTAAAGTTCAATTCAAAAGAGACATTTTCACAGTTTGTTCACACAACATCGGACGTGACTTCAGGAAGGATTCTTACGAAAAAACGTGAATACCTTTTATTTGCCGAAAGCTTTGTCGAGGCTTGTTATATCAAGCGAAATATTCGATAAAAAAGTCAAGATGAAGAAAAAAAAGAAAGAAACATTTTTTGGATGTTTTATTTTTATTTTGATGTTGTACGTATATAACATGACTTTACGGTACAGTAATACAGTATGGGTAACTATGATTTGCGGTGTTACTGTCACCCTGAACTTACGTTTCTTTTTTATTAAAATACTGTTGCAGTACACAATTCAAATGGGTTTGCATTATTATTACTGCATTAGTGAAATACATAACTGCATGCAATATTAATACATTATTATTGTATTAATGAGTAAGAATGTCTTACTTAACTTATTTCTGATCATCACTACAGATTTAGACAAGCACGATCTACCGCATATATCAAACGGTAATCGCTGAACGCATATGTAATACACTGGGCAAGGCAGGTGAAGCTAGCGCGGTAGCGCTAGATACATCCAATACATTTGACAACGTCTGGCATGAAGGTTTCTCCTAAAACTGCACTCATATCGTATTACTGGACAAATATTTAATATAATTAAGTTCTTCCTAACAAAATGAAAGATACAGTGTTGGGGAATCATTTAGTACCGTATACAATCTCATACACAGACGTTTTGAAACTGCATCCAATATTTGCGGTGTTTCCCTATTCGCGGGGAGGTAAAGAACGTAACCTCCGCGAATAGGAGGAAATACTGTACCAGACTTTCTCTTGAAAGTCGCGATTTAATTCCTGCACGCTATTCTTCCCCGGGAAATATTTTTTTTACTAATTATCACTTTCCCATTAATATAGTCAACATAGTATGTTCCCTAACTAAAACTAAAACCCTGTGAATTACATCACTTAATAATATATTTTCTTCCGTGTTCTTTTTCAGTGTTCCCCATCTGACGGGTGTAATTAAGGTATATATATATATATATATATATATATATATATATACATATATATATATATATATATATATATATATATATATATATATATATATATATATATATATATAATATAAAAAATACTGATGATTACATCATTATCTTAAAGTATATTTCATTGTTTGATAATGGGCCCTTGATATCCCTCTTTTACCCCCTCATACAACTTTGAATACCCTATCGAATTATCACCATTGAATTCGTCTAATATAATTTCTATGTTATTTGATCAGTAAATACTACCGCCACATCACCAGTTCAATAGTCGGCTGAAAACTGTTACTTCTTGAACGGACTTTATTTCTCTTTCTTAAATCTAATTTTTCAGGTCAAACAGGGTAAATACCCGACCTCATTAATTAATTTCACAAACAATTGCTACTCCATTATACATTTCAGAGTATACTTTCAAAATTAAATTTAATAAGTATGGGTACATTGTTCCTTCCATCAGACCGTGTTTACCCTTAGCAATAACTGTGCCTTACGGGATATGTGTATTATATTTTTCTAAATTATCAAATATTTTTTTTAATTGAAAAATTTTAAATTTAAAATTACATTTTCTGTTTTTATCAATGTTTTATTACCTTTACGTTAATAACAAAATTTAACATCACATGTCTTTCTTTGACACTAATTTACATTTTTAAAGCAAATAACGCCTCACATACCAATAGTCGTTAGCAAATACTGACTCACGGGATTTTAAAAATAATCTACATTTATAAAATGAGTATTCCCCTTTTTTATTACATTATTACTCTTTTGAATCTGACATATATTTCTTTAGCACATAATTAAGACGATACTTATTAAACCCTCATAGGAAATACCGTATCCGATTGTGTTTTATCAGATACCTTAAATTTTCTCTAACAAGTGACGACAAAGCTGATAATAGCCGGGAAGTTTACGTCTGCTGAACGTGAAACCAATGGTAGTGAGGTTGTACTAATTTTCTGTACCGAATAATAAATAAATAATACGCTCTTATTTTGATTTTCTCAATTAAGTGAGCACTTAGCTATGTGTTTTATTATTATCTTACAGAAAAGTTATATATATATATATATATATATATATATATATATATATATATATATATATATATATATATATATATATATATGAAGGTTTATAACTAAAACATAACTTTTAGAGAATTATACCTATTGTGAGATGATTATAGCTCAATATACTGGATAGAGCAAAACTAAGGTGAGTTGATGAAAAATAGTTTGACCTGTAAATGGAAACAGATCAATATTTTCAGTTTTTCAGAACAAAAAGCATTTAGTAAATAAAAATATTTCTTCTTCTTCTCTTTCAATTGCATTCCTTAAGCACGGCTTTTCAAGGATTAAAAGCTTATTATCAGAGGAAGTAGAGATTGATAAGTTGACAGATAAGAACAGTCAATATTCAATCTATTATCAATCTCTACTTCCTCTTATGATAAGATTTTAATGTTTGAAAAGCCGTGCTTAAGGAATGCAATTGAAAGAGAAGAAGAATCAATATTTTTATTTACTAAATGCTCCTTGGTCTGAACAACTTAAAATATTGATCTGTTTCCATTTACAGGTCTAACTATTTTTCATTGACTCACCTTATAAATATATATGTATATATATATATATATATATATATATATATATATATATATATATATATATATATATATATATATATATGTATATATATATATATATATATATATACATAAATATATATTTTCCTACAAAGTATATCTCTAATAAAGATTACATACTAAGATACCCAAGTCGTGTACAGCTGTTTCAAGAAGCTGATTGCTTCTTACAAGAAAAAACGACGTGTGTTTCATGATTGATTTTAAATTTTAATATATATATATATATAAATATGTATATATATATATATATATATATATATATATATACATATATATATATATAATACTAATAATACTAATACTAATGATAATAATAATAATAATAATAATAATACTAATAATAATAATACTAATACTACTAATACTAATGATAATAATAATAATAATAATAATAATAATAATAATAATAATAATAATAATAATAATAATAATAATAATAATAATAATAATAAAAATAATACTAATAATACTAATAATAATAATCCAGGTAAAACATCCACAGGATAGTAATTCAAACAATTTCAACCGGGTTTATAAACAGTGCTCAATATCAAATAGAGCTTTTATATTTGATTATTTTTATTTAAACGGACATGTACAACATCTGTGACACTTGCATATCGGTTTACTCGATCGACAGCTGTTATAAACTGAGTTCTCATCAGGCAGGGTTAAAATCCGATATTAACTTTAGATCATATTTGGAAAAATGACATGGGGAGAAAATAAAATAAATTTTAATTAAATTTAAAATGTAATTTCATTTTAAATTTCTTTGCTTTTTTGTGTTTCATTGTATAATGCGTTTTAAATGGCGATTTCCCTTTTATTTCAGGCTAACACAAAATTAAAGTCTTCTACTTTTGACACCGCAAATCCATATAAAATAAACTTTTTGTTGTTTATATCCAAATAAATAAACTTTAACAATGTCCATACACAGTAAATTTCCTCAACATTAGAATATATCAAATAGCATCATGACGATCATAATTTTATTGGTTATACTTAAATAACTAAATTGTGAATTTAAAATCAACCCTTTGTTTTACCGTAAAGAAAACTACAACTTTTTACTTGATGCCCGGATGGCGAGTAGTGTTTGATAGAAATATATATATATATATATATATATATATATATATATATATATATATATATTTAACATAGTTCATCCCGAACAAGACAGCCGCCACTGTAGACTTAAGGGGCTTCTGAGGAAAAAGAAAAGGGGAGAAGGTTGGGGGGTTAACCTAAATTGTGATCTGCCCAGCGAGGTGTCTGTTTACATTAGTTTTAAATTTCTGCATGTCAGTACTGTCGGGTAAACAGGGGGCAGGGAGGGAGTTCCAGAGGCCAGCAACACGAGAAAAACAGCTATTTGAGTAGAAGGATTTCCGGCATCTGACGACCTCCACAGTGAATGAATCGGATTTAGTTGATTGTCGAGTTGGTTTAATGAATTTACGTCGAGGGGGCACCAGATTAGCCAATTCATCGGAGCATATTCCATTGAAGTATATATAATCCATTGAAGTATATATATATATATATATATATATATATATATATATATATATATATATATATATATATATATATATATACAAGTATCATTAAAAATAACGGACATCTGGTTATTTTTTCTAAGATCCTTTCCGTTATTCTGATTAGGTTCTTAGTTTCAGACGGAAACTGGCTGATAAAATTGCCATAGCTTCCCAAAGCGCTTTCGGACCTTTCCGGGTCTATCGTCAGTGGAGCAATGTTAACCAGGCATAGACCTAGGAGTAGATATATATTCTATTTAAGCGGGAAAATAAAGGACTGTGTTTTATGTAAATTTATAATCATAGGCATTTGAGTATATTAGTACTAATAGTATAGTTAATCTTGTTAATAGCTGGTTTTTCTGTTTTAATGTATAGGGCTTCGAGTATGTGGCGTTTAAGTGTATTAGTGTTTTGTGCGATGATTTTTGTGTTATCTACTAGAAGTTTACGGATATGTGAACGGGGGCAGGAATGCTTTTTATAGATGTGCTGGGTTATTACGGAGTCGTTAGATAAATGCATAGTTAATCTTCTGGATAGCATCGTAACAGTCAACCCTATGTATACATTTTCATGATTGTCGGAGACACATTCTCCCAAAGGGCATTTAAACTTGTATACAAGGCCGGTCCTATCAAGAACTCTAATCCGGGGTGAAGAATTATTGTTAACAACCAGATTGGTAGTTTTAGTTTTATTATAATAGATAATTAATGTGGGTTAAACTTGTTAACATTGCTCCACTGACGATGGACCTGGAATGGTCCGAAAGCGCTTTGGGAAGCTATGGCAATTTTATCAGCCAGTTTCCGTCTGAAACAAAGAACCTAATCAGAAAAAACGGAAAGGATCTTAGAAAAAATAACCAGACACAAGATGTCCGTTATTTTTAATGATACTTGTATAAAAGAAAAGATGCTGCCAAGATACACATATATATTGTTGTGGACCTTGGTAAAGCTGAATAAATGACACAGGGACACATGGTTTAAATGAACAAAGGTATATATTATATAATAGAAAGAAAGATATTACAAGGAGATGTTGCTCTCAACCGCCATTGCTGGTTTGCCTGGGAAGAAGAGAACAAGTGTCACGTGCTTCCCGTATTTATAAGGTGGACGAGTCCATTAGTTCTTTGTAGGTAGGTACAGCACCATAACACCCCCTTCCAAGCCTTACCTCCTCAGGAGTCTTAATAACGTTTCCTTTTCGGATCTATCTCTAGGTAGTCCGGAGCCATTCGTTTTCTTTTTGGTTGTCGTTTATGTGTGACTACCTGGGGTGCTGGTAAGTTGAAGGTGTCATATATCACGTCCATCACGTCTTCTCCTTGTGGGGTGCTGTCAGTGTCATCTGACAGTCTTTTTCTGATCTGATTTAGATGTCTCTCATGCGAGAACCGTGGTCCTTTTATGATATAGACCATCGATCCGATCCTCTTTTCAATTGTACCGGGTTCCCAGAACGATGCATTGTTTTTGAACATCTTAAAATATACCCTATCTCCTGGGTTGTATTTTTTCTTCGGTACCGTAGAGATTCGGTCATAATTATTATGTTTAGGTAATAATTTATCAAACACGGACTTCACATTCCGCGCAAACATCATCTCTGCGGGGGATAATGATGATGCTATGTTCATGTTTTTTTGTAATTCTATATACCTGTAAGAATTGTTGTAAAGCCTTCTCCTTAGGAGTATCACCGGCCTTTTTTAATGCTCTTTTAAATGTGTCTACGAAGCGTTCCGCCTGGCCGTTTGACCTAGGATGATACGCGGGCGTCGTTATATGTCTGATTTGAAACGTCGTGCAGAACTCCTCAAAATCTGATGACGTGAACTGTGTCCCATTATCACTCACCAAACAATCCACTACCCCAAAACGGGCAAATAGTTCATGTAGGAATCTTATCGTAACCTTTGACGTTGGACTCTTGCAACGTAGTACCTCGGGCCACTTTGAAAAACTGTCAACTACGATTAAGTAGTAAAATCCTTCCAATGGTCCCGCGAAATCCACGTGAATTCTTTCCCACGGACGGTCGGTCTTTGGCCATGCGCTATGCTTTATATGCGGTGCTTTTGCCGCTAAGGCACAGCCTTTACAAAGCTTTACTGCTTTTTCAATGTCATTGTCCATACCTGGCCAGTACACAAAACTCCTCATTAACCCCTTCATCCTGGTTATCCCTGGATGGCCAACATGAAATTCTTTCAGAATTTGTTTTCGTAGTTTTTCTGGGATGACCACCCTTTCGTTATGCATGAGTACGTCATCACAGAGTAAGAAACTCTTTGCCGCATGTAAATCCTTATCTACCAATTTCATTTTTGTTCTGGTGATAAATTCATCCTCTTGAGCTTCTTTTTTTATCTCGTATAGTGTCACCGGGAGCTCTCTCACTGCGTTGCACACAATCTCTTTAAAATCTCCTTCTGTTTGAAGAGACGCAATCACTGTGTCTTCTAGAGTCTCTCTTTGTTTTGGCACTAATCTCGACAATCCATCTGCATGATAGATTTTATTTGAATGCAAATGTTGCATTTTAAAGTTGTAGTTTAATAAGATAGTTCCCCATCTTTGTAGTCTATTAACTGTATATACAGGTAGGCCTTTTTTAGATCCATAAATTGTAATTAGCGGCTTATGGTCTGTCTGTAAGGTAAATTGTCTACCATGTATGTATCGGTGAAACTTTGTTACTGCAAATATTATTGCTAGGGCTTCTTTCTCGATTTGAGAATACTGTTTTTCCGCTGGGAGCAAGGTCCTTGATGCATGTGCAATGGGTTTATGGGTTCCATCAGGCATTTTGTGTAGGATACATGCTCCTAAACCATAGGAACTAGCGTCGCTAGCTACGATTATGTCCAATTCTGGATTGTAATGTGTTAGAAATAACTCTGACGTAAGTCATTCTATGATTTTATTAAATGCATCCTGACATTCAGGTGTCCATACCCAGGCTTTACCTTTTTTTAATAGCTCATTTAATGGAGCACGCAAATTATGCATTTCTGGGATAAAAGCCTGGTAGTAATTTGCTAGGCCCAGAAAACTCTGTAAGGTCATGACGTTTTCTCGCGCCGGCATGTTTTTTATTGCGGTAGCCCTTTCTGGGTCTGGTCTTCTGCCGTCCTTGTCGATCACATGACCCAGATATTTTATTTCCTCCAGGAAAAAATCACATTTTTCTTCTTTTACTTTGAACCCATAATCTTGGATTCTCGCAAACACTTGATTTACATGTTTTTGGTGTTGTTCGATATCTTTGCTGTTAATCAAGATGTCATCGAGATACGCTATTGCGAAATCGAGTCCGCCCAGCATTGTGTCCATTACTTGTTGGAAAATGGCTGGCGCGACCTTAACTCCGAACGCTAATCTTTCGAATTTATATAAACCACGATGTGTGTTTATACATAACAGCTTAGAACAATCTTTATCCACCGGTAGTTGTAGGTATGCCTCACTTAGGTCTATTTTTGAAAAAAATCTTCCTCCATTTAAGCTTGTAAACACTTCTTCCGGGGTATGGAGTGGGTAGTGATAGTCCGCGAGGGCAGTATTCAGTCCTGTTGAAAAATCTGCACATACACGAATCTCATTAGATTTTTTCTTTACATAAACCGTGGGTGCTGCCCACTGGCTGTGTTGTACTTTTGATAAAATACCCATCTTTACCAGTCGGTCTAATTCAGCATTTATTTTTTCAATCGAGGCGAAGGGTACTTTCCTTTCTTTCCTAAATACCGGCAGTACGTTTTCTTTTAGACGGAATTTTGCAGTCGTTTTAGTGCAATATCCAAGACCGCCAGAAAAAACCTCTGGAAACGAGTTTTTTAATTCTCGTTGTAGTTTTTCCGATTCTGTTGCGCGACTATTTATTTTTTTACAAAATGTATTTATCGGCAACTTCCATAAATCAAATGCCTGCATAAAATCTGAACCAAAAAGATTATTCGAATCCTTCAGTACCAGTAGTTTGAGTTTTTTAGTATTTCCCATTAGGGACACATTTGTGATTAATTCTCCTTCAAATGTAATTCTTTCACCAGTAACTGTGCTTGCCAGCCTGTTTGTTCTTGATAGAGTAGGTTTATTTAATCTCCTCCATGTATGTAAATTTATAATGGAAACGTCTGAACCAGAATCCAATTGCAATTTTATATTTTTATCCAGGATTTTCACCTGTACATATTTTCTTATGTTCATGCCAGTTTCCTTCTTTGTCCTAGTGGCTTGAATCCGCATTTTATTTTCTCTGCCCGTTCTGCAGTGCGAACTTTTATGTCCAACTTTTTTGCATTTCATACAGGTTTTAAAACGGAATGGGCACTCATTGTACCAATGTGGATTACCACAGCGTGAACAAGGGCTTGGTGGCAATTTATTTATTTTTTTACTGGTTTGGTTTGTCTTTGTTACATCAAAATTATTATTTCTTATTTTTCTATAAGGTTGAGCTTTTGTTTTTTGATGTACCTTTTTTATGTGCGCAATGCCGGACAATTCAATGTCTTTTGAGTCCTGTTTTACATTTACAAATCTTTGACAGTCCTCAGCCAACTTTTGCAGCGTAAGGCTTGGTTCATTCTCTAATTTATTTAGAGCTCTACGCCTTATCTCCGTGTCATTTCCTGAGATTAAACCTTGTACAAAAATTAGACACTTGAAATTATCTGCACTTAATTCCGCTAGTCTAAAATCGTCACAATGCTTGTTCACTATCGATGCAAAAGTAGCGTAATCTTCCTCATCTTTCTTTACCAGGTTCATGCACTTCCATCGTTTGTGGAATAGTGTAGTTCTTGGACTGAACAGTTCTGTCAATAAACCAACCGCTTCTTTGAAAGTTAGCTCGCTAGTTTTCCGAGGCAAAATGAAATCCACGAATTTGGTATGTTCTGTGGTATTTAGTTTTCTAAGAAGGAGGCGTAGCTTCTTCGCATCACTCCAACCACCGCAGTCAATTTTATATAGGTCTTCATATCTTCGGAAATATTCTTCAAATGTATTATTTTCCGTGTATGAGTAATTATAAATACTGTTCCAAATTTCGTTCTGCGAAAACGTGTCGTCTTTTTCATTTTGTTGGTCACTGCGCGATATTGTTTGTATCAGAAATTCCAATCTTTCATCATACTCTTTTTTGTGTAATAAAATATTTTGGTTCTGTTGTAATAAAAGCTTTTGAAATCTTTCCTCAGTTTGTTGTTGCTGGGAGATTTGGAATTTCATTAGTTCGGTGATTATAGACTTAATATCTTCCATATTCAACCATTTAGTTTCTGATTTTATTTAGAAAATTAATATTTTCTTATTATCTTATGATTTTATAAGAGTTCTTTTCTTTAAATTAGCGTTTGCTAGGCGCCGTTTTAATTATGAAAAGATTATGAAACTTTTCCTTTTCTCTATATACGCGTATATTCACTTATTTTTTTATTTTTTTATTTTTTTATTTTGAAAATTAATATTTTCTCGTTATTTAATGAATTTATAAGAAGTTCTTTTCTTTAAATTAGCGTTTGTAAGCCGCTGAGTTTTAGTTATGAAAAGATTATGTAATGTTTTTTTCTTATACACGTTTTTAATTTTAACGAAGAGAAAAAAAATCTGTTTCACAATTAATTCTTTCTGCATTTTAAAATATTTCAGTACAAGTCGGAAAAGAGAGAGAGAAAATAAAACTGACCTTTTTTTTATCGTGCGTCATTTTTTTTTTTATGGAGTAACGCACGTGTGTCCATTTCATGTTTTTGTTTCATATCTGTTCTTAAAATGAAGCACGTGGTGTCGGTTTCATTTTTTTTGTGTGTGTGTTCGTCAAAAAAAAACTCGCTGTGACGTTTGTCTAAAAAAAACAATACTCGCTTAAGCTTGGTGTTCGGTATTTCTTTTTTTTTGTTTTTTTAGTTTTCCAACCCAGAGAAAAAAAACGCGCATTCAATTTCAGTTGTTTTTGTTATTTTTTTTTTTTTTTTTGTTATTTTTTTAACTAGTTTTCCAAAACAAGAGGAACGCGCACCCAATTTCAAGCTGTTTTTTTTTTTTTTCGATAAGCAGTTTTAAAACTTAGAACACAACAGGTCTATTTCAGGTTTCTTTTGCTTAAAAGAAAACAATTTTCTCGCACTTAAGAATTCAACGTGTTTGTTTTTTTTCTCAGTTGAGTTCTCTTTTCTTCTCTCGACCGTACGGCAAAAACCTTTGTTTTTTTTTGTTTTTTTGTTTTGTTTTTTTGCGTGCGGTTTCCTGCATTAACTTTGTGAGTGCATTTTCACGTGGTATTTTCATTTTTTTTTTTTTTACCCAAGAGTTCGAATTGCCTCGTCGCCATTTGTTGTGGACCTTGGTAAAGCTGAATAAATGACACAGGAACACATGGTTTAAATGAACAAAGGTATATATTATATAATAGAAAGAAAGATATTACAAGGAGATGTTGCTCTCAACCGCCATTGCTGGTTTGCCTGGGAAGAAGAGAACAAGTGTCACGTGCTTCCCGTATTTATAAGGTGGACGAGTCCATTAGTTCTTTGTAGGTAGGTACAGCACCATAACATATATATATATATATATATATATATATATATATATATATATATATATATATATACATTTAGAAATAGCTTTGTAGCTGTATTTTATTCATGAAAAACTGGTAAGTGTGGACCCCTACCCCCCACACACACCCTCACATACACCCCCACACACATATATATATATATATATATATATATATATATATATATATTATTTAACCACGGAAGTGTGTAAATGATTTGCTAAAGGTAAACATTACCCAATTGTGAGTAATTCTTGAGCTTGTCATTAATTAAGTGTTTTTACAAACTATATGCGGTGTTTTCGATATAATTGACACACCACGTGCATTGTTTGAACATAAACAAACGACACTTTGGTCAAGTAGACACATATTTATTCAACATAGTAGTGGTCATCAGTGTGTAGGAGAACGATCCAATTGACTTTGAGCAACCATATTATTTTATTTGAAATACATATTTATTTATTATAGCAAAAATATAGCAAACAGCACAATATATTTACATATATAGATATCTCGAAAGGAGTGTAAAATATGGATGTTTTGAGCAGCATAAACTGAAAAAATACTACCTGAGTAACGCACTTTATGTCTTTTAACTTGACATAACTTTTAAAACTAGAAATATAATTTAAGAATAGAAAACATAGAAAGATAGAACTAAATGAGCTGAATCGAAATATGTTAGTATTACGAAAAAGAGGTTACATATAAAAAGAGCCATGTGACTGTTAGTAGAAACATTTTTAAAAGTGATAATTGACTTTTTAAGCTTAATTTTTTCAGGTAAATATACCAAAAAAGGCCAAACTGAAAACCGAAGACACACTTTTAGATGACAAACAGCGAAAAAGTAAAAATTCTCCTTATTAATGAAGAAAATAAAGAAAAATAGCTATATTGAAGATAATGATTTTTAGTCTGCTGAAGATGTTAACGGCTAAATATTTGTATGTTTGTGTGTAATTGTTTCGTATTGTTTTCTTTGCAATGAAAGCACAAATGTTACCTATTAAATAGAAAATGTATGCTTCTTGTGAAAATGAAATGTATTATTTCACTAAAAATGATACTTTCTATAGTATACGGATTCATTTTATATCGTACTGGACGACTTTAAAGAATATGTGAACATGTTGTATTTAAATATTTGTTGATAAATGTGTAGATAGACACCCTCAGTCTCACCTTCCGCTTAACAACATTTAGATTATCATTTTTTTAGAATATTACGTGTTAGGAAAGAAAACCTATGATTTCAGACTTTAGAGTTTTGTATATAAATTTGTCGTTAAATTATCATCGATTTCTAGCCGATCGTTACCGGGATCGCGTTTTACGAGAATATAACAACATTATTTTTCAAACGGATCTACATTAGTTTTTTTATTTGGGGGGGGGGATAAAGCATACATTTATGTTACCACTAAACCATCGTCTATGTGAAAACTGTCACCTCCCCAAAAATCACTTAATTCTATCAAATATCATTAAGTCCATGTGGCAACCCGAGAATTTAGCTAGAACGGGCACATACTTTCTGGGCCTTTTGGCTAATAGCAAAATGTAGTATCGATTTTTGTATATATTTTTTTATATGGGTGTAATAAATATTGCAAAGTATAGTATCTGTTCTGATACTACACTTCATATTTTCTGTCGTCGGTCACTGAGGGAGAACTCTTTCTTTATTAAGACAATTTTCATTTGTGTTACAATCCAGAGTTCCTCTATTGAGAGATGTAGATTTCCAACACATTAAAACATGATTTTGGTTTTTCGTAGGTGCAACGGAAAATTCGTCAAAAAAAAATTTGGCAAAATGGAAATTGGGCAAAAGAGACTCCGGGAAAAGAGAATTCGTCAATTTTATCAGAGAAAGAAAATTTGGTACTTACGAAATAAATATCAGTTCAAAATAGATTGTAGCAAGAAAAATATTTTAGATTTTGCGTGAGATACAGTCGTAAAACGGGGCTACCGTCTCCCCCTTCAACCAGTAAAGAGCACTTCTTGTAACAGGTGGTTGGTTGTTTTGCAGTTAATAGATCGTATTATTTTTTATAAAAGATTTTCAAGTTTGATTCAACTTCTACGATATATTTTGTTTATTAAATTGTTAGATAAAAGTGCAGGTTCGTTAGAAAATACCCTCTTCCCAATATTAAGAATTACTTCTCAAATAATGTTATTATTTCAACGCGGTTCGTAAATTATAAAAGTACAACATTCTCCAATTAGTATATTAATAAAAAAGTAGTAAACTAAAAACAATATTACGAGACTAAAAGCAAAAAAATGCATTTCGTTTATTTTCATTTTTGTTACAATCCAGAGTTCCTCTATTAAGAGATGTAGATTTGCAACACATTTAAACATGATCTTGGGTTTTCGTAGGTGCAACGCAAAATTCGTCAAAAAACAATTCGGCAAAGTGGAAATTGGGCAAAAGAGACTCCGGGAAAAGAGAATTCGTCAATTTTATCAGAGAAAGAAAATTTGGTACTTACGAAATAAATATATTTTGTTAATAATGTTAACAATATATGCGACCATTTTAATAGTGTGTTAATAGATTAAATTAAGAAATCGATTACTTCGTGTTCGACATTTGACACCAATTCGGAAGTACATGAACTGTCACATAGAATATAATTCAAACTTGCTTTAACATTCTTAGCAAATCTTCATAAATTATGAACCTCCACCCCTCACGATAATATTTAGAGATACGTTTTTGAAGGGGATTTAGTTGTATAAAGGGGTATACTACAAATAAAACATTAAACACATAATTTAAAATGTGTATGGTTACTTAAATCTAGAACGACACGCGCGAAAATGTGTCGGTTGATTTAAGGGCACAACGTGCTACACGACTTCTGTAAAATAATTAAGTTGAACGAATGTTGTTTTAATAAGTTGAAAATTATAATTGACTGGTCGTAGACGCATTAATGTGATCTCAGCATTGTGATACATTATTTTTTTGTTAATCTTAGAAAGAAAACAAAATTGGAAAAAAATGAAAAAACAAGAACATTTCAAAAAAAGTATTTAAAAAGTGGTCAAAATTAAACAAACAATAATTTTAAATGTATGGTAGGCAAAAGTATAATAAACAATTAAACACATAAGATGTTCACCGCCACACGCTATCAACTATGCGACGTCGTCGAAGTTTTATTTAAAGACAATCGTTCAGTTTCCAGTTTCACTTTGAAAAAAATATAATTTTCACAATTAAAGTGTATATTATTTTCAAATTGCAACAAATAGAAATGTTAAAACTTACATTCGTCGATATTTAAAGCATTTTAGTATATCTTTTTAAAATCAGATAGGAAGATAAACTCTTATTGAGAACAATTAAAACTGTAAAAGTAACTTTAAATTAAAATATAATAACTGTTTATATTCATTCTAATAAAACGATAAATACATGGAGCAAAGATTAGCAAACCATCTGACAGATTGTTTTCTTATAATGTTCTATTACAAATCCATACCTTTTATATAAAACTCAAAATACTAGATAAAATTAATAAAATATAATATTATAGCGATTATTATATTCCATACATAGTTTTCTGTCGGCAAACCAAGTGTTGCTATTTTGATCGCTCAGACATTGTTCGGATCGCATAATCATTTCTTGGATCATAATTATATTTTTAGTAAAAGATACGTAGTTTTTTGCAATTCAATGTGTTAAACTCTTTGAAATAGTTTTAGTGATATTTATATTTATAATGGTTAGCAAGAATAGATTCTTTAAATTGATATGTGACTGAATTCTTGTGTTTTGTAGCAATAGTGAAAACGTTATTTATTCTAAAAGTTTTTTTAACACGTAGACATTTTTTTTTAAATTTGAATTAAGGTTTTGTCTTTCGAACATAATCACATTTTATCTTAAACAATAAAATAATTGTAATGAAAATGTGTTAAAATGAATTTAAATGATAATATTTTAATTCATTCTGAAATAATTATTAATTCTTTTAACGTATTTGTAACTCAGAAGTTTAAAGTTAGTCTTATTATTCTGAAATTATTTTGAAACTGAGTTTTCCGAATTCGTTAACATTTGATTTTAAAATATTTAAGATATGTTTTATCTAATTTCACTTTAGTCTATAAATTTAAATTTTAGAAAATGTTGAACATTTTTTAACATAATTTTATTTAAATTGGAATATCGAAATTAGTATTTAAAGACGGAAACCACCTTAAATAAGTAAAAATTATATTTTATTATTTAAAAAAATGATGTTTAAGAAAAACAATTTATTTTAAATTATTCTTTATAATATTATTTTAATAATTGATAATTGAACAGAAAATAATTATTTAAAAAAAAGAAGTTCCAGAGAATCACAAAAAGAAGAATTAAGTATTAAAACATTTTTGCGGAATTTAAGAGGGTGTAAACTAGTGATATCAGTTCCAGGCCAGGGTATTATTTATTTAGATTGTTAACTTTTTTAATAACTTTACTTTTTAACGTAAAACTCTAAATTAAAAAAAATAATGTATAGTCATTTGTGAATTTATGTATGTGGGCTGTACGGAATCATGTAGCAAAACTGATGCCTTTTTTGATAATATTCTAAAAATATATATTTTTATAAATAATATAAGTAAATATATGTGTATTCTACTTCTATTAATTATTTCCAACTTACTTCATCTTCAAACTTAATCTGTAAATGTATTACTTAAGTACACTTTATTGTGGTGTTGTCGCTATGGGCAGCACTGAATAATTTAGTAAGACTGTACTCGAACAGAAGCGATATTAATTTACTATATTCAAATTATGTACTTTTACTTTTAATAATCTAAAAAAAGTTAAGTTATTATAATTGTAAGCTTCATTAAAAAAATTATAATAACTTCCTTTGTAACATTATTCTTTTAATGATTGGGGTATAGTCAGCTGTGCTTTGTCTTTGTTGGCAGTACTAACTCATCTATGATAGTATGTCCAGGAGAGACAAACGTTTCATTTGATATATTCTATAAACAATTGGTTTGTTCAAAATAGGCACGTGAATTTATTTTTGTTACAAACTTTATGTATAAAGTTAAATTTAAATTTGTTATGATATAATTTTAGTGACTTTGTATGTATGGGCATCACTGAATAATGTAGAAAGTCTGCCCCCTAAAAAGTAAATGTTTTAAATGATTATACTAAATATACTATTTTCTTTCTTAATTTTGATAATGAAGATTGTTAGAACTTATGAGTATTGCTTTCATGCAGCTTACGAAGGAGAGTTTCCATAAATTATTAATCAATTATGTTTTCAGTGGATAAGCAGTAATACATCTGAGGTTCATTCACTAATGAATTATATGATTTTACTAATGTAGTCTCATTCTGATTATTGGTTAAGCTCAAATAACAATTGTTACTAATATGTCTACCAAATCTGAGTATATGTGAGTCAAGGTGAACCGGGTCACTGATGCTTTGATGTATTGTTATTGGTTCCTTTTTACATCATAATACATAAAAATACATAGTGCATCCTCAAAATGCAATGCCTAAACAGTAGACTAGACTAAACAATGCGGACGCATGTGTATTAATATTCTTAATTATAAACCTGGAAAAGTACAGAAAAAAGTTGAATTAACTCATAACATATTGAAGCTGAAATTAAGATTTAAAGAATTAAAAGTAGAGTAAAGTGTGCAATGTTAAGTGAATAAATAACAATATGAATTAGGTGATTCATTATATCAAGTTTAACTTTCTTATACAGCTTCATTCAAAATGTGAAGAATGCATGAACGATTGCTCTTTATCACATTACTTCGAGTGGAGTGTATTATGTTGCTGACTTTTCTCAGCGATGGCATCTGTCTGTATTAAACAATATATGCATACTGCATATGTCAGAAAATGTTGCTGCTTTGTATTACATTCAACGCACATGTGTTATTGTATTTTAATTATTAAAAATTAAACAAACTTTGATATAATTGACTCACAGTAAACTATTCCTAATAGTTAACTATCTCTAAATGTCAGAACCATTTTGTTCCAACTTTTATTTTTAAACTTTTCCTAATTGTCGTAATGGTTTGCATTTTTTTCAAGTGACAAATATATTTATTTTTAATTGCAAACTTTTCAAAAAATAATTCCAACTCTATTTAAAAAATTTATTGTTATAAACTGATCAAATGATAAGTGCTTAGTTATTAAGCCACACTATATTTGAGTCACAAAATCAAGTCATAAATCAGTAAGCCTAACTCGGTAATTTAAGTGTACATTTAATTCTAAAAATCTTAACAGCTTCAATATTTTAGAGTTAATTCTACTTGTGCTGTACTTTTATAGGATTATATTTAAGCATATTAAGACACAATCATTCGCATTTGTCAGTCTTTCTCTTTCTTATTCTCTCTCTCTTTCTCTCTCTCTCTTTCTCTCTCTCACTCTCTCTCTCTCTCTCTCTCTCTCTCTCTCTATATATATATATATATATATATATATATATATATATATATGAAATTAAAATGGAATAAGTGGAAGACCTGAAGAGCTCAACGTTTCGCCCAAATATGGTTTGTCAAGAGCGAACGAAAAAATGCAAAAAATGGCAAAAGACGATAAAGTCTATAAGTTATATGAACAATATGTAGTGGTAGGGTTCAAGTACAGAGGGACGATATGTAAATGTGTATAGAGTCAAAGATAAATACATAGCGAAACAAAATGTAGCAGGAAAAAACAGAAACGAATAAAGAGTAGAAAGGGAGTCTAAAGGAAGACTAATTCAAAACTCAGGGAATCAACCAGTGTCTAGAGATATCTTGTTTTCGAGAATAATTGCATTTGATAGGGTAGGGGATATAAAATAGAATCCCATCTCTGTTTAATTTTATTTGTGGAAAGGGCTATGAGTGAAGACTCAATTAGTCGGCGTGTTATATATGTCATATTCCTTATTATGCACACATTATTTGTCAACATATTTTCAATAACATGTTCCGGCCAATGCTATAAGGCATTCCCGTTTCCTCAAACACTAGATAGTTGGTGCATTCTAGAGGTGTTACTCAAGCGAAGACGTGATAAACTCATGAATACATTTTCTTTCACCGTAAATGGTATTACTGGTTACGTATTTAATTTGTTCATTAGGTGATTAATGTATTTTATTTATCTGATGTTGTATCACCAACATTTTCAAGTCGGGGTCACAACTGTCGAAATATAGACACGCTGTAAACATCCGGAAGTTTACAGGTCGAATATTACGTACACACACATTATCCATTCACAAACACGCATGCATAACATTTGCGCAGATGATCAGTTAAGCGCTAACAAAATATAACAAAATAAAACGGCACCTAGAATAACAGCCTCCATATTTTACAATACAAACTAATTGTTACATGCTATATGTGTGTATGTGAAGAACGATCACATCGATTTAGTATCTAGATAGTCCACTGCAAATCTTGACAATCAGACTCTTGGGAACAAGGTCTCTGTCAGTCTACAAATATAAACACGCCTGAACTCAAGGTGGAGATCAGGGAAAAGTCAAACAACTGCGGTGTGACAGGTTCAGTGTCCTCCTTTCAAACTATGACGTCACTATCGTGGGAACGAGAAAAGATAGAAGTGTTTTTGTCAGTCCGGCATTTGGGAGCCGGATGTATGTATATAAAATCGAGATGTAATTCACAAAAAGGAAATGGGAATGCTATTCTTAAAAGAGTTGATAGCGAGTGGAATGCCCCTTCTTCTCCCCGTAACTAAGTAGAATTAAGTTACAAGAACAAGTTAGAATCTCTTTGAAATTTAATAAATGTGTCATTCTTTTGTATGCCGAGAAAATAGCTCCCAAATAAAGAGTACTTTTAATTCTCTGCCGGCTCGCCTTTTTCTTCTTTGCATGAAAAGTTCTGATTACATACACTAAACAATTGTGGCTACGAAGTGCGGCGAACTACAACGAAGAGGACGAGGAAAGGCAGCGCACTCGGGAATTATGATGAACATAGTAAAGAAAATTCAACAGACTGCAGTGATGAAAGCAACAGGGCATGGTGTAAGTATACAAAAAAAGAAAATTATACGAAGAGATTGAAGTAAGTGACGATTTATTTCAGAAGAACGTATTTTAGCAAACGACTCCGTAACACCATCACCCTCGTCCGTTGTGCACTTTAAGTCAATTTATATATCGGTATAAATTGTTTTATACTTTGTATGACTTAAAGTTCTAAACCCATTAGACTTCATCGTTATAGTTGACTTCTTATTTCGTGTCTATATCTTGTGCTACTGAATAGATCTGATATTAATAAGGACGTATTGTCTCAGAAACGATCATACAACAACTGTTATGTTGGAGTTTTGGAGCGTAAATATAGGACTACATTGTAATTTAGTTTGCGTAAGATTTACTATATATATCTATATATATATATATATGAATGCATATCAAATAACACGTTATATGGTTAGATAACTTACGCTGAGTAAAGGATTGTATAGCTGTCCACCTTGCGTAATACGCTGTTCGACAAAATAATTCAGTCCTTAAGCTAAGAATTATTTTTTTAGATTTTAAACAAACACATTAATAAATTCAAAACCGATGTACGTTGTTTCAACTCTAACTAGCGGGTTCTGAAGGCAAGATGATATGGCATCCTATATATGTACACCCCATTCATCGTAAGATAGTGTCCGGGTTTCTAATTTAAACGTGTATGCACTCGTACTGTGCATCCACACTGATTAACATGGGCCGACAATGAAGCTAACTCAGCTGACCCCCCACACTCACACACATGTATATATATATATATATATATATATATATATATATATATATATATATTGTTGAAAAATGTATGTTTTAGCATATACGTCTAACTAGTTCCAATTTAAACTCCATAAGTGTCAACCAGTACCAACAAAGCATATATCAGTAAGTACAATTCATTTAGATTCTGAAAGCCGGGATTTGTTTATTTTTCTTACAAAAAATTTTTGAAAACAAACACATTCCGGTGGCAATTTTTACGAATTGTTTCGCTTAAAGTAAACCAAACACTATAAGTAGTATTTCATGGCAGTAAGAAAAAGTCCATAAAAATGTGTCAGCTAAATACATCCTGGCTTTTGGAATGTAAATTAACTGTATATATATATATATATATATATATATATATATATATATATATATATATATATATATTTAGCCTAGATTAGATTTGAATATTATATTAACTGAATTGAGTATCCTCCATTATTTCGCAATGCATTTTTACGTATATAAAATTTTGACTGGCGGACAGACAGACATACAGACAGACGGGCATGCATACAAACAGGCAGACGGACGGACGGACGGGCTGACACAATACATAATTATTTATGATGAAATAATAATTTCATGAAATAAACACTGGGTAATACTAATATAATATTTATATTAAAATAGTATTTCTTCAGAACCACACCGTAACGGCGCAATTATGCAAATTAATAAAAAATAGAATTGAGAAAAATAATACAGCAACAAGATTATAAAAGAAAAAAGTTATCCTCAATCGAATTTTCCACAACTTCATCTTAAACCTATCAATTTAAAGATGTAATCTGTATATTCGAAGCCAATCATTCTAATACTAAGAAGAATTAATGAAAAATGTCAAATCCTCTTACCAAAGTACGTAAAAACATAATTTCCATCAACAGTAAAATATCATGCTTAAATTAGAAATATAATGTGTTTAATTCATCTGCGTATTAATATTGTGAAATAAAAACAAGACATCTATTATACACTCTATTGTTTACTAACCATAATGATGTTTTATTTATTTACAAAATTGTATAGATTAACTCCCTAATTTTCTTTATTTTTGTTCAGAAAATGTAATTACCCATTAATTGGTTAGCTTCAAATATAATTCAACTACCCTTATTGTTTGAATTAACGTAACATTACATACACACTGAGTCGGTATGTTTTAATTTACCGGAAATTATATCAGTTTCCTTATTGAATGTTATGTTGAATTCAGTAAAGTATTATTATGTTATTCCAGATTTAATCGTGTGAAGTGCATGAAGTTAAGACCTATTCCATCTCTATTCTGAGAACGTAATAATAGTCAGTTTTTGATTTAAAATCCATGAAATAGGTGTGGTTGGGTAGTGTCGTAGTTGTAGTATTTTACAAGAACTACCATCTCATAACATATACTATATTATTTACCGTAACATATAAGATGTGTTTAGATAATGATGTGCTTCTACGTTTACCTGGGTGATTAAACGATATGCTATGTTTTCTATGTAAAATTTTCCTTGACTAGATTATTTTCTGATGATACGGTTACAGATAAACAATATTTTAAGGTTAACATTTTTGTAGCGAGCTTACCTGTGTTATCTCTACACCTATACTCATTACTGTCATCATAATGATCGTGTGCACATTATATTATTGTTATTACGATATATATGACTCTAATTACTTTGTAAGTCATTTGTACAGCTATTTCTAAATAACACATTGGTTTTATTTAATATTTGATGGAGGGTGTTATTTACCGTAAAATGCTTTATTATTAGAGTATGAAACATACGTCGGATTTTCGAGTGAACTTACATATTAAAATTAAAATATACAAACTAATGTTCTGACTTATTGTTTTCATCCTAATGCTCATGTAATTTCTAGTGTAATAGTCAATGTTAGTGTTCAAATAACACATGGTTTTATAGCGTTGCTGTATGTGTAACTATTGTTACTGATATTTTAAGGCAACACAAGTGTTGCTTATTCTATGGTGAATTGCTATTTGCATATGTTACATCATAACATATGGATAATTTAACTTTATATTAACATGTTATGTGATAGTTATTCTTTCATATATTGTGTATATGTGTCATAGTTTCCACCCGTTACAACAAGTGATTCATATATATATATTTATATATATATATATATATATATATTTATATATATATATATATTTACATATATATATATATGTAAGTATATATATATATATATGTGTATACATATACATGTGTATATATATGTGTATACATATGTATATATATATGAATATATATATTTATATATATATATAAATATATACATATAAATATATATACATATATATATATATATATGTATATATGTATATATATATGTATATATGTATATATATATATATATATGTATATATATGTATGTATATATATATATATATATGATATCTATATATATATATATACATATATATATATATATATATATATTATTAATCACTTTCCGTAACGTCTTGTTACTATTGATTGCTCGATAATAACCAACGTTGCATTTTTCAGTGAAGGTTTGAATCGTTGTCCATTATGTTTTAGTGTTCTCGATTATTTTCTGATACCATCACATTTTTTTCAGATGGCTTAGGAAAGATATTCAGATCATGGAATGTTCGAGATGTCTACATTGGCAGTTTAAGTTCTCTTATATATGTGTTTATACTGTATTTTATTCTGTTTACGTAGCGTAATTATACTTTAACTAATCCGAAAGTGATCGATGTTCTCTAGTTATGTGGGTTGACGCGCTAGTTGATTTTTTAAAATATGTTTGGTGTGTTATTATTAAGGCTTACCTTTCTCTTATCAATCCCTCATTTGATCAAAATTCTTGTATTTCGAAACTTTAACTATTTCTGCAATTATTGGAGTTTTCAAAAATGTGCTGCTACTGTTACGATTATTAGTATGTATTTTGATTCATTCGTGTTTCATATTAAATGAAACTTACATTTGGATCTATATAAAGTATATCGGTGGAACATTCATATATGTATTTTCATATCCAACAGTTCCAGTTTCTATGTGTGTATAGTGTCATAATAGAGTTGATAATGTTCAATCCTTTAAAACGCTACGCCTGCGAATTACTTAGCAGGCGTTTTTTATAGTCAGCCCGTGCTATGTATTGTTTTATTTTTTGTTGGTTTCTTCCTTCCGTATTTATAGTCCTTTGTATTTCTCATTGCTTTCCGACACCCTTCGCGTTCTTAATAATTTTACAGTTACTGTTTTCCTGATATTTGTGTAAATTGGGTGTTATGCCCTTTTTTCGTGTTGCGATGGTTATTACGGCTATGTTCCTATTAAAATATTATATCTAATAATATCCATATATGCGTCAATGTTATATATCCCCCCTTCCAGCCGCATCTATTCTGATTTTTATATTTTTGCATATTGTTTTTCGTTTAAATGCTCCCCACTTTGTCCTCCTTGGCAGTGCTATTTGCATCAGGGCGTTCTCGTCGTCTGTGTTTTCTCTGAAATATTATCTTACTGTTTTATTTGAATTTGTCATGAAATATTAAATGGTGCCAGCCTTGATGTGTTATTTTTTTCTTTTTTCATAGCGTCGGTCATTATAATCCTTCGAGTTCAATGTGCTCGTACATGGTACACTGAGTGAAGAAGTTTACCATTGTCATTAATTTGCAAGTAGCTAAAACTATATTGGTTTATATAATCTATTTGAAACATAATGAACGCAGAAACGCTTTTTTTATCGCAGCCCTGGACCAAACATGATTGAAGAGATGTAGATGCTAAATCATTACCTCGCCTTGATATCGTCGCCAATTCCTATAAATGCCACACATCTCTATCATTATGAAAAATGACGAAAAGTGACGGGGACTATTAATCATTTCATTCCTCTATGCTGCAATAAGGCGACCCACAGATGAAATATGCAACACACAAAAAGGTGATGGTTGTTGCAGATACAAACGAAGTAGCGATTTTTCAGAGAGTGCATTGCAGTGAAGATGTGCTTTTTTATTTACAACCTTTTTTTTGTGTGTGCTTAATCGAGATAAACCAGTTGCACAAGACGCCAATCGATTAGTCACATGGACTCTTAAAAAATAAATTGTATAATTATAAACAGGTAAACGCTTGAATTTTATTCAGCATTTAAGTTCAGCTGCTAACTCAATCATAACTCGTCTTAGAAGTTCGGACAACATTTGTTGACAAAATTATTGACAAAAGTTGTCGACAAAGAATGAATTCTTACAAATGACGGACAACCGCGAAATAAGAACTCTTCGCTATCTAGATCAAAACGTTGCTCCAGAACTATGGAAACACATTACGCCGAACGAATCATAAAGTTGTTTAGTCCTGCAATAGTGCCAGTTCTTTTTAATATTTGTCAAAGTTGTACATCTTACTTATTCACTAACATTTTTTGTTTTGAACAAATGTTTAATTACCAGACCAATACGAGCATGTTTACTATTGCTTGTTATTCATATTTGTAAGGAATATTTTAATGTTCAACCTTATTTTTCTATTCTATCGAAAAATTGCCTTTGTTTTTTACTATCTTTTGTCACCTATTTACAACGTAAAGATTTCAACAAAGTTATGAGTAAATAATAAAATACTACTTTAAATAAAACACACAGAAGATTAAAATATCAATAAAAAGTTAAATGGACCCAAAGAGTAAAGAACATATACATTCCCAAACTAGTAACAACTCCCCAATATTTTAGAAGAACTGTTTAAGCAGTACTTTTTAACCACCGTAACTATTTGGTCCATATATGGTATTTATTGGATCATTATTCTACTGCCAAATATTAGCTAACGTGGTGCAGTAGCTTATAACGTAATCGAACTTGGCACGCACGCCCGCCCGAAGTTCAACTTGTAAATACAACACAACGCCATTTCCGCATCACGTATACACATATAGAAACATGAATACACCTATATAAAATGCAACTACGTTTCACAACCCGGTACATAAATGTAAAACACATCTGAAGATGTATGCATGCAAAATCTTATGAAATATATTAAAGACATCAATTTTGAGATATCATTTACATCAATTCCATTAGTAAAAACCGGTCATTTACCTGCAACTTTCTTGTAAGATTTGACATTATATGTCTTTCTTCTAAAGCATCACATATATATGCATCGAAGTTTCCTCATTTAAGTTTTCAATTTGGTTTCCTTAATGTATCGCTTTTAAGCTGACAACATTTCCCCGAGCAGAAATGTTTCTAAATTAACTACTTTACTCGTCGGTATTGGCCAATTCACAGGAAGATGAAAATCCGTGTCCATTTGCCCATGGATGCCTGTCCCATGGAATCGAATTATGTCCTTTAAAATTGAATTGCATCGGATCACAGCCGAAGCCAAAAGCAAACAAATTGAAGGTAGAATGATAACAAGTCAGCAGAAATGGAATGAAATATACATGTCAGAAATCAAATAGCGGAAAAGGAATTCACAGTTTACACATCATCACTAATAATTGGATGTTTTTGTTTAAAAGTAGAAAAATAAAACACAATAATTGTTTGGTTCATGAATATGCAACATCGACGTTTGTGTAAAGAGAGATATAAGACTGATAACATGAGATCAATAAGAGGAGTTCAATATAGACTAGTGTTGTGGGCAACTATTAGACTTCTATCTGATTTTTATTTTACTTACATGTTAAGCTAGAATTAGCCTCTGATTAGAGTACTAGCCCCGTTTTGCTCATAAGAAGTATCCGTTCACACCTTATATTACTTTCTAAAGTGCAGCTCAGTAATAACACCGTCGTCTCTAAAATTACCAAAAGCTGCTTTATCAGTGATCGTCTGAGGCGACTCTTAAGGTGATTGCCGAATGGAATTGTAACATTTATTTCATACCGGTCCCGGGCGCTTTTGTAGTAATAATCGGTTTACACTCATTCAGCAAACGAGTATGTCACATCTGAGCCACATAGAAAATTGTTTTGATCAGGTCATAGTTTTTAGGTGCAAGTTCATATGAACGATACCATAGTATGTTATTTATTATATTTTTTAACTTAGTTAATCCGAAACAAGGTAAGTTGTCACTGTAGACGTAAGGGACTACTGAGAATTAGGATGTAAGTTGTTAGTGGCATCCTAAATTCGGAGCTGTGCAGCAAGATGTGTGGTCACATTAGTTTTAAAGTTCTGCATATCAGTACAGTCAGGTAAACCGGAAGCAGGGAGGAAGTTCAAAAAGCCGGTAGCTCAGGGAAAGAGATATTGGAGTAGAAGGCACTCCAGCTTCTGTGGATATCCACAGTAAATACATATGATTTGTATGAGTGTCGTGTTGATCGTGTGGATTTACGTCTGAAGCGAAACAGAGCAGAAAGTTCATCGGAACACATTACATTAAATTATTTGTAAAACAAGTACAAGGATGCAGCATTGCGACGATTGGACAGGGGCTGGAGCTTGGTGGATAGTGAGGGGCCTATCAGATTAGAGATTGTTTATGGACCTTGTATAAGAGGTTGATACTAGTGGATATTGCACCAGTCCAGATGTGACAATAACACTCCATGCATAGGCGGATAGTGACTTTCAGAGATATATGATACTGTCAAATATGTGAAGTTTTAAAGCACCGAAAAGAGAGCTCATTTTCTTTGCAGCAGTCTTAGCAATTTCTTCTCTGTATTTATTCCAATATTACATCTGAATGTTATGCCGAGAAACTTGAACGTTGCGCTCTAAACTATGGTGTGTATTACCATGACAATCGGTGGTTAGAGAGGTTTATTGTAGTTGTTTAAGTAAATGAGCTTTTTTCTTAGCAACATTAAATGTTTACATCTGTTTATTAGCCCACTTGACTATAGAGTGTACGCCACTTTCTAAGGATTCATCTATTGCGTTGGATATGTGCGCGACCGTGTAGCTCACATGACGCGAGTAGAGCGTGGTCTCATCATTAAGTATACACATCTCAAACAAAATGTCATCAAGGAGGTATATTATGAAAATCAGGAAAATATAGGACCAAGGATCGATCGCTGTGATACGCCTACATGTATGCCATGTGTTCGGATGAACGGCTGTCAATGTAAACCTGTTTGATAGGAAGGATCTAAGTAAATAAAATATTTGTCCAGTAAACCATATGAATATATTTTTATGAGAAGACGTTTATGCCAGACATCGTACAATACTTTAGATATATCATGCGCTACTACCCTAGCTTCCCATGCCTATTCATGCGTCTAGATACAAGCGTTAGGATGTCCGCAGTAGATCGTGCTTTCCTTTATCCATACTAATGGTCAAAACTACTTTTATCATTATCTTCAAAATTCTTGAAGACTGATATCACAGAGTTGGTTTTTCGAGCCGATATGGAAGCTACATTCGGAAAGGCTTTTGTTGAGTTTGAAGAGGATACTGTCTAGTCCATCAGCATTTTCTTATTACTATTACTGGTATAAGATCAGGCCCACATGCTTTGGAGGTGTCAATAGTTTTTTATGATGTCTCTAATATAAGATAGGGTGATGGTCAGGTTATCAAGGGCGACTTCAGTCCCCAATGGAACATTTGTGAGAGAGTGGTTTGTGGAGTCAAAAGCGAAGTTTGAGGCGAAACACTGGGCAAGTTGATCAGCCTCATCAGTTGCCGTGCAAACTAAATTATTGTTGCTGGATAGCGGTGGAACTCTTTATTGCCCATTATTCACCATACTATTGAAGATTTTCCAGAAATCACCTAGTTTGTGTGACGAAATTATTTTGTTAGTATTCCTTGTATCCCTTCTCTCTCATTTATCACAGTCTTTAAATCATTTCTTGACGCTAGAAGTTTCTGCATATTTGTAGTTGAGTTGTGTCGGGTGAATTGTCAGAATCCGTTCTGCCTCTAAGCAATAGCGGCTGTAAAGTTCGAGGTAAACCATTGTGGGGAGCGGGTCTTGCTGTAGAATGTTTGCATGGGGGAATGTGGGGGCATGCGTTGACCCATTTTAATAACTCATTTGCGCACTTATTAGCAGGGGGATATATAGTTACACTCCATCGGGCGTCTCGAATTTGATTTCTGAGATATTCCCAATTAACTTGATTGTAGGGTCTCGTCGGTTTGAACAACGGCTCATCAGCTATGAAGTTAGAGTGTCGGGAAATGTCAATAAACAACAAGGTGATCAGCGTTCCCGAGTGGTCTATTTGCATTCGTCGCAACAGCCCAGGGCAGTGAGGTCAAGAAAAAGTTGAGAAATGAGGCTTTCTAGTCCAAACGATAAGGGAAGTGGGGCGAGAGAAAAGATAGTATTTAATTCAACATAATTTACGCTTAATGAATTCTGTAATTTGTATTAATTCGAATGCACTAATTAGTACTTTAGATTAATAGTATTTAAGTGAGTCAGGCCGTCTATCCGGATTCTAAAATACTCCTTAAAACTAATATAACACTTGTTAATAGACGCTGATAGTTTATACTACTTCGAATGTAGCTAAAAAAGTGTGTATTTACATTTTCTATATAAGGTAAGAGACAAGATCACACGAAGATTTAATAACTATCACTATAGAAGAAATGCACTTTGGCCTACAAAATACATTAGTCGCATAGTCGGCATTCTCCGATATTGGTTCATCTGTTGACTTACAATAAAGTGACAGCTTCCTAAAAGAGAGAAGCAAAAGCTTGCGAGTGTATACCTTCTTCGACTGATCGAAATCATACATTAGTTCGACCAAAATAAAACCGCTATCGGGGGATTGTTCAAGAGTATCCTCAACTGATATGAAAGAGACTTACTTAGCTTGTGCAAGGCAAACCTCTGATTTTCGATAGCTAAACATAGTGTTTCTCACGTTGTGTGTTCAATCTTAAATTAAGGTTCGATGTGGTGAAGCTGCGATTATGATAAGCTTGGAAACAATTCAGAAGGGTATTGGCGATACTACTATTTTAAGCTTGTACTTTGGTGGAAGAATTATGTAAGTCCATCTTTGACACATACTAAACTACCTCAACACCTCTAAAAATGAGAAATTAATACTGGCAAGGAGGAGGTTATCATAACTACGGAGCATATATTACACTTCATCCACACCTTTTTAAAAGGAAGAGGTAATAACTATGAAGAGGGTATCATCACAACAGAAAACATACTACACAACCTCCGTACTCTTCAAAAAGAGGGGGTAATGTCTAGGAGGATGATTTCATGGTGACAGAACATATACTACACTACACTTCCCTATTAAAATTAACCTCATTAGAACTATATATGCTGCATCATTTGTTACAATATACAAACATCCCTTGCAACGAAATTAATTAAGGGTAAACAACGAACACATGCACTATTATTTACTCGATTGTAATAAAAAAGTTATACTTATCTTAGGTCATCCTTGATATATAGCATTAATTAGCATGTATATTTTTTTAAAGACACATGAAAATCGTCGTTGGAGTAACATAGGCATTTTAAAAAATTATCAGTACATATTTTTTATTTGAGATCGCTATTTAGTAAAACTGTTTATAAGGAACTCATTTTTTTTGATTTAATTCAGCATGTTTTATATTTCTCTGTAATGTGGCCATTGTAAACACAATGCCATTGATTAATTACATTTACATCAACATATCGATACATTTACTCTCCTATTTTTATTTAAGTGTTAGCAAGGGCACCGGCGTTGCCCGCGACTCGACGCTCCGATTTTCCCTTCCTCTCTTCAGGTTAAGTGTAAGTATCTCTTCCCAGGTGGCTCCTACCCCACGTTTCCCAGGGAAAATGTAATAATCTCTCTCTTCCCCGGTCTCACCTTCTCTTGTTGAATCACCGCCTCACACATGTTCCCTAACCCGCTATCCCCGTCGCCCGGGCCAAAAGCGTAACATATTTCTATAACTAACATTATTATCTCATACTTGCACGATCGTCCTACTCACCATACCGCCCATTGATGAGCAGTCATGGGGCTCGGTGGAGATCTACCGTCTACCAATCGATTTTTGTTCTCCTATGTTGATCGTCGGACCAGGCGGACGGAGTATAAGATCCAACGAAAATAGTTAACTTTAACGTTTTTTGAAGTAGGGCTTTGTTTTGGCAAACGACTGAAAAGTAAAACCTCGCGCAATAAGTAGAGTTGTTTCTAATGTGTATTCTATTTTTATTATTATTATTTAAACTTTTCGATATATATGTAATGTGTTGTATTACTCATCTAAAGAAAAAAAGAAAAAAAACAAGCATTATTTTTGAACGAAATATAATTTTAAATTTGAAAAATTATGATTGCTAAACTATATTCACTGAATTTAGTTAAACTTGCGCCGCTAATAATGGCACAAGTTTAGTAATAAGATCAAATGGCACAAACGAAAATATAGATGAACATCTCACAATGATTTCATCAAAATATTTGATGAAATGCGTCAAAGGAAAACATAAATGTAACCCACCACCAAATAAATAAAATTCTACATTTTTAGGCAATCACGTCTGAACACACTGAACACAACAACGATTATTCTTTTAATTTAGAGTAGTGTATTAGTTGTGCATATAGATTTAACATAAAATGACCACCCTGTCTGGGCTATTCTTACTTTTTAGGGTACTTAGGTAATGTTGTACGATTAACCCTTAGTCCGACCGGCATAAATCATCCACTTTGACTTAAGACGTCGAGGTAACGAGTTGAAATCACGACTTCGCCGTCAAAATATTTGTGTGTATTTAGTTGTTAAAATGTGCCCCATTGTATTTATTTTGTTTACAAAGATTATTACTGACTTTAAAAAATAACAAAATAGTATTTACCCTCTCTTACGTTCACAAAAATTCACCTGAACGGGCAGACAAACATACAGACATATACACAGGCATACAGACACACAGACACACATCCAGACAAGCTCTTCGTTATATCATAAGTTCTTTTACGAAAATAGACTCCCAAACGGGAGTCTATTTTTGCTAGGCTGGCGCATTCTTGAGTGGTGAGACATTGATTTTCTTTGTTTCGGACACAAAATATTGTTAGTAAAATTTTTTTGTTTTAAATTTGGTAGACACCATACCCAGATTTTGTGTTACCCTCTCCCACGCAAAGAAATATTTTTTCTTTAAAATGAAAAAAAAAATGAAACACCACAATAAAAAAATCGAGCGCGAACGCAATCCGACCCTAAATCGAAGAACCAGTTTTGATACATAGCCTCGCTAAGTAAAAAAAAAAGTAAAAAAGCATTTTTCTAGCGTAAGTAATCAAAATGGTTTTTAAATTTTGTGACGTTTGGTCAGTCGGTAGCGCGTCGTACAAATTAGTCCAAATTACCTTGTGACGTTAAGGTTGCAAGTTAAAATGACGACATCTGCGTCGAAATTATTTATTGTGTATTTTGTAGTTAACCTGTGTGCCCTAATGTATTTCGTATGTTTCTGACTAATAAATTAAGTCAATAGTATTTACACGCCCCCCACCCCCATCTTACGTTTACAAACATTCTCGCCGACAGACAGGGATACAGACAGACATACAGACATAAAACCTCTTCGTTATATTATAGGTAGACTAGCCAAAATAGCCTCCCTACGGTCGTCTATTTTTGCTAGGCAGCCCCGTCAGAAATTAACGCACGTAAACCGATGGAGTTCCAGTCATATTTATTAGATGGTGAGACATTGATTTTCTTTGTTTCAGACCAAGAATATTTTTAGTAAAAAGAAGAAACAAAATGTCCGCCCTCTATACCCCCTATTATTTATATATATATATATATATATATATATATATATATATATATATATATATATATATATACATATATATATAGACATATATCAGTTAAGATACATCGAATAAACGGTCGTAGAATTTTCATTAATAGATGTTTAATCTATTTTAAGGTTGCGAAACCGTTCACTGTTTCCACACCCATTCTTTTCTTTCGTTTGATAATACGTTTTACTGATAACCACAACCAATTAAATGCCACCCGTTCATAGATGATCAGCCAATATTAAAAATGTGTTTTACCCGTGTGTCTGTTTAAAAGGATATGGACAAGTACACATCTGTGTGCTATTTAATAAGTAAAACACGTATATTTATCGACTAAAATCGAGGGACCCCGCAGCTCCATTTCTATTAGCACTAAACCGGGCTGCAATAAAGGGTACACCTTCTTGCCAAGTATTACTTTACTAACGTTGATCCTTATCTTATAATGCTGCCGTGTCATATTTTTTCTGTGATAAATTATCAATTGAGTAGAAACTAGCTTAATTTGCAACAAAGATAAATCAAATGCATATGTCACCATGTCTGATAATGTATTATTGTAATTGAAATCAAAGTATTAAGATTGGGAACAGCATTGAATAGCGGACATGATACACCAAATTATCACATCTTCATGGAATTTCTCAAATAACTAATTTTCTTGTATTATTTGAATCTGCAAGGACTCGAATAACGATCGTGATTGTCCATGTTTAATGTATTGTAATTTGGTCTCGATTACTGACCCTAGATCGTGACGAGTTTGAAGTGATTGGGTAATAAATCGAATTACGTTCCCCGTGTTCAACGATGCAGAAGAGGAGTAATCATCGATTAGCTTTGAGTTATTAATTAAAAGTTTTCCCAAACGATCCGACGCAAATAAGCTTGTGTCTAAAATAAATGAGGCGTTAAGATTATTTCTTTCGAGAAAATGTTAAAATTTGAATATTGGGAATCCACTTTTCCTTCTTAGATATATTTCATATCGTCTTCATTTTAACGCGTTATCACATACATTTACTGGTTTGTATATCAATTTGGAGATGTTTCCTCTTGTGTACTATGATGACTAATACAATTGTATATATTTTGAAGAATTTCAATAGACAAACTTCCCTTTGGTCTCGGGCTCTCAAGTTATTTAAAAGTTCCGTTTCCAAAGGAAAACACAGTTCGAAAAAGAAAAATGTGATTTGTGAATTGTCTACACATGTATATATCGAATAGCCTGGAACATGCTGCACTAATAGTATGTATCTGCTTTACGCTGCAGGATCAATATGCTAGTGTAATTCTGACTACACTTAATAGGAATTGGGTTATAAAACACAAGTTCCCAATAGCTAGTAAATAAGGTGGGAATAGTGATTTGTGAATTTCCGCAAAACATATATTTGGATAGTGTATATGTTGATGTAAAGTGCGTAGATAGCTAAGCACATCTTATAAGAATTAACTGAAAAGATTAAATGAGTATAATATGTCGGCATCAATTAGTCCACGTATTGACTGTGGTGTCGAATGCCTTTGTAGAAGTAAAAATGTGTCGTTGTGAGTTCATGAAGAAAACTGTAAATTAAAAATGATCAATATATCAAGGCATATGAGGTTTAAAGATTAATATAAATAGGAACAAACACATCACATATAGCCGTGAGCGAGAACTTATACAGACAATCGTCTTCGTGTTGACAGTGTGGCAGACCCCTGAGGAATATAGCTATGAAATACGTTTGTTATAATTCAATATTAATACATTTTATTTGCATAAAGAAAGTGGGCCCCCTCTACCGAGCAAGTAAACTTATCATCCATAACAGTATGGTATATCTCTTCAAAGAAACAATCCGCCCATGTATAGAGTAGTGCTGCCACATCTAAGCTGCTGCATCATTCACTAGTCTTTCCTTGTTAGATAATGTCCCAACAAGAGTCTCTAATCTAATAAGTAATTTACTATTAACCAAGCTCTAGCCCCTGTCCTATAGGAGCAATGTCGCATCCTTGTGCTTGTTGTACACGTACTGCAAAGGAATGTGCGCTGATGAAATTACTGTTAGTGTGCCCTTCTCGAAGTAAACCCACTCGATGCCCCCGGCAATCAGTCAAATCCCATGCATTCACTGCGGAGGTCCCGACGCGTCGGAGAGCCTTCTACTTCAATATTTTCTTTTTCGTGCTAACGGCCTTTGGAACTCCCTCCCTTCTTTCTGTTCCCAATATTGTTACGCCATGTAGAAATTTCGTACTAATGTGAAGACGCATCACGCTGCAGAGCGTCTCAATTTACGATGCTCCCAAAACGTTCTACCTTTATTTCCAGTAGCCCCCTACGTTTGCCGTGGCAACTTGCTTAATTTAGAATTAACTAAGTTAAAAATAATGATGTATCAATTCATTCTATGTTTAATTAAAGAGTACCTGAGAAAGAAACATACGAATAAAAAGTATTCAGATATCATATAGATTTATTTAATGCAGATAACATCAGTAAACATTTAACGGGCGAAAGCTCTGAAAAATACATTCTATCCAAGCCCTATTCGAGCCAAATACAGTATTGTTAGTATAAAAAGCAAACTTTACAACGGGACATGCCTCAAAGTATTACATTAGTGGGCTTCTGCTTCCATTTTTGTTCTTTTCCGCGAGTACTTTCTATTTGATTAATAAAATAATCCTCAGACGATGTAAGTTTTTATTTGATCACAACTATATATTAACTGTTGAGTTACTTAACAGCTAGTAATTTACGACGTTTAAATGTGCGTCTGTATATCTCAAGATTATAGACGCCAAGAAAGAACAATTTCCATGAGTAACTACTACTGAAAAGATAATGTGTATTTGCTGGAGCAGTCGGGGATGAAAGCAAGATTGTATGTAGTTGCTGATTACATGATATTATCGACCGTATAATTGGCACATCCCTTGTTAATCTATGAAATAATCGATATTTATAAATGCATTCTTATAAGTTATAAATACAAGTATCCATTATAAACTTACATAAATATTATCGTCAAGAATTACAAGCCTACCATTTAGAGCATGTTAGTCATTTCTGAATTTAAGGTAACGTAGAAAAAAGTTAGATGCAGTCACATCAAGATATATAACATACGTGCTGTGTATATGAATTAAAAACAACAGTTAAAAAGAGAGGGAACTGGATGAATAAATGTGAATAGAAATGAGGGGATAGTAAAGGAGAGAAGTAGACCATGAAAAGTGTAGAGGAAATATTAGTTTTATTACTTCAATACAGAAAAAAAAACATACACTGCAACTGAGACGTAATCGATTATGTATATTTGAGCCTATATTGATAGAGGACTCCTCGGTGATGAGGTGCCCAGCGAGAAGCTTGATAACATTGAATTTAATATGATGCATGCTGATACAGTCAGGGAAGCAGGTGGCAGGTAGGAATTCGAAAGGAAAGCCGTTCCAAGGAAGTAGTTATTTAAGTAGAAAACATTCCAGGATCTAAGGACTTTTACAATGGAGAGGTTGATTTTACTATTTGTCGTGTTATTCGGCGGAATTTACATTGAACGAGCACAACTGCAACAAGTTCGTCGGAGCACATTCTGTTGAAGAACTTATAAGACAAAGCAAGGGTGCATTATTGGAACATGATCTTAAGTATTCTTCAGATACGTCTATTAAACCATGTTATTTATAACATAAGATTGACGAATATAATATTTTAAATGGCTAAAAGTGCTTATAACGAATCACACTTTTTGCACATATAGTCGTAGACATTTTTTGTAATAACTCTTTGACATGTAACTCAAATTTAAATCAGTGCTTCCAAGATTTACCAAGCTTACAATACTGATTATTTAAATGAAATTCCAGTTGGTTAAAAATTAACTTTCCGTATGTGTTTTACTCTTCAAAAAGTTTACTCTTGAGCAATGCTACTACATACTACTGTTGGACCTACGAGAACGGTATTAGACAATATCTCAGACCGGCAAAATCAGTGCTCGAAGGCTACGACGGTACCGGTCTATAGACTGTAGCATTCACCTGAACATATACTACACTCTGATCTTATCCGAGAGGCGAAGCAAAGATAACAAATTATGTTTTCATGGTGAGAAATTTTTAAATAAATAAACGAAAAGTGATTTAATCTGGTATTATATTTCTATGAGAGTGGGGAGTGTAATATCGGGTGTGTTTTTCCCAGGAACAATCTCCTGATATTAACGATATGGGTTAATCGTCCCAGGTTTTACATCCCACAATTGGGGTGATGTAGTTTCTGTTCTAATGTCATGGCGCCATACTCCAAGGGACTACCTTATACCATAATCACATATATTTTTATTGGGCGATCCTAATATGTATTCTCTGCTCTGTTGGGGTCCATTATAGTAAATATTATTTTCTCATCATACAATCCTTCAATTATGATCTTCTCCGTGTGGAAAGAGATAATACACTATCTGTTTTTCAGAATGACATCATCCTCCAAGGCATTAACTTTTTTAAGTGGTTGGCATTTGTTATGATACAATCTTCTCAGTCATGTCCCCCTCTTGTGGGGGTTAGTTAAGTATATGCTCACATAGATACCCTCACAGGCTTTAACAAATATGCGACCGAAAAGAAAATATATTTACTAGTAGTAAATAAAAAGCAAAACAGTATCAGTCACTTAGAGAAGAAAAAGAAACACACATCCACGGAACAGCAAGAAATGGTAACATAATGTTATTAATAAAGCGATACTGAACAGAAATGTGCAATACGATTGTTATAAAGTAATTCAGACACTGAGATGTACTTATTTTGCCTTAAAATCGGCGTCTGTAATGCCATTTCTGATTAGGATGATGTTTTAATGGCCTAAAGAAAACTGTTTATTTCATCTCTGTCTTTAAAAGAAAATGATGACAGTAGGCCACGATTGATATTTATTCGTGTAAAAAAACTTTTCATATGCCAGAATTAATAGACATCATTATAGAAAATGTGTTAACAGGATAAACATAATTTTAGGATACATTCACTATATTTAATATTTAGCAGGTCAAAGGAGAGAAGGATATATATTGATAAACAGACCCATCATTGAACATATATATATATATATATATATATATATATATATATATATGTGTGTGTGTGTGTCTGTGTCTACATCACATGGGTTTATTTACCCTATACATAAACAGACATATTCATGTGTATATATATACATTTATATATATATATATATATACATACATATATATATATATATATATATGTGTGTGTGTGTGTGTGTGTGTGTGTGTGTGTGTAAATGAATATATAGTTATTTGCAAATACTGCTTCAGAATATAAGATTAAATCAAAATGTATACATATATTTGAACCGAAAGTGCACTTTCATTGAAAGACATTGATAGGGAGTTTATTTATATTGGTAAACAAATCGATTCTTTAGTCATATTATATATATAAGCTATAAGTCATTGTGTGCGTATTTCGCTCTTATGTTTTATATTTTAATTTCAATTGGGGATCTTTGGGTCGCTAAACATCTCAAAAATGTTTTGGAGAAAATTATGATTGCGAAAAGCAAAATGTCAGCAAAAAACAAATAATCAAAATTAAAATGATGTCAATCAGCCTACCTTTATTTTTACAGTTTCTAAATTGTTTTTCTCATATAAGTTTTTAAAATACACCAGCGTAGGCTTACCTATAAAATTAAAGAAATCGGTTTATATAATGATTGTGTCGGTTTTTAAAAACATGAAGTGGTTTTGGTAAAACGGGTTTATATCCGCGTGGTTTTCTATGGATGATGATTAAAAAATGTGGGTGTGCTATCTTACTTGTATCAGTTTGTGTATTCACCTACATAAAACTATTTCTTTAAAACTAAATAGGATGTGGTGATATATGAGTTAATACCGTTTTCTAAAAACTGTTCTTATATATAACATTCTTTAATTTAAAGATGTTAACACATACCAAATATTAAATAAATATTCATAAAACATTCTTTACCATTTCAGAAACCTGTCAAAGCCCGCTAGATTTTAAAAAAATATTAATACATACACAAAAAAAATTGCCAGTTATGAAATATTCTAAAAATTCTAAAATTCATATTTTTTTAAATTACAACAATATCTCAAATTTTGTTTTGAAGCTACCTATTTCTAAAAATATCATAAATCTTTGTAATTCTTAGAATTACTTCCAGGAAAGTTTTAAATTATTTTTTTTAATCTTATCAAAGTGGCATTTTATATAAAACATTAAAATCAAAAAATATAAAAATTATAAAAGTTACCAAATATAGTAAACTGTAAACATATAAATATCATGAACACCCTTCAGAAAGGCAAAGTCTTGAAATGAAAATCAAACAACGACTACACGCTATGCCCCCTAAAAATAAGAAACGTCTCAAAATAACTTTCATCGAAGAAGTCTATCAAATTTGTTCCCAAAATGATCAAATTTTCCAAATATATTTTTGTTCAGCCTTATTTATCTGGTTACCATGGGTTGAATTTCTAATAGGTTGGCGCAAAAAAAATGGCGTTTTCTTTCATATGTTATTTCTATATATGTTTTCTGAATTAATTAATAGATACGTATAGCGTAGCTATAAGTCATTTTAAAGCGCGTCGTTCGCGCTATCGAATCGTCTCTTTCGTATATATTTTTAATTTCTTTATGTACTGTTTTTGCAGACTTTTCGACAGCATGAGCAAAATTACAAATACGCACGATATTCTTGTTCCAGTTCAAACTAGGCCGAAAAACTGCCGAGACAGCTCGTGACATCAATGACGCGTTTGGCGCATGGACCACTAACGAACGTACAGCACAAAGGTGGTTCAGAAAATTTGGCAATGGTGACGAGTGCCTCGGAGATAGAGGCGGTCAAGACTGGCCGACTGCGGTTGATAACGAATATCTGAAAGCTTTACTTGAAGCCGATCCTCGCAAAATCACACGAGAAGTTGCTTATGAACTCGAGGTCGACCACTCCACAGTCGGTCGCCATTTGAAGCAAATAGGGAAGACAAAAAAAGCTGTATAGATGGGTGCCGCACGAATTGAACGATAATCAAAAAGTGTGTCGTTTTGAGGTGTATTCAACGCTCTCGCTGCGCAACAGAAAATACCCATTTCTCAGGCGAATTGTCATGTCTGATGAGAAGTAGATCCACCACGACAATCGGAGACGTTCGACACACTGGTTGAATGCCGACAAATCTCCAAAACACTTCCTGAAGCCGAAATTGCATCCAAAAAGAGTATGATGTCTGTTTGGTGGTATTCGAACAGTCTCGTCCATCACAGCTTCTTAAATCCGGGCAAAACGATTACGGCGGAGAGGTACTACACACTAATTGACGAATACACCAGAAGCTCAAACGTATGCGCCCGAGATTGGTCAATATGCAGGGACCAATTCTCCTCCATGGCAACGCCCGCCCGCATGTTGCACAACTGATCCTGCAGAAGCTGACTCATCCGCCATATTCACCGGACCTCTCGCCCACTGATTATCACTTTTTCAAGCATTACGAACACACCCAGCGCGAGAAATGCTTCAAAAGCGGGGATGATGCCTAACCGGCCTTCAATGACTTCATCGCTTCCAGAACTCCGGATGTTTATTATAATTAAATAAGTAAAGTTGTTTCTCGTTGGCAAACATGTGTTGATTCTAATCGTTTATAATTTGATTAATAAAGTTTTGTATAAAATAAGTTATGGTCTTTTGAATTTGAACGTCAAAAACGTCATTGTTTGCAGCAACACAATATTAGAGTGTCCATTTCAAAATTATGTTGGATGTTGATTCAACTATTTTATCAAACATGCCTGTTTCCTTTGCATTCATTATTTGAAATCATTTATCTTTTGTTAATGCAATTCCAGTTAGGTCATTTCTAACCCAGAGTATATAATGTTTCTCCGATCAAAAGAGATTGTTAAAGTTCGAGCTGGGAGAGAATGTTTGATATTTCTCTAAATGTTTTATATGATGGTAAACGGGATCTGTTTGTTTTTAAATTCCAATACTCAGCTTGCAATTGAGGAATTCGCGTTTCCTACTTTTTAAGTATATATACGTATGTATATTATTCGCTTAGAGGTCCTTTTAGTAATATGTATGTAGGTTTCGGTCTCTCTCTCCGTTACCCCCCCCCTCTCTCTCTCTCTCTCTATATATATATATATATATATATATATATATTTTTACCAAATAGTTTACTTTAATGTATGTTTACACTTGTATTTCTGCATTCATCTCATTCGATATATAAAACTACAATATTGTCTCTTTTTTATATCCTCTATGAGTATATGAATGAATTTAAATATAAAATCTTTGTTTACCATATTTTCTATGCATAAATACTGTTTAATTTGCTTTGTCGGAGGGTGTACACTACGTCGGGGTGCAACACTAGTGCCCAACTCTCGTAGCACGTGTGGGTATGCAATGTATCATGTATGATCATATTTTACTAA
This sequence comes from Sepiola atlantica, assembly GCA_963556195.1. Classification (NCBI taxonomy): domain Eukaryota; kingdom Metazoa; phylum Mollusca; class Cephalopoda; order Sepiida; family Sepiolidae; genus Sepiola; species Sepiola atlantica. The sequence goes on along the minus strand of OY744540.1, from coordinate 55,145,050 downwards.
TATGGTGCTCGAGTGAACTGATCGTATTCTATCTGGTAATGCAAATACACGTTTTCCGATAATAAGAAATGTCTGAAAATAATTATCTATCAAGTTCAATTTACATATTGTTGTCGACAACTCAGTAAAAGATTAAAAGCTGACTATTTCAAACAAATTTATCGTGTCTCTTACAGCTGAATAGACTCTACAAATGTTGGTGCCTCGACCTGACATTCCTGCCGATTTAGTGATTTCGTTTGACTTAAATCGCAAATCATTCACGATGGCTGACAATTGAATTGGCGGGAATCAATCGATATTGCTAATGATTTAGATGAACCATTTCCAATGTCGATAAACTGCCAACATCTTTCAGAAGCCTTAGACTCTCTTTAAACTGACTAATTTCGAAACAGATTATAATAATTGGTTTTATTTTAAGGATGATTTGCTTAAGTTGAAAATTCTACAACTATAATTTCTACTTTTACAGGTGTGAAACATGCAAGAACAGCTCTGTCATTTAAAATGTAAACCATCATAAATATGACATACGTATGAGTTTGATATACACGCATTAATACATTTACACACATAAATACACTCATATATATATATATATATATACATATATATATATATTACTACACTTACACGCATACACATGTATATATATATATGTGTGTATATATGTATATATATATGTATATATGTATATATATATATATATATATTTATGCAAACATGTTTAACGAAACAGAATTCGTCTGTTTATGTATACCTTTATCTGCTTTAAATGTGATGTTTTTTTATTGTATAAAAATGTATATATATATATATATATATATATATATATATATACATATATATATATATATACATTAGTAGGAGTGCCCTTGATTAGTTATCTATTAAGCCATGTTTAATGAACCATCTATATCGTTATCAACATTATAATACGTATTATTACTATTATCATTATTATTATTATTATAATTATTATTATTATTATTAGTAGTAGTAGTAGTAGTAGTAGTAGTAGTAGTAGTACGAGTAGTAGTATTAGTAGTAGTATTGTTATTAATAATTATTTTTCCATAGTAGTATAACATTTTGGATGTTTCAGTTGCATTTTATTAGTTTTTTTATCATAAATTAAGTCCTGGAACTTTAGAAATTAAAGCTGTACCATAACAATTTCGCCGTTCCTAACATGCAATACCTTTACAAAATCAGAAAAAAAAGTCTCGTCGATCTCTTTAAGCCATGTATAGATTATTTTGGTCATGGTTCTAAGCGTTTCAATCACAACGAGAATCAAATGTATTTCTTTACATTTCCATGGCCTTACTAATTCCTATTTAAGAACTTGTTATTAATGTGGTTTTATCGGTTCTTTCTTCCTGCCCTGTTGTATCGAAAGGGCAGGCTATACTTATGATTTAGCAACTGCCCTGTTTTTGTTTCGAAAGATAAAGTCGGGTTTTGAATGTGCAATAACCTTATCACTCTGTATGTGCATGCTCAATAGTAGTTTGATAGTGTTCTTCCCTTTCATTACACAATCGGCATATCGGTGATTCTGCAGTTTTGTCAATATACACTTTGATTGACATTGTGCGAGTTATCTGTTCCTGGGCTGTAATTGAAGTGCTCTCAGTAGATCTTTTGAGATCAACACTTACAAACCAATTCAAGCTGCCATTATCTGTAAATGCCGTATTCTTAATGAATACACCGGGTACTCTATTTCTAAATAATTTAAGGTTATCTCTCTCTATTGTAACGTTTGAGTCTTTTTTC
>OY744540.1:55135765-55138265 GCA_963556195.1 Sepiola atlantica | reverse complement strand
ACCTACCCTTTAATAATAACTAAATGGTAGCAACCGGCTACCATAAATACCGGTTTTGCCGGGTGAACATTAGGAGTCACATTTAGGCACTAGCACTGCCAACACTGAGTTGTGTATAATTTCTCTGTTCAATACAATGGGTTATTATTATCTCTAAACCTGTTGTTCTTTTATTTCATTGTTGGTACCCGTAAACGGGTCCACAACAATATATATATATATATATATATATATATATATATATATATATATATATATATATATATAAATATATATATATATATATATATACATAAATATATATATATATATACATTGTTGAATTAAAGAAACACATCATGTCTCGATATCCTTTGGTAGATCCTTTCAATAGTCTGAATCAGTATCTTAGTTTGGAAGGGGAATTTGCTGAAGAATTTGCCATAGTTTGGAACTTTCTCCCAAGAACTTTCAAACCCATCCGTGTGTATTTTCAAGGGAATGAGTTTAATCACGGACCCACCATGTGTTTGTATTATAGAAGGTTTTGGCGGGAATGATGAACTTAGTACGAACTATATTTAGAGCTATAAATATTTTAGAATTGTATATCTGATATTAAATTTATTCTATTAATTAGGCTTTTTTGATGCTTGTGTATAGTGTTTCTAATATATGGAGTGATTGTTTGTTAGTACTATATTCTAAGATTTTTTGTGTTTTCTAGTAAGAGTGTTCTGAATTCCGATCGAGGCAGGAGTGGTCGTTAGTTATGTGTTGGTCTATGGCGCTAGTATCAGAAAAATGCATTGTCAATCTTCTCGTGGTAGTCAAACCTATGTATATGTGTGTGTTCCTGGTTGTCGGAGACACTGTCTCTCACGGGAAACTTAGAGAATTCATTGTGATTGCAGTTTATTAAACCGTCTAAAAAAGGGTTTTTTCTTATTAATGTTTAATTCGTAGGTGAAATCAAGAACGGAGTTTTTTTGGAACGTGGTTTTAAATACATTAATTTTATTTATAGTATTTATGAGAATCAAGATGGCATTTACGTATTGTAAATATATCGTTGGTGTATTGATAAGGTTAAATACTTTGGTGTCTTAATTGAGCATGTAGTAATTGCTAAGGGTTGAGCACAGCACGGATCCCATAGCAACGCCATCTTTTTGGATATACATGTTGCCGCGATGATCGTAAAATGGAAGTTCAGTACGGCAAGCTAGCATAATTTTTCGTAAGGTCTTATAGTTTATTCTTAGAAGGCGGTTATTAGGGGTATTTTAAATAGTATTAATGATCATATTAATAGTTTCTTCAACCGGTGCATTAGTAAAAAGTGTTTCTACATCTAGGGGGGCAATAACGTCATGTTCAGGGTTTTTACTTCTTAGGGGTAGTACTAGTCGATTTGTGGATTTAATACTATATTTGTTGGGAATATATTGGGATATTAAATTGTTGATTGTGTTTGATATTTTGTAAGTGGGTGTAGGTATTATTGGGAGTCTGTAAAAAAGTGACATCAAGCTTTGGAGAAAACTAACCTATTGCATAAGGATATTGCCACTAAAAAAACTAACGGTTGCTATCAAGAGAAATAAATGATTAACTGTGGCTAGAGGGGCTATATATGATACGCAATAAATATTAATGGAAGCGAAAAGAACTTGACAATCTGAACAGATCTGGAAAGACCTGTTGTCACTCAGACTCCAGGGAAATAAGTTGGGATTTCCAATGACCGATCACTGGTATGGCTCGCGTAATAAGTCATAGCGAGTAACATATGATAATAATAATAATAATAATAAAAAAAATAATAATAATAATAATAATAATAATAATAATAATAATAATAATAATAACAACAACACCATCAATTAAAATATGCAAACAAACATATATTAGAAGAGCGATACTCAAATCTATGAAGTGCGTATGATGCGCAGACTATTTTTATTTTGGTCAAAATGTGAAAGCGTTGAGATGGCTTTCAGGTCATGCTTTCTCTGGAGATAGCATTTGTCATGTCTGTACGCTAGCGAGGAACGGTCGGTAAGATTCTGTCGAGCAGAATGAGTGATTCGATAATTCCCCACGTGCAGGCGATGCGAGAGAGATTAATCAAAACACATTTGATAAAATATAGATTAAAAAAGTGTATATATATATATATATATATATATATATATATATATATATACATATATACAGAGACATGTCAGGAAATAGAATAAAATCGTTTCAACTTTCGCATCACTTTTAAGTTGGATTATATGACTCATTGTTACGCACAGTCAATAATATATATGTATATATATAAATACACAAACACACACACATATATATATATATGTATATATATATATATATATATATATATATATATATATATATGTAGGCACACATATATAAATGCACACACATTCATATATACATATATATACATGTATATATATATATATATATATATATATATATATATATTCGTGTATATTTCGTATCAGCTTATTTA
>OY744540.1:55090765-55130765 GCA_963556195.1 Sepiola atlantica | reverse complement strand
CGAAATAAAAAAAATAGATCTTTAATTATGAATAATGTACAACACATTTCAATTCGGCATGAAATTATAGTATATCGAACATTAATACACAATGTTAACATCAACAACAAAAACACTTCTAAATATGACTACTTAAATATGCAATGTATTTCTAAGACTAGAATGATTATCACGACCAATCAAGGAGAATCACTTCTTCCAACTCCAAAGAAAACCAACCACGCTACGTTTATTACATGGGATATTTTACCGACTAGTCGCACTTATACTAACTTAACTAATATAAATTAAGTACATTTATGAATATGAATATAAAAATACAATTAAAATTAAAATTATAACACAACTCGAAGAACAGGCAAAAATAGTATAACTTTAAGAGCTTATCAATAGTGCCTAGAAGTATACTTTCGGCCTTAGCTACCGGATGTAGTAGGTTGCCATACGTTCGTTTTGAACAAGAGGTTACGCCTCAAAATATGAGAACATCAGAACTTGTCTAGTGTACATAAACTGTGGAAGAAAAATTGTTACACGTTTAGAGACCATCTATTGTATGTGTGTGTGTACATTTAAAATTATATTGACTCTCTTATCGCTCACACTTTAGCGCATTGTCACAACCTTCCGAAATATATTAAAACCGAAAAGTTCTGTAAATGCTAAACACATATTTTGAAGAAAATATATTTAAACTATTTTCAACAAAATAAAATCACTTAAACATTAATAGTTCAATACAGCTAAAATGTAATAATCAAATGTTATACCCAATATGCGATAAACACAAATAACTTTGACAAATGACTGTGTTTGCAGTGACGATATCTCCTCTCTCTCTCTCTCTCTCTCTCTCTCTCTCTCTCTATATATATATATATATATATATATATATATATATATGTGTGTAACAATTGTAGTGCATCAAACGGAACTGTTTGAGACTGATCAATTTATTTGCATCGCTTCTGTAATATTTTGGATCAATTCAAAAAGTACGATTTTTTTAAATAACGTAAACGATAGTAATAATAAATGATCGACAATTTAATGTATTAGAGTCAACATGCGTAGTACACGTATTAGTTCTAAAATCTTTACATGCGTATAACGATGTGCATGCTTCAAATCAGAGCATTTGTTTTATAACGTATCATAGCGAAAGCATATGGTTTTCACGTTTCCGAACTATTCAGATTAAGATTAGTATTTTGTTTTATTTTGATAATGTGGACTACTATTCTCATGTTATTTTTTTTTAATATTTTAGCCAATCTATAATCCAACATGCTTCTTATTAAACTCGGGAATCTTTATTTAAATACGCTAGTTCGTAATTTATATTTTACAAATCCGCCATGGTAAATTTTACTGTATATGTTTGTCATAACGAGGAACAACTAATAAGTATGCCCACAAAGACACGTGAGGAATCAGCTTTAAATATTGAATGACACTCAGTTACGGTGGTTGAATGCTGAATCAAACGACAGGCAATATTAACTAAATATAACATTTAAAACAAATACTTAATGTAGAAGTCCACCCGGTTATGACTAACCGAACTACATCAATCTACTCCAGTGAATTACAAAAAAGGTTCGATTCGAAATTTTGTATAAAGTACCGTATTTGTCATAAACACAGATTTAAATTCGACAAGACGTAGCTGAATATACTGGAACTATGTGAGAATGCGTTCCACGATAAAAACGATCCAAATAAGTTATATAGTTCTCCTATTTTAAATCTTAGTAATTACTTAATTGTCATTAATGACAATTAAGATAATTTTTTAGGATCATTTTGCACACGTAAATATGAGTACAACTTTCATATATGAGTCGATGTTTCATACATACTTATATATCGTAATATACTAGTATTATTCCCACGAATTCACTAGTAAATAAGGCTAGGATAAATGTGTGTGTATGTGTTACTGGTACAACGTAAAATAATAAAACGTAATGTTTGATAACTAAGTGGGCAATGGACACAGGTTGTCAAAACACATGTGTTCTGTGTTATGCCACCTCTCTCCTTTGTTCATTACCCGCCTCTCACCCCTCTCTGTCTCTCGTGCACTCTATTTCATGATCTGTCTCTTTGTTCTATGTTTTTAAAAACCTCTTAAATACCGTATCCGACATCCACGTACTTATTGATCAACTGCCGAGGGGCACAAGCCAGCAGCGACGAAACCTGGGTTGCTGCAAGAGATGAACGGGTGTGCAATAATATGTACACTCGTAAAGGTAAACATTATCTATCAGTGTTAATATAATTATATTGAAGTTACTTCATTTCTATAGAATATCAACAAAATATATTTCAAAATATACATTCAACTATAGGTAATAAGTCATGGAACAGAACAGGGAATTAATACGTGTTGAGTGTATGGATCGCTGATAAAGTCATTGTAGATACAAAGATAATAAATTGATCCAGATAATGCATTCATCCACACGTAGAACTTCATTGATTTAAGCTCACGTTTTTTTTTGGAAAGTGTAATTCACATTTTGGTATGATTTTAGTGTATATATCGTGAAAGGATATAGCTATATCACGTTAATTGATGTTTTATATGTTGCTATCTAGGCAATAAGTAACTGCTACATTTCGTATCTGTAACTTGATATCATGGAAAAAAAGTAATGTTATGTTACTAGATTAAGACTGCGATTAGCATGCCCCGGCTTATAGCTTAAAGTCTCCATCAGGGCCGGTCTAAGTGTCGGCATTTTGATTTTAAGCATGCTCTCAAAGATTGTGGAGTAACGACAATTCAGTATCTGATGATCGATTCAATGCTTTCATTATTCGGCTCTTTATAGGAAAGCTGGGGTTGGGTAGTAACCTCGTATTGGACGACATAGAGTTAGAAGAGTGTATGGAGTTGTACGACTTTGAAGAATTATACTATGGTTTTTTATTGCCACACTGTAAACACCATATAACTGTCTTGTTCAATGTTTATTTTTTCATACATTCTATAAAAAAAAACATCATATGTACATACATCAATGCGTCACGATCGTTTCTTCACAACCCAATGTTTGCGTGATATTCCTAGCTACCTAGATAGCAAAATTGTTTACCATTTTAAAATAAACGTATGATTAATATTCAATGTGTTTTAGGCTACCAAACTAATTGGTATTTTATCAAGTGTATGTAGGGTCTATCAATCTCTCTCTACTTAATTTACAATATCTAATTTCATGTGAATAAAGTGAATTTAACTGTTCTTATCTTAAGGAAATGACACGAAAGTTACAAATAATTTCAATTGTTTCATAAGCACACACTAAATCTTTTATAGTAGACCATTTTACTTTTTTAATTGATTTTGAGATTTTTATGTCATGCTTTTTTCAAAGCGAGTGGTTTCCCTCAACGGCAAGCTCGGACAAACGAGAATCGAACCTCTAATGATTGACTATTCTGGGGTCAATACGTCAAACTTGTTCCTTTCAAAGACCTGTGAACAATACACGAAGTCTCCCGAAAAGAAAATGAATGGCGCTGTGTTGATTAAGTAGACGTGAGTGTGACAACTGATGTGGAAAAGCGAAAAAGTGAAACAGCGTTTACGTTTGTACGAGTTTTACCCCACGTTGAATCTCTGTGCGTTCATATCTGGTTTGCCAAAAGTTTTCATCGCATACTTTATACGTAAATTCATTCAGTCTGTCAAGAAAAGAACATGATGTATTAGAAAATCGAAGCTTTCCGACGCTCGCAACGATTGCTCAAATAAAAAAAAGTTGGTAATCTCGATTCTTCTAGACATGTAGTGATTCCTAATGATTACTATCTGTAATCGCCTGAGTTCGATATGCATTTGCAAGTTCGACTCGGAGAAGAAATAAAAAAACATGACATATATGATGAGGAAATAATCAATGTTACACGAACGATTTCTCAGTTATTTGGAAAATGAGAAAGTTGCACACTGAACCAGATCGATTTCTATACTTTATAATATCTTCTAAAATATGTTTAACAGTGATTTCTAACGTAGTAATAGTGACCGGCTGACCTACTCCAGATTGGAACCTGGGTGGAACTAGCACATAACTTACTACGCAGATAACAAATATAATCGGATATATGCAGCTTAGAAAATTAAGAGAGCTGCACCCATAAATAAAAATAAACAGAAGAATTGTTGTGAAAAAGGTGCTGGTTTGTGTTTCCATATATAACATCCATATATATTAATATTTAAATATTTTGAAACAAAGATCTGAATTCATGTTTAGTAGTATATTAGCAATAAACATGCAGTTTCAACTAGTGTAATATAATCGCGATTATCACTTTGCAGCTTATAGCATCTACGATTAACCGGTTTAAAAATATCCAACTCGCATGAATACATCCTGAAACTATCAACAAATCATTGAGTGATGCCAATATTATCATAGTTAATGCAGTAGTAGTAAACAATAATTGAACATATGATAAATCAAATAAACAAACCCTGGTGTGGACTGCTAGGTATATAGCATACGGGGTAAAAATTTTAATGTATATATTTTTTTTAATGACTTAAAAAAAAATGAACTATCATGCAACATCTTATTTTGTGTGCTGCGGTATAAGAACGATAACCTCGATAGATTAAATATGAGTGGCAGTCACTGGCAACCTACAAAACATCTGAAATGGTATACAAAAATCGATCTCAAAATGATTAGAAATTAAATGAGCATAATCGATATCCGGTTAATATATCAGGGAGATAATTAACAGAGATGCCAGTGCATTTACATTCTTTAATTAAGATCAAGCATCACGAGAGCATGTACGGTATACAAAATGCCATGAAGCTATACCACCCGGAATATACGCAGTCTCTTTTAGTAAAATTAAGATGTTATTCATCGCGAGCAAATACTGCAAGATTATTAAATTAGTGAAAATTAAATAAATTCGAGTTTTCTTAGGGTTTTTTGTAAAGCTAGAAACATGAATTGGAGATCGTTGTGCACATACAAGTCGGTTATGAAGATTATTGTGAAAACCATTGAAAAAAATACATCCGTTCTTGTTACTGATATGCATTATTTCGTATTCGTCCTAGGCGAAAAGCGGAGAGAGAGAGAGAGAGAGAGAGAAAGAGAGAGAGAGAGAAAGAGAGAGAAAGAGAGAGAGAGAAGGAGAGAGAGATGTACTAAAGTACGACCGTTAATTCGAAGCACAACAACTAATTTTCAATTTTAATTTAATTTGATAATTAATAAAGTCACCGAATGCTTAATATAACGTCCGAGAACATTTTTTTCCAAATACAGATAGTACCTATACGAAAATGACCTATTAATGTGTTATGTAATTTACATACATTTTTACAATCGGTACGAGTACACTATACAGATGTAGAGGTAAGGGTAAGCCTCTTTATTATAAATGCTCACATAGGTATTAATGTGTATAATGGAGAATTGAAATACACCCCCCATGAAGGTGAGGGAGAAAAATAGATTCCTATGAAAGAGATGGCTAAATGCTAAGTTTATTAGTAATTCATTTCAAATTGCGACTAATTAGAAAATATAATGGTTTTGACAAGCAAAATATACGTATATGTTAGTGTAACTTAAAGTGTATATGTATTTGTATATAGATATATACATCAATTTGTTATTCATATGTTGTGGAAAGCAGTATGATAACATTCGAATACATATTTTGACCCAACACATGTAAGAATACACACACATATATTTAAACAAACACCAGCACATTTTTTCTCTGTAAATATATGCTCGCAATTGCGAACTTCGAATTATATGCAAAGCTTTTTTTAGCCGTCCCCATATTACCCTCTCGTAGATGTTATATATGGATACACTAAACGCGTCATGAATAAGAATAATGCGATCCTGGCTTCGTTTCAGCTCACGCTACCTAATTATATTCCATTCACATTATTGCTCAATAAGTTTTTGTGTGATATTGTAACACCACTAATCAGCACCTATACTTTGTTTGAGTTTATAGGCTTATGAGCAATTGGTTGACTACCTCACTGCCCGCAGTGCCATGTGCATACACCCACGCACACAAAGACAGCCACATATATATACACACACAGACATATATATATATATTTATATATATATATATATATATATATATATATATATATAAACATATATATAATTATCCAAACAAAGTACACATGCACACGATAAATATCGTCGGAATACAAACCGTGCTTTTAAAAACGTGTTCAGTAGTAGATATATTTATATATAGTTTTCCCAACGATCAGACTTTTTCTTCCTGATGAGGTCTTGTTTTCTAAGAACTATTGCCTGATGACATCGATGCGGCTTATTTTTGATGTCTGTATCAATAAAAACAATTATGTATATATATATAAATATAGATTTAGATTTTTCACTTATAAAATAGATCATTCAGTGAAGACCGGGGTTGTTCCAATAAAAAACAAGCTCGATGATACTCGATTACAGAGTACAGAGCATTTATATGTGATTTTATGAAGGCTTACCAAATCATTCCTTTCAAGACACCAATGATCACCATTAAAGATATTTTTTCTTACAAATACTATTTATTCAAATTAAATGTTTTTTCCTACACGTGTTTCACTACCAAGCAGTTACTTGCTTGGCAGATCATCAGGGAAATTAAATGTCTGGAATACTGGTTTCAACTGCCGACAAAACACAATGTGGCGTTGTAATAGTTGAGGTCACTTAAAAAGAGAAGAGGAAAAAAATAAAAATAAAAATAAAAATAAAAATAAAAGTCAAACTTAAAAAGCAAGGAAGAACAACGATAAAAAAAGAAAGTCCTAGAAAAGTCTTAGAAAAGTAGCTTGTGCATTATTTCTTCCACCAAGCCAACAAGCAAATAATCGGTCCCAAATACATTCAATAAAACCACAAAACCGAAACAATGTGCGATAATACATTTCACGTCGGCCGGTACAATGATGAATAAATCCCCCCCCAAGAAAACAAAAGAACTAAATCATTCAAGACCGCTCACAAGTTACCATTCCAACCCACTGATAGTATGGGAATTCTAAATCCAATTTCTCACAAAGAAAAGTCTACACAAATGTTCGTCCGAGTTCAAAGAGTCTTATTTCAATTGTTGATTTATTACCCTTCGAAATAAACACACGACGAGTTGAATGTCAATCCCGCAGAAAACCTCCTTCCATCAAGAAAAAATCTTAATATAGAAACTATTTATTCAAAATACTGTTTCTAAAAATATTTATTATTAAACCTATTCCTTATAGAAATTAATTATCTAGTGTCTGGGACGTCATTTTACATTTTGGGAAAATATCCTTCATTTAATTAACTGCCGAATTATTATCGTTTTGTTGTTTAACGAAGCGAAAAAAGCCCATCCCGCAGAATTTGTTTTTAAAAAATTATTCATATATCAAAAATAAACTGTTATTATAAAAAGGCCTTCTACACAAATCTAGTTATTATTTTAAATCATTTAAAATATTTCCTTAACGGCTGACACAGCCGTTTGCAACTCTCTGTGGAGAATATTATTCTATATTCCATTAATAAATGTTACTACGGAATATCGTTATCAGAAATCTATTTTCTATTTTGAAAAAAAACAAACTTTTTTTTAATGGACCGGTTTATTTTTTTGTCAACTATACGGGAAAATATCACTCTTACTCGTTAAATGACAGGAGACTTTATTATTACTAATTTAAAATCCCGTAGAAAATACTTTTTATAAAAATCCAATTGTTTCTACTTTTAGAAATTAAGTCCGTGTCGGCATGCATGTTTTTAAAATTATTTTTTCCTTAATACTTTTCCCCATTCCTGCCACCAAATTGTTTTATTTATTTTAATCTAATTAAAAACTAATTTAATTTAACCTAATTTAATTAAATAGTGATAGCATCCAGGTTGCTATTTCTTATTTTTCACTTAAAATTACTTGAAATCCCCAATGCATTTCGTATAATATATCTATTTCTGAGAATAAATTGTGATTTATTATTTATTATTCCACTATCTTTTTATATGTAACACAATTTCCCCCCTCTATTCCGCTGAATAAGTATTTATTATAGTTGACTATCACTGTGCCTTATTCCAATAGAATATTCCTATCTTATCACCCCCAACCTAAGTCTCGAGTATCCGCTAATAATTGAATCAAGACATATCTTAGCATAAGTACGTGTTACTAATTCTCATCCTCCATATTATACACTAATTATTGCCCCAGATTGACTCAGGAAGTGTCCATCCTGCCTATCTCTGCTGTAAGTTTATACTTCCCCCAATTCCCCTCCTATCCAGGTTTTAGGCTTGATAACAGGTAACGGTTTCTATGCAGACAGCATTGTAGTATTTCCTGCCTAGCGTTCAGTAAATTATCTCTAGATGTCATGATGTGGTACGACTCCAATGCACATAGGTTGCATCTCTTCTTTTTGTTCGGTTTATATTTGTTAGCCCTCCCTAAAATTGACCATTTCAGTTCGAAAGGGTCTTGCCTAGCAATGAGGTTTATCACAAAACGTTGTTCTTCCTTGTTTTTTAAGTTTGACTTTTATTTTTATTTTTATTTTTATTTTTATTTTTTTCCTCTTCTCTTTTTAAGTGACCTCAACTATTACAACGCCACATTGTGTTTTGTCGGCAGTTGAAACCAGTATTCCAGACATTTAATTTCCCTGATGATCTGCCAAGCAAGTAACTGCTTGGTAGTGAAACACGTGTAGGAAAAAACATTTAATTTGAATAAATAGTATTTGTAAGAAAAAATATCTTTAATGGTGATCATTGGTGTCTTGAAAGGAATGATTTGGTAAGCCTTCATAAAATCACATATATATAAATATATATATATATATATATATATATATACATATATATTTATACAAGCGTGAGAACGTATGTGTAAATACATATGTGCATACATATGTGCATATATAGCTGTGTGTGTATTTGCGTGTGTATATGTGTGTTCTGCATAAGAGCTGGGATATGCACATATACATATATGTGCACGTATTCGCATGTGGTTCGTCTGTCACAAATGTGCACATATTAAGTGCACGTTTACAAAAAACCGCAGTAATATAAAGTGAGTACACACATACGCAAACACACGCTTTACTGTGTATACACTCAGATTGCGAACACGTATGCACATCCTCCACATATTACGCGATAAGTAACTTGCGATATATCAAATCATATAATTTAACCCGTAACCCACTGTTTCTTTTACTAGTTGTATTATATATTACTTTATCTCAAAATAACAAAAATATAAAACCGCGTTGAAGTAATGGTGATATTTCTTATATTCGTTTTTTATATACATTTTTATATCCAGTGTATAATGTATATTTAATGTATACTTTAGTATGACTGTCAGCGAGTACAATGTTGCATAATAGTTAAGCGCGCAGATACTACCTATGCAATGTATATATTGACCAACACACTGGCGTCGAGTGGTCTCGTGAGACTGTAGGGCATCTCCTTGATGATATGGCAGAATACCGAAGTGTAAGTCCTAATTATGAGACATGGTATCAGAAAATAATATTGTTTTGATATTATTAAATCACTCTACAACTGGATGTCGTGTGCCGGCGCATAATCGCCCCCTTTCTCCTGCACCTCACTGCACCAACCTAGAATGCTAATATGTATGCATAAGACTTCACATGCGTGCAAGTATATATATATATATATATATATATATATATATATATATATATATATATATATATATATATATATATATAAGTCAGTTCATATTATATTCTAATAACCATGGTTTTATGGTATTATTTTTATTTTTTCACATTTCGAAATAACATAATATTTCTGTGAGATATGTTTTACGGTCCGTTTGATTTGTCTTGTGCCAAACAACATTTGTATGTCAACATCGTCTCTGCAACACTACAGAATCATCAGAAAAAAACTCACAAAGAGTAAAACGTTCTTGGATTAATGTGTCTTGAAAAAACCTACACTATACAGTAGTTTCATTTTTGAGTGAAAGCAAACAAAAAAACAAAGAAAAGAGAGAAAAAACCACACGTTGGGGAACCCATTAATACGCTATTTTGAATGTTTTGTTAAAAGCTAGTACATCTTAATAATTTGTGCGAACAATTATAAGTTTTAATTCAGTAATATTTCTTAAAATAGTTAATAAGTTCCATAATTTATTCATAAAAATTCTAATTAACTTAAGGGTAATTTTTGACTTACTAAAGTTACATCAATGTCTATTTAGGTCATTTGGATACGAAACTCTTTTAAGTTCAACAGTTAAGAGCTAGTTTTATAATCTTATCCGTCCATTTAAGCAACTATTAAAAGTATTATACTTCAGTGTTTTTGTGGAAGATATTTAGTATTTATTAATAAATCGTTTCCATCAATACTAAGATAAGCTTAATAACCCAGAATTCTTCACTTAAGTAGTAAGTTTCTATTAAATGCGAAACTAAGGGGGGTGGAAATTTGTACCTCACAACAAAGATATATTATTGTTACCTAGTCATGATTCACAATACCGAAGAAAGCTATTAAATATTTTTTTTTATATAAAATTATGTTTTAATACCTCATTTTAAAGTATTATGAGGTTTCAAAAGTAGTTTTACTGACATTTATACTTAAAGTTAATCGTGCTTACGTTTTAAATCTAATTCTCATTATCATGTCAATACCGACAAGCACCAATGACAATATAAGGCTCCCACTTTAATTTCATTCTTATATTTAATATTAGGTTGTGTACATTCTATTATATTTTTTATTAATATGTCTGTTAATATACATATACGAAGATACGAAGAATAATTATATATATATATATATATATATATATATATATATATATATATATATATATATATATGTATATATATACATATATATACACATATATTTGTATACGTGTCTTTTTTAGAGATAATTGTAAAATAAACAAGGAATCTGAAGTCAGGTTTACTTACACTTATATATGTAGTATGTATGTATGTATGTGTGTATAATAATATAATGCCCCGACTGTTTACTCTCCGTGTGGTTAATAGTCCGTTGCCCGAAAAGTAGTGCTCAAATTCACCCCGAAAATCATGCTTAAATAAGTTAAAAAAGCACACCATTATCTATGCTGGAGATAACACCAGCAAAGTATAGCCTGATTTAAGTAAAGAAAAATAATAATCAATAATTTGGTACATGAACACACCCTAACACAAATCTCTACTTTTATAAACATTTCATATATGTATTTCAAATTATCTTATATGTAAGCTGCTCACATGATGACCCTCCGTGTATTTCCATTCTAGTTAGCGCCTACACTTGTTCTGATTCATTCGCTTGTTATCTCGCAAAACTCTCAAATCGCTATGATGTGACTATTGCCAAAGAAAAGTACTTTAGCCGAAGCATTTACATATGTAGGCAAAAGTATTATGTAAATGTAATCTATACTAACATATTTATTTCTTCTAATTCAGGGTTAACATTTATTAAGGCCGAACGAATTCACAAAAGTGTTAGGTAGAATAGAATGAGAGCTAATTGACAGGTGAAGGTCCTCATAATTGGATTGAGGATGATTTATGAAATTAACTGTTTGGTAACTTGTAGAAGTTATATATGGTGGCAATATGTTTGCATTTGATCATAAGAAAACTACGTGGTAGTATTTAGGGAAGCAGTACCATGCAATATGTTCAACATATGAACAGTTCTTGTAAAGTAGACCTCTTTGTTCGCAGTTTGCTTAAAGTTAGGGACACGTAAGGAGTGAAGGCATTTATTGATCGTTGTGTAGCAAAAACCGGTTTGCTGTAAATGTTTGTAAAAGAAAACAAGCGTTTGGAGCTCAATCGAACGCTTACAATGACAGCCATGAGAGAAGAGCGGGGAAATTGTGATGACGCGTATTTAAGGTAGAGACATTAAAATGACCTACTAACTTTCGAAGTTGAATTTTAAATATGCTAAGGAACCGAAGAATAGTCTTAGCAGGACCACTCCAGATGTGAAAGCAGTCCTCCATATCAGAACGTGTATTTCATTTTATAAGGAGAGTATTGCATCACGTCAGGTACACAATCCAATCATTTGTTTCAGTAACACTAGTGGAAGACTTGTGGCAAGTCTTCCCTATGAAAACCTTAAAGAATGTAGGAGCTTTGTATAGCAGGGCGTTTCCTTAAGTAGTAGACGGATTATTTTTAATGGGTGAAAACAAGAATTCAAACAATGGGGATTGGACGAGAGAAGATTGCTTTAGAGGTATTAAAAATAACCAGCCACATTTTACACCATAGTTTGTGTGATCCAGATCAAATGAGAAATACTCACCGCGAAATTTATAATCGTTGTTATTTCTCTCCACCCTCTTTCTCTTTCTCTAACTCTCTATCTCTCTCTTTATATATATATATATATATATATATATATATATATATATATATATATATATATATATATATATATATATGTAGTTCATGTATATGAGAAAAGAAAGCATTTAACGCAGACAGGTTGTCTGTGCGGGCTTTAACAAGAATGCCTGTCAAATTCAATGAATCTAATATTAGATCAGAGATAGTATTACAGTGGGAGTGGCTGTGTGACAGATGGTGTGGCACTGTAAGTTAGTTTTAAACAATGATTAGTTCAACTTTCTGTTACAATTATTTCGAAAGATGAAAAGGGGCTTGAGTAAAAACATGAGTGAAGGGTGAGACTCAAGAACCGCTATGTATACATCGGCACATAATGCATCAGTGTACAGATTATGTACTCTTAAGCGATTATTTAAATATAGGTACATATACGTTTTGGTAGTTAATGAATTTATATTATTGAAATAACCTATAACTATTTACAAAATTGTCTTATTTTTTATATTTTATATGCTATCTAATTATAACTTTATTTAAAAAATAATATGCTTCCTTTGACGTCAGATTACGCTACATATTATTAAAATGTATTATTGGATGCGCTTGAAAAATGTGGTGTGCGTCTAGTGATCTAACTCCTACCTTTAAGTTTATGAGTCTTATAATATATGTGTATCCCTTCTACTGCTCGTGTATATATACAGTGTGAAAACAATCTAACTAGCAAGATGCAAACATTGAATATATATATATATATATATATATATATATATATATATATATATACTTATATATATATGAAGAGATTGAATGGAAAATGTGATGAACGCTATTTAAAATAGTTATGAAGCTATCTCTTCTGAAATTGATTAATTTCAGTACGTGATGACACATCACAATCATGTTGTACACAATATGATAGTTTTACTTTTAAATTAAATAAGCTATAAGTCGGAGTCTAGATACCTTATATTCGTCATTGTATTGATTTTTTTTTATTTAAATCCATTACACAAGCGCGTTTTTCATTCGAACGTTTCATATGTCATACATATATGTTATATGAGGATATTATTTAGTTTGATTAAAATCTACTGTAGTTTAACAGTTGTGTAAATTATCGATTATAGATGATTATCGATTACTTGTAAACACAAAAATGGGTGAATCTTTGAGATTATTCTATTTTAGGGTAAACATTTGCCCGTCTGACTGTTGCGTCGTAAATGTGTAGAACGCTTTAGAATTCCAATGCGTGTTGTCTGTTCCAGTCATTCAACTAAACATTATGTATCTTTGTATTTATTGCTGTTCTCAACATAAGAAATAATGGAAATTCAGCATTTTGGTACATTTTACATTAGATAATTATATAGGAATTGACGTAATACAAGTATAACATTTACGCATCACATTTCTGTATTGTACAACTGAAAATATAAAAAATAAAATATTTTAGACAAATAAATTTCGAATGTGCATGTACTTCTACTAAGCCTTGAATAGTTTTCCATTAAATATGTATTCATCAATCGTAATATTTTATAACACGGCTAATTACTGCTATTATAATATAGTTTCATACTATATTTGACAATTCTGTATTAGGAATGTATATGATCTAACTATTAAAAATACTATCAACAGTAGACACACTTCAATACCGAGTTACGCAGAATAAATACTTATAAAAATAATATAAATATTACAACCCATACATTTTCTCGCCAGGATGTAGTGTATGAAGAATTAACCCCGAGTGTGTATAACTAATCGTATAACCGTTAAAGGATGCGTTTGAAATAATCAAGTACACTATTGAGATCTTAAAAACATTCATATGTATCAGATGGAAAATTAATTGAAAAGTATCCTTTAAGGTAATAAAGTCTGAAAATAATAAGTAAAAGAATAGACTTATAGAATTAGCAACGTGTTTAACTTTGGATATTTTGAACGTGTCTTTAAACTACTTAAAATGATTACAATTTGAGCTTAACAATTACATTTTAATTTCATGAAAATTAATTTCAAATTGAGTCCTTAATATTTCTTACGTAAACATCTAAAGATATGTATATATATATATATATATATATATATATATATATATATATATATATATATATATATATATATATACATCATAATACATATAAAGAGAGAGAAAGCGAGAGAACGAAATATGGATAACATATAAACTATTATACACACACTATATATATATATATATATATATATATATATATATATATATATATATATATATATATATATATATATTGCTCTTTTGGAAATACATTGGCTCAAACTGTCAAGGAGGTTACTCATGACACCACGTGTGATCTTAAATGTGATTGCGATGATTCATTCTGTTCTTTTAATGCAATTTCTCAAAATTATATAAAGATGTCTAGAGATTTAGTAACATTTATCGCAATTAGTTAAATGCAATGACCTAACAAGCCAGTTTATATCACTCCTTACGCAGATCAAATGCCCAATATATTTTTAATTGACACTAAATTATTATAGGTCGAGTAAAAGTAAATACTGAATAATATCTAAAGAGAAAATTATAGAGCATAGATTCCTGATTACGTATTATCGAATTTCCACAGAGGCCACTAACTGCCCACTCAGTATTCATGAGATATGCTTACTCCAGCACGAATATATGTCGAATGATACGTCGTTAACCTTTAGTATACAATGTTTTTAATGAATGCTTATAATTTATTATTAAGATATAATTATTAAAATAAATGTATATGATAGGTAGCTAATCGTTAATAAGGAAACATATTTCTTCGTCTATGTTTTTTCATATATTTACTAGTGTAATGATCGTGAATACTATGATAAATGTTAATATTCCCACATACTCCTCACCGAAAAAACAGCCGAGCCGATCCAGATAAAAAAACAGTATTTTTTTAGCGATGTTTCAGCAAAATGGGATGATGTGGTTTTGAAATATTAATATATCCTTCATATTCAGTGATTCATTTAAAAATTCATGACAAATGTGAAACTAGTTGATTCGGATTTAATATGCCTTGAGTAGAGTGTGTTAGTTGCTGGCGCCAATATTAACGTTTAAGGAAAAACCTGTTCTATACACTAATAGTCATATTTGTCATCGTATAGATTTAATTTCACAAATCAATTACGATCACTTTTTTCATAAAAATACACATCGTGTCGATACCCTGACGAAGACGAATAGATAAACTAGTTTTGGAACTAGCAAGCAGAATTGTTTTGTTCTTGCCTTGCACAACGAAAAAAAAAAGACCAAAAGCAAACCACTTTTTTATGAAAACCGCATTTATACGCTTCTATGTCTAAGCATAATTTATTTTCATTCGCGAATTTGACTGATCGTTTCAATATCCTGTTTATTGCAATTGTTGAATTGAACAATGTTATTACATCGATTTGGTGTCACCTCATTTTATTACACTGTTGTTAGTTTTGTTATGAAGCGGAATCAGTCAAATGTGGTTTTACATTTCAATGTGTTTTTTATTTGACAGGTGCTGTCATAAAAATGAAATACCAACTATTACTGACTATTGCATTGATCGTTGCACACCCTGACTATCATTCTATCATTCAGAATGCATGTTGTAATTTATATGTTGTCATATATCCTACCATGTATATACGAACTGTTCAAATGAAGAATATGATTACATGAGAAATAAGACTTTAACAAGATGTTCTATGTTAATGTAGAATTCGAACGTAGGAGTTGCGTTTGATAAATTAATGCTGATCTAGTAATTAAGACAAATTATTATTATCACTTTTCCGCATTGAAATTAATGATACGCAAAATAGTAACTCCGCCTCTTTCTGTCGTCTGTAAACGATGTTGACATGGACACTCTCTTTAGTCTGCAGATTGTTTACAGGTAATAATATTTAAGAGGTACGTTAAAAAAATGCATGACAGAATGGGTCACTAAATGTAATGTGCAAGAAAAAAAAACGATCGAACAGCTTAACTTAAAAAACTTAGACAACCCTACAGTCTCGAATGCTAGAACAGCACACACTGCAATATATGGTAGTAAGTTAGCGTAAATCTACATAGTGAGTTAAGTCATGGTTCAATAAGATAAACTATTTACATGATCGTTTGTCTGCAGCTGAAATTTGACGCACACACATGTGTCTGTGTCAGATCGCAACGACTACAGAAAATATGGGCGTTTCGACATATAAGCATTCTGATCCGTTTCCTCTAGGTTTCTCATCATGGAGAGCACATAAAATAAAATAAAAACTACATATGCCATGACGATAAACTAAGTGGGAAAATATAAAAATGAACAACCTACAGACAGAACAAACGAAATATACATGAACAAAATACAGGCAGGTCAACATCGATTATTACGAAAACATTTATCTTGAGAAACATAGATTTTGAGGAAAAAGAAAAAAAATAACAGAGTTATAGTTGACATTCATTTGTAATTCTATCGAATCATTCGAGGGCAGAAAAAGATAAAAAAAGCGCCATTTTGTCACATGAGTATGGAAAAACACCCACACGTTCGATAAAGTTATTGGGTGCAATACTCTACCGTCTGGATGTGATCTTCTAAACACACGGTTTTAGTATATATAATTAAATATAAAAACAAATTCTACCATAATTTATCAGCATACACGTACACTTTCACACAGACACTCACACACACATACACACATATACACACACACACATATATATATATATATATATATATATATATATATATATATATATATATATGAGAGATGGCTTACTTACTGGACACCATCAAGTGGCTACGGTCTCTTTGTACTAGGGGTTGTCAAGAATAAATGACATGACGATAATTCACCCAACAAGAAACCCCTTAAAAAATATTCAACATAGTATTTGAAGAAGTAATGAGATCAATTCGACCCGGCTATACACGGTTCAATACGAGGAAATGTGCAGGTGTTCATAGTGATATTACCCGAAGTTAACTCACTTAGCAAGCTACCTCAGCCAAACAGATGAATACTTGTCCTGGAATCTTGCATAATATAAAGATTACCACAAGATTTAATAAAAGGCAAAAACAATGTGAGTTATGTATTCATCAATCTTTCGTCTTTATTGAAAGACTTATTTAGGATGAAGCCATCTATGTAAAAAAATACACAATTTATTCTTAAGAGTCAGAAATTATCCAGACTTTAGCATGACATTACTAAAAATGTATATATATATATATATATATATATATATATATATATATATATATTATTACTTCATGTATCCACATAACATATTATAACGAGATATACTTTTTATGTATTAGTTTGCAGTATTTACTTCAACAGTGCTCGATACGTAAGTAGAGCTAGGTAGTAAGCAATGAACATTTGCTTGATTGTCATATATATTTTCATTGCTTACTATATATATATATATATATATATATATATATATATATATATATATATATATATATAAGCAACAGTATTTCTTGAAGGCTAGTATAGTTTAATATAAAAAAAAACAACTTATGTATGGATATTCTATAGTAGATCCTTTCCATTGTCCGAATCAGAATCTTAGTTTCGGGGGGAATTATTCGATTAACCTGCCATCGTTTTCGTTTTTGTCCCAATAACTTTCAGACCCATTCGGGTCTATCTTCAGGGGAACGAGGATAATCGTAGTAATACCATGTGTTCGTATTATAGATGGTTTGGGCGGGAATTATATAATAAGTACGAAACTATATACATATATATATATATATATATATATATATATATATATATATATGCACACAC
Organism: Sepiola atlantica; assembly: GCA_963556195.1. Classification (NCBI taxonomy): domain Eukaryota; kingdom Metazoa; phylum Mollusca; class Cephalopoda; order Sepiida; family Sepiolidae; genus Sepiola; species Sepiola atlantica. The sequence continues at coordinate 55,112,488 of OY744540.1, read as the reverse complement.
ATATACATACACACACACACATATATATATAAGTTATGAGGTTTAAAAAGACTAAATATACATTCGGATTGTACACATTATAATGTATTTCGACCATAACTAGGTCTCCTCGAATGTGTTTCCAACCACAATTCAAACCCAAATGGAAGAATTTTAACACCTTTATATATTTTAAAACAAAGTAAAAATAAAGAATAAAATAAAAAATAAAAAATAGAAAAATAAAAAGAATTTCAACGAAATATAAGAGTTTCGGGTGTTATTAATTACATGTGATTCTATTTACTTGTCCCTCCCCCAGTGCAGAGTTAGACACAAGGTCCGTTCTTAATGTGGGGAATCCAGCTCTTCAAAAAGGGGAACTCTAGATTTGGACAAACATACCACTTGCCTCAGTCTAGAAAGATTTCTCCTTCACTGACCTAGGGCAGAAATGATAAAGTGTAGTATCAGAACAGATACTTCACTTGGAATTATTTATTTGCTAAAAAATATAACATATATTTTGACAAATTATGCCCCTCACGTAGCCAGGGGGTTCAATGGAGGCAATTACATTTGCACCCCCTGAAATGTGTGATCCAAAAATATCATAAATATAAATATTCTTATATTTCGTAGTCAACTATACTTCTTCATTGTGAACCTGTATTTACTTTGTGAAATATATTTTACAGCAGGGTCAGATAAAGAAGCTGGGACCCTGGGCCACCCACCAAGAGGGGTCTTCCAACCAATTGTTAACATAATTTCCGATTTCTAAAACGCTTCCATAGATGTTATTTTGTTTAAAACATATTTACGGATTTTAAACTACCAGTTAAAATAAATCTATTGCCCATAATAGCACCTACATTTGATTTAAATGTATGTTACCTTCTAAAAAGAAAACAAATTAAAATGTACGCGTTCTCAAACGCTAGTTTCAGATCAAGTGGTCAGGGAAACAAAGCCTCGATGCTTTTCACTTGCATCCTGCGTGGTGAAAGAGATTGTCAGTGTATCTCTCTTTTTTTGTCAAATATATATTTTTAAATACTGTTAATATACACTATTCAATGTCATAACTTATCAATTTAATAATTATAATTCAAAGGATGTAATATAAACACAACATTAATTTACGTTGTTGTTCTGCCAGCTTCTTTTAAATATATATTTTTTGATTTATAAAAGAGGGTGTTGTCTTCATTCAAAAGATAGAAATGAATACTATCAACCTAAATTATTCTCAAATGAAACTGGGAATTAGTTAACAAATATTTTTGTATTTTATCACGAATCTTAAATACGTTTTTTGTTCTTTTTGTTGTCAGTTGCAACTGTAATTTAAACAATTGTGAATGTTACATTCAATTTTTTTTCAAATTAACATAGTAAAACATCCCGGATTTCACCCAAAATGAAGTTGTAAGAAAACAGAGCATTTGTATGGTATACACCCCACGTACAAGAGGCAAGCAAACATAAGGCTTGTGATGTAGGGTGGAAAGTGAATTAGTGAATCCAATGTTTTTTTATGTGAGAAGTGGAAGTGGAAGACTTTGGCGTCAGTTATTTCTTTGATGTTTGTTTTTCATGCATGTGTGAACTAATAGTTTAAAGAAATGTCAATATAAATGAAGAGTGGGTATGGAGATAGAATAAAAGTATAATAATAACAAAGATTATTGGTTATTGAAACAGTTTAGTTACATTTTGCTTTTCTTAGAGACAACTACTCTTAGACAGACTAGAGGAAATTTAGACCAACATAAATGTAAATCCATGTATTCTTTTCTTTTTTGTTAACTCTATTTTAAAGAAATTTTAAATGTGTTTTTAGAAAAACATAATTATGAATAGCATTGTTTAATTATTAATCTTAGCGCACTGAGTTGTAAAGCCACCTCATCCAATATGTGTAAATAACTGAAAATCGTGGGCTTCGTATGAAAGAGGGTATGCCATCCTTCAATATTTGTAAATAAATATTTTTTAAATAAGTATTTATTAATACGCTGTTGTTTTTAAGCACATGAACTCGATTTATCTACATTAAGTTTATTTTTAAAGAAGAAAATCCAGTCTGATTTGGTTAGAATTTTTCTTGAAGAACTCTATTCATGTATTGCTGTAACTTTTACAAGCAAGCAATAAATAACAACACAACTATAACATTTTTTGTTTAAAGAAAATACAACTTAACGAAAAGTAGCCCGTCTTTACAAAAAAAAGCTAAATGTTCAAAATTAGTTCAAAGGACAACGTCTAACAAGATATTTTGTAAATCGAAGAAACAAAGGGGTACCCGAAATATTCGGCAAATACAAAAGTCCACCGTACAAAAGCCCACCAAAATAATTCAAAAACGGACAAAAGCCCACCGACGCAAAAATAAATTAATTATTAGAAATGAAAAAATATTTTTATATTTAATTTTTTTTACAAATATCAATAACTGCTTGTCTGTATTTTCTTTTTTTGATAAAATGTTTTTAATTTCATTTTAAACATTTTTCTGGTACTTTGTAAATACTGTATTATTTTAAAGATTACATCATTAAAAAACATGCACCCTTTTTACTACTAAGTCCGAGTGGTAAATCTAAAAATATAATTTTAACATCTAATGATCCACCATTTCCATGCCATTCCAACTTTTTAGTGCAGTTAACCAATTTTATTTTGTGGTTGGAGACACATTGTATGCATGAATCAGTTTTGTTCTTTTCAGGAAAAGGTTTGCGATAGGAAAAACTAAAAATATCGGACACATTCTGTATAAACGAACTTAACTCAACGCCATGTAATGACCTTTTTGAATAGGGGTCTGTAGTTGCGCAGTTGATTACTTTTTATGCTGTGGCTTCATTCTTTCGTGCGCTTTCGTTATAGGAATCGGGAAGTTAGAACAGAATCAGTAATTGTATCCGAATCGGGGAAAATATTGGGTCATCACATCACTGACATTCTACTCATAGGCTACCTTGTACCTCCCTTTTCCAACACAATTTATATCAAAAGCCACGCTATCCAGATGCATTACTTTTTTAACTTTTATTTTACAGAAAATTTAACCATGGCCTCCTTGTACCCCCAAGAAATAAGTTATGGGACTGTAAGTGAACTTCACCAACTTCAGTGTTCATAGCTGTTTCTCCATGAGAAAGTTGAAGTTAAAAATACAGGCCGTTCAACACCTAACATTCAAATATCTCAGCCAGGAATTAGCAAGAACAAACTATATATATTCGTAGTTTTAATTCTGAATGGCACCAACGGAAAAGTTGGCTTAACGGCTGTGAAGTATATCATGCACTGTTCTGCTTCCCGTGTTTGCTGTTTGGAGGTGATGTAACGTGGACAAAATATGGTTTTAAAACTATAAGCAAAATGAAAGATAGAACTGAAAAGACTGATAAATCAAAGAAGCATGTTGACAATGTGGTTTCACTGTCAATTTTAGGAACCGTAAATATTAAGGATACACTTAGTGAGGCATACCCACTTTCAATCAATCATCATAAGATACAGGTTAAGAAGAACCGTTAAATGCTATCAAAAATAATCAATTGTATTTTATTTGTGGCCACTTTGAAACTCCCTTACGAGAACATGATGAAAAAGATGATTCAATAAATGTTGATGTATTTAGAGGATTAATAAATTGTGCATCTAACTTAGATCCAGATTTAAAGAATCACTTAGAAACCAGTACGGTCTTCAAAGGTGTTTCTAAGACCATTCAGAAGTCCATACTTGACTGTCTTCTACAAATATACCATGAGGAGTTAAGGGCAGAAATTAGCAACACTTATTTTGTAGCTGTCATGGCTGATGACGATACAGATGTGTCTGACCACACACAAATGGTCATTGTTCTACGGTACGTTTTAGATGGAGAACTATTTTAACGCTTTTGGAGGTTCTTTATTCCAAAACCAAACCGCTGATGGCATATTAAAACGTATTCTAGAACAATTAGGCATAATCCCCTAAGTACATGACCAACAACTGATAGCTCAGACATTTGATGGTGCAAATGTCATGAAAGGCAAAAACGCAGGAGTTCAAGCAAAAATAAAAGCAGTTTATTGTAATGCACATTTCATTAACTGTTATGCACATCAACTTAATTTAATGATGAGAAATTCAGCAAGCATTACGCGAAATGCAAGAATATTTTTTTCTAACATTGTGGCTGTTCAAACGTTCTTCTCAAGATGACCACAACGTGTGCCCATTCTCAAGAATCATATGGATGTAAGAGTTCCACGCCCATCCACTACAAGGTAGAACTTCAACATACGGACAATAAACAGAGTTCATGAAAATGTTAAACCTTTAAAAAACTGCCTCAATGAAATTCAGTCAACGTCACATGTAGATCAAAGCATCGCAGAAGCAACATGCATCCTGAAATACTTGAATGATGATTATTTCATGTTTTGGTTAGAGCTTTTTCATCAGATTTTGCCTCATGTTGAAATTATTTACAACCAAATGCAATCTAGAGAAATTAGTGTGTATAAAGTCAATGAATACATAACACATTTCAAGACTGCTATTTAAGAAATACGAAACTCAAAATACTGTGAGAATCCTTCACAGACTCTCAGGGCAAAGCTAAAGAAGTGTGTGACTGTATATGTGTTGATATAATGGACATATATTCTTCCACTAATTATTTAGTAGCCTGCTAAGATGTTCAACAAGAAAAGCTTCGCTAGTTTTAAGAAAGAACTGCCTACAGAAGAGATACTAGTGGCCATTGAAGCATATCCCATGATTGACAAAGAAAAGCTTAAAACTGAGCTTGAAATATTCTACAGTAGGTCAGATATTCATGAATATTGTAAATTAATTGAGCTCCTGAAATTTATCTTGGAAAGTAATTTAGATGATGTTCTTAGTGAAATCACAAACCTGATAAGAATCCTCTTGACAATTCCTATGACTACATACAAAAGCAGAACGCTGCTTTTCAGCCTTGAAAAGAATAAACACGTTTCTAAGGAGCACTATGAGTTCGGAAAGACAAAATGCACTTTCAATTGAAAAACATCCTCAGCAGTCATTCAGAGGTCAAAGAGAACATTACTAATCTGTTCTCGCACATTAAAATAACAAGAATGGAGTTTATTTTCAAAGGAATGTATCAAGTAAATACAAGTCTTTAGTTATATTTAGGATTATATTAAGTTTATTATTTTTATATGTATGCATATGTATAATTTGTTATGTGTTTGTTTTACTTTTACACAATATTAAAACAATGAGTAACACTTTTTTGAAGCACCACTCCCACTAATATTAGCCACGAGCCGCCACTGATCGAATATGAAGAATAAGATAGAATTTTCTGATCGAAGAGTAAGCCAGTAAAAAGTTGGAAAGGAGTGTGAAATTAAGAGAATCGGAGGAGAATGTTAAGTGGATGGAACTATGGCTGATGCTGGGAGTAGGATGAGGAGAGAGATTGCTTGGTTGCAGTTAATCACTAGTAAGCTACAATATGAAGTGATGATTGCCAGTTTGTTAGCTGGGCTGGCTTTAGTTAAAATAATGGGGTGGGGTTTCAATAAGCTAATACAGCAGCGTTCTGGTCAGTAAGTAAACATTTCGGGTAGGGGAGTATCCCCATATTCAAACGGATGTTTGTAGACAAACGTATATATAATTGAGAAACTTTAAAAAGTGTTAAATTGGGAATTAGGGGTCAGACGATTGGAAATTAAGAATTTATGTGCTTAAGATGTAGTTGTCCGGACATTTACATTGTTCCAGATTTTAATGTTAAAAGCATTTATAGATTTCCCAGTTAGTTACATATTAGATGGCTGACTAAATAACATACTTTATATATTACTGAAGTTAGGATTGCGAGCAGCGTCAACATGTGTACAACATGATTGCAACAAGTGAGTTCTAGTATAAGGGGTATAAGGGGGGATTTTGTTGATTATACTACCAGAGTGATGACATGGAGTATTAAAGTTACAGATACATTTAAGGGGGGCAAGTGGGTCATTATAGGAGCAACCCGGTAGCGCAGTTCAAAGGTGAGAGTTATGTAATCTATGAGAAAAGGGTTGTCGGTAGAGTGCTGCGTCCACAAAGTCGTTAGATTGTATGCGAAAATAGAAAAACGGAGGGCAATAGATATGTATGCCAGGGGGTTAGCTAGTAATCGAAAAAGGGTATAGGAATTAGAGTTGTAAAGAAGGAGAAATTTTGGACTAGTAAAGTGGAGAATAATAATGTTAGTTCTCAATTTATATTAAGTATTATGGGTCAATAAAGTTATTAGGTGTACAGCGGAAAATACGCAATCTTATTGGAATCATTATTTATGAGGTTGGAAAAGTCAAGAGATAAAATGTTAACAAATTATGAAATTTAAGAATTACTCTAATGTTAGGGTGGGATTTTTGAAGGGATGGTAAAGAGAGTAATGAAATTGACGTATTTAAATGTTCGCTTGTGCATGAGTTCGTTTTTAGAGTTTATACTATGTTTGCTTTTACCTGCTGTAGCTATCATAAATGTTACTAATGTACATAGTTAGCAGAAATCGGATCTTAGAGTGTAGGCTCTAAACTTTTTTAATATTGACCACTGTACGGAGTTGGGAGTGTTTTTACGATTAAAGTTTGTTTTAATTAAATTGAATATAGCAGTGTCAGTCGCATTGTTGTTATTGTGTTTGCGGGAGTAACTATGGTTACATATTCGGGTGTCGATGGAGAAGGAGCCAACCCTAATGTATTTTGTATAGCGGCTGTTATTATTGTATTTGTGTTATTTGCAATAGCGGGAGTAATTTCGGTGTGCTTGCTCAAGCTCTGGGCCAAAGTTAAGTTATAACTGTTTGGTGGAGAAGATAAATGGATTTGATGGGTAATATCAAGGATATGGCTTGTTAGCGGAATTAGTTGGTTAGTGACAAATATGTTTTTTAGTGTGTCGTTTAGTACAGCGAGTTAGGGATGTGAACAGCGTTAGGGTGACGTGAAAGGTAGCATGCTGGTAGTGCTTCGTATAATATAATGTTGGGGTAATTTCTTTACGGTACAAGCGTATATCACATCACTTTGTTCTCTAGAGTATATATATATATATATATATATATATATATATATATATATATATATATATATATATATATATATATATATATATATATTATTTATTTTTAAATACAGATTTTAATCAGACATGGACCAGTGGTTTCTGACAAGAAAAGGGTTTTAAATTCCCTATTCCGTCTTCTTCAGCATAGTCTGAAATAGTAAATGATGGAATTTCTTCAAAAAACATTTATAACCGTTATAAAACGCTCTGGACAAAGAATTTGAAATGAAAGGCCGGCCAGACGCTAGGTCAGAAAAATAACCGTAAAGTAAGAGATTCTATATTTAGAAGTAAAGAACCAGAGAGAAAGAAAAGAAGAAAGAAAGAAACAAAAGAGAGAAAGAAAGAAAGAAAGAAGGAAAGAAGGAAGGGAAAATAAATTAAAATGAAATTAAATTTATAATAATAAAAAAAATTATTAATTAAGAGTAAATAAAAATTTATATTTATATTTAGAGCATAGTATAAGGAACGTAACTCTAATTAATTAAATTATCTAAGCAGGGGAGGTAACTATTTATTGTTATATAAAATATATATATATATGTATATATATAAATCACGATGGTTTCAATTAATAAATGTCAAATTAAAGTAAAAATATATAAATATAATTAAAAATAAATAAATATATAAATAAAAAATCAATATATTAATAAATAAAATATAAATAAAAAATCAAAAATCAATATATAATTAAAATATCAATATATAAATACAAAAAAAAATCAATATATAAATAAATAAAAAACCCTATTTAAATAAAAATTCGATATATAAATAAAATCAATATATAAATAAAAAATCAAAAAATCAATATATAAATAAATAAATATATAAATAAAAAATAAATAAAAAATCAATATATAATCAATATAAAGAATAAATATATGCATACGCACACGTATGTGCACACACACACATACATATGCATATATATATATATACACATATATATATACATATATATACACACACAAATGTATGCCAGTATAAATAAAAAATCAATATATAAATATAAAATATCAAAAATCAATATATAAATAAAAAATCAATATATAATATGAAAATTTGAAAAATAAAATTTGAAAATTTAAAAATTTAAAGAAAAAAGAGGGAAAAAATGGAGAAAAAAGAACTGTGATCAGGTTCGTGGAACGAGAAGTCTGCAGTAGAAATATATAAGTGTCTGAAAAATGTATGTAGGGCTCTAAGTAGGCTTAAGTCACTCGATCCATCCAATAAATAAGGAGTGCTTGTTTACGATGTATACAGCCTTTAAAAACCTCATCGCGCACATTTAAACATCTGGTGTTTGGGTTCATGATGGCCTTAAAAATATGAAACTTCTCAGCATTGAGTTCCGTGATGGTTCTGGGGTTCTCTGCGTACACTATGTCCTTAAAATAGTCACAAAGGAAAAATATGGGGTTCTTCGGTCCGGGCTATGGGGTGGCAACGCAAAATTAGTCTGGAGACTAATCACTCAGCCTCCGAAGTTCTCTTTCAGCCAATCTCGGAACAGGTTTGAGGTGTGAGAACTTGCTCCGTCTTGCTGGAACCAGAACATGCTCATGAGCGACGAGTAGAGGGTCTGGAGCTCACTCTTGAAGGTTTTGAGGAATTCCACATAACGCTCTTGGTGACTGTAACTGCTGAGCCAGATTCCTCGATGAAGATTGGTCCGATGATACCTCTGACAGAGTTTGCAGCCCACACCGTGCACTTAGCAGAGTACAGGGGCTTGGTGGCTTCTTTTTGGGTCTGGAGGACCCCTAGAAGGCATTTGTCTTGGAGTTCGGTTTTCCGTCAATATGGAAGTGCGCTTTATCTGAGGTCCAAAGGAGGTTAAGGACACCTTGTGTCTCCTCGATCTTATCGAGGATCTTTACTCCCATAGAGCTCCTCTGCTTCTTGTCTTAGGCTGTAATGGTCTGCAGCGTCTATAGTCTGTATTGGTAAGCCTTATATCGTTTACTCTTCTGCAAGTCTCACGGGAGATACGGAGGAACTTACTTCGCTTACACACAGAGCGTTTCGGACTCTCCTGGAGAGACTCTCTCACACTTTCGACTTGCTCGGCTGTCCGTTTCTTGGGACGTTCCGAGTGCCTTGGACGGTTCTCACTGGCAGCGTTGAGGTTCTCCACGGTCCCATACTTCTCGAAGTGGTGCACCTAGTTATTAATTCTGCTTTTGGATGGAGACTTTTCCATTCGAACTGTTGCATGAAACTGTCTTGGGTTTTCTTAAACACGCTTGCCTTGTAGGAAAAGTTAACACAGTGTATTCTTTGTCACAGCTCCCACTGAAGTCTTGGTGTGCTCACGGTCATTAATTCTGCCATGTCCTATAAAATCAGGGCAATGCGTGAATAAATAAAGGAGATATAACATAAAGTGTACACGGGGGCCTGTTTTTGGGGGGCACCCTGATATATTGATATATATATATATTAATATATATATATATATATATATATATATATGTATGTATACATATATATATATAAATATATATGCAACTATATATACAAATATATATATATATATGTATATATACAAATATATAATATATATATATATATATATATATATATATATATATATATATATATACAAATATATATATATGTATAGAAATATATATATATATATATATATGTGTATAGAAACATATATATATATATATATATATATATATATATTCTTGAATATAAAAGTCAACTCGTGTCTAGATACCCTTCGGGAGATCTTTTTAATAGTTCGAATTACATGAACCCAGATGTGGCCGAAAGTACTTTGAAGACAGATGCCAATTATGGCTAATTCATCAGCCAATTCTCCTCCGAAACAAATATCCTCATTCGGACTATTGAATGAATCTACCAAAGGAGATCTTGACATGAGTTGTTTCTTATATTCAACAATACTTGCCTGCAAGAGAAGCTGCTGCTTAAGTGTATATATATATATATATATATATATATATATATATATATATATATATATATATATATATATATATATATATATACGTTAAAGCTCCGCTCATGATGATTTAGTTGAAACTGTAATATTACGAATTCGGCACATATACTTTCTTTACCAACTCCAAGAAGGGGGATATACACACCCACACCTCTGGCAAGTACAGCTTTCTCCGTAATAGAGAGATAGAGAGAAAGATAGAGAGAGAGAGATAGAAAGAGAGAGAGATAGAGAGAGAGATAGAGAGATAGAGAGAAAGAGGCGGCGGATAAGTTGGACACATGTTGCTAAACATCCATCCTTGTACCCTGCATTGTACGAATAAGCGTGTCAATGTAATGCTGGTTCTTGAACGGCTTTGTTGATGCGCAAGATGTTACTAGCCGATAGATATTTAGAAAACCTTAATCTATCAAGGAAAGAAAGGCTGGGCTACGTAACATACCATCAACGGTTTTATTTAACACCAATTAAGTCAAGTATGCGTCCGAAATTCACGCATTCTACCCTGATGAATGTGCGTTCCAAGTTGAGCGTGTTTCTGGGTTTTTTTAACAATACTTCTAGAACTGTAACCAGGGACAACATAATTGTTCAAAATGGACATGATAAACTTTATTATTCTTTCAGCGATGTAATACTGCCCTTGATTCGACCCATATCATTTAAGTGGTTTCTAATAACCATTGTTTACTTACCCCTTAAATATTTAAACATATTCTTTGTAGTACAGATATTCATACAGTTTTTAAACAGAATAAACGGAGGCATAGCGAGTCGAGAGCAATACCACATGAAGGAAAAAAAGGAGCATCATACTTATATATTCAATAGTCAGAAGACACGCAGTTAAACACCTTTCAAATACACAAATTAGTTCGATTAAAACTTGCAAACTAAAGCCCAAAGTACTGTTCGACCGACACGGCGAATATCGTTTTAAAAGAGGGGAAACTCGCAACGTAGGGAGAACAAAGAGAGGGTTGAATATCGCCATAATTAGCAAAACACAGGGAAACCGAATTTCGGAAAGATATACAGAATAGGCAATATATGGACAAATGATAGAGCCAAATGTTTTCTTAGAGGTCTCTAAATAAGTCAAATTTGTGGGATAACTCTTTTTGCCTACCGAGCGATGACTTCCGCATGGTTACTCTCATGTCCTCCAAAAGCTTAAGATCAAGTGCATAATCACGTTGACACACTGGTTCCCGTTAGATCACTGAAGTTAAGCGAGGTGACCCTGAACAGTACTTCATTGGTGACCATTTGTGAATACCAGGCGTAGTATGTGACACCAAGTTGTGGAAAATAGGGTCAGCAATCCGCATTGTCTAGCGTGCTTACAATGTCAACACACCATTTAATGAACGGAAATTTGCTTTCTTCACGAGTGAAAAACAGCTTAGTGTTATGGTGTATATTTATATTACACTAAGCATTTAAAAATTGAGAGAATTTATGAGAAACAAGATGCTTATATGGAATAAAGTGTATAAACGAATGTGAATTTAGATGAATCGAAACATAATGATATCACAAATTAATATACAATATATGAGTTATGATACTGATTATAATGATAATGATAATAGTACTAATGATAGGTGATATACGTTGTAAAATCAATGAGATATATATATATATATATATTAGACACACATATATATATATATATATATATATATATATATATATATATTACACACACACACACATATATATATATATATATATATATATATATATATGTATATATACCTATATAGACACACTTATATTTATTTATTTATTTCCTTGATACACATATGTTATATGGTTTAATTACGTATACCAACTTTTTATTAGTATTATTAGTATTGTTTTTATTATTATTACTATTAATCGTATCTTGCATGTTCATTTAGTATATCACCATATTTCACGTCATGAACATTCACCTTCTCTTTACCTCTATATTCTATATGTTTATTTAGTTTCTCATCTATTCTCCCTAATAAAAACTGTGTGATGTAGTGAAATGCTTGTTTGGTATTCAATATTTTGTATTTTACTTATTTTAAATGTATTTAGGAGACACGGTTGACTTTCAGTGTGCTATCCGCCTAAATGGTAAAGTTTTGCAAAATCATAATTGGTTAATGTGTAATACTGGCTTGTCGAGAATATATATTTAGAAACTTATAAATATCGGCTACATAAAAATATTATAAAACAACATTTTTATATATACACACCACAAAACATTAACATATACAAGGGAAATAATGTGGCTATGTAACTCACTGCATTTAAATAGGATATATTGCATAATTCATTATAATCAATTTATTTGTTTCATAAATTACAGCTTTTTTGTCGGCGGATAAGGAGGGGCGCTCTCTCTTAAGTTTACGAAATAGGGCAATGTTATTCACCGGTTTTCGAAAATATATATACTAAAACTCATACTTTTGGTTTCTATTCGAACTTGCTTTTATTTGTTCTTTCTGTTATATTGAACCAGTTCGAAGCGAATAATGTCGTGACGGTGTAGGAGAGATAAAAAGGAGCAGTTGGACACAAAGAGAGTTAACAAGAGATGAAGAGGAGTTTCAAAAACAGATGCTACACACACTATTTTTACTTTTGTACTCTTGGGCTGTGCATCCCCCATGCCCGAGAGCCATGTTCCTTATAATTTATGTGTGAAGTACCAATTGTTTGTGGAAACAATGTGTACTTTCTTATTTTATGTACAGGAAAATCATGCTTTTTTATTATGTTGTCATTTTATATCAATTTATCTCATATATACCAGATTCTGCTTTAGATAATATGTTATAGTATGTATATAAATGCCGTACACTTTACTGAAGTTTATGTTATTTTTATTTCATGAAATTGTTTTTAAAGTTAACGCTAGAAGATACAATCTTAGGTCAATATTGACAAAATTGTTAATCGTATAAGTAAATATAATCCGGCGAGGATCGAAATGAAATTTGATTATATGTAGACAAATAGTAATAGATATTTATACAAATAAAGATCCGCTTTTTTCACAACTTCCCTTCCTATATTCAGTGTATTAAACTCGATGATTTAAATGATATAACAGTTCAGAAAAGGTTATAGAGAAAAGGAAAAAAATATTTCAAATGCCGCTTGAGTGTAAAGTGAATAAAACGAAATGTGTAATCTCCAGTTGTACTTTTGTTTCTTCAACTCTGGCAAACCACTCTAAAACGTTTTTGATGTATGTCTACAATTCGGTGGTATCTTCTTACTATTTACAGAACTCGTTCATCTTATAAATTATCAGAGGAATTCGGAAGGTCAGACGAGGTTTATTATGTGTCATTTATTAAATTACCGAACTTCGATTACTTCTTTTTCCCTGTAAAGAAAACTTATAATGGTGTGTTATGCCTTGTTCCGAATAGAACAAAAACGAATATTTTCAGATGTGTTTATTCGATATACGTATTTTGAGGTGTTATGCTAAAACGTGACAGACACACAAACATATTACTTGAAACTTACGTTTTACAGACCAATCTAATTGTTATTTCGAATATTAGTGTGTTTGAAATACGAAGACACTGAAGCATATCAGAATAACATTTAACACTTTGTAGATAGCGAATAGCGAATACGACATGTACATTGTCGCCTCAAGTGGGGGGGGCTGCAATATTTTAAACATAAACTTGATATATGAATAAATATTATATTTCAAAGTTAAAAGTGAAAGACTATTGAGATGCGATTAAAAATAAGCGTGACAGAGTACAGCCAATGTCATTACAAACTGGTGCGTAGCAAATATGTAATCCGCTATTTCAAATCACATCTTGACGTAACAACGACACATTTAAAGCGTACAAGGTGAACGACATGAATTTTAACTTTTAATGCTGTATTTCTGATTTTTTGCGATCGGGATTCATCATTTTTATTATTTACATTATTTAAAAAAAAAACTATTATCATCTTGATTGTTATATTTACATCGTTTTAGATAATGTAATATCCGACATTTTCCAGGCGAATCTGTTTAGACTCGGGGACATAATAGACTAACCTGGTACTATTAATGCACAAGTGAATAACCTAGACATACATTCGAAGTTAACACTTTATTCAATTCAGGTTGGAAGATTGTTCTCATTCAATCAGACTATGTTGCCTTGTTGATGTTATTATATTCTTAGTATTTATCACCTGTATTACGCACTGAACGATGCTTCCCCGAACGACGACCACTTAGAAAAGATTGTTAACCAAGCCATTATATATTATGTCAAATATTTAATTACGAAACGATATACCTGATGAGGGTCGGAGGTTATATAAGTCGAACACTTGTTAATTTAAAAAAAAATGATTATAATAGCCGTTCTAATATACTAAATGATACGAACTTTAATGTATGTTGGACTTAAACGTGACACATAAATGTACATACTATTTAAAATTTGAGAACGAAATTATGTTTAGGAATTTTTTAGATGAGGATTGATAATTTTTATTATTTATATTATTCGGACTACGGTTCTCATATTGGATGCCATTCTAACACCGTTTCGACCGGTGTTACATATTACCTTCTTGCGCTGCATTTGGTGTTACTCAAGAATCGAGGACTTCTTGCGCAACCGGTGAAACTGCAAACTATCACTTTTTAAAACTGAGTGTCTTCTGCATGTTGGAGGTTACATATTGAGTACGGACGATACTAAGTATGCAATCACGAATTATCCAAGGCTTCTCTCCGATCACGACTGACGGCACAAGATGATCAAACCCTGTTATGAATAATATTCTGTGGAGATTCCCAATTTCATTTCGTCATAACAACTCAAGAGTTTTACTATATGAAAGTGAAGAAAATCAGAGTTTAATCGCCCTAAACGTATCCATAACATATAAGAAAAGAACAATAGTCCGAAAAATCTAAATACTAAAAATTGAGAACAAAGGAGAAAAATGATATTTAAAAATCACGCGTAACGAGCAGGCAACCGGACAGTCTCCTATTAATAAGGATGCATCTGACGGAGCAATTTACATATGACATGATAGAATATTCTTTAATAACAATCGGGTTATGCCCAACCTCAACACTTACTAAGATTACTTACATGAACCAAATTGTTTTTTACCCTTTAAAATAGCGAACATTTAGGCTTGCGTGTAAATATTGGTTAGATTAAATACAGCAACACGGTTTAACTTACAACGCTTTTGTGATATTATTGCTATAAATAGTCATACGTGCCGTTGCTTTACGTTATCATCAGGTGGTTATAGATATTAATGTTTGAATTGTTCATGAAATAGTTTTGCATAACATTGCCCCGTATACTTATGTGCCGAGTAGTCATGATGTTCGCTGTGAAGAGTAGATTTTTACTGGTCAAGCTAGCACAGAACATAGAACTAGAAATCAGCACTTAATTAGTGTCCGTCCCCAGTTGTAGTAATAAATTTTCTTATTGTTTCGGTCAGTATAACACAAGGACTACTTGAACACATAAGGGTTAACATTGCTTACTTTTACAGATGCCTTCACACGTATTCCCTTATTTCTACTGGGATTCTAGATGCATGCTATCAATATGTCATTTTCATTAAGAGCATGCTATCAATATGTCATTTTCATTAAGAGCATGTTATCAATATGTCATTTTCATTAAGAACATGCTATCAATATGTCATTTTCATTAAGAGCATGCTATCAATATGTCATTTTCATTAAGAGCATGCTATCAATATGTCATTTTCATTAAGAGCATGTTATCAATATGGCATTTTCATTAAGAGCATGCTATCAATATGTCATTTTCATTAAGAGCATGCTATCAATATGTCATTTTCATTAAGAGCATGCTATCAATATGTCATTTTCATTAAGAGCATGCTATCAATATGTCATTTTCATTCAAGCATGCTATCAATATGTCATTTTCATTAAGAGCATGCTATCAATATGTCATTTTCATTAAGAGCATGTTATCAATATGTCATTTTCATTAAGAGCATGCTATCAATATGTCATTTTCATTAAGAGCATGCTATCAATATGTCATTTTCATTAAAAGCATGCCATCAATATGTCATTTTCATTAAGAGCATGCTATCAATATGTCATTTTCATTAAGAGCATGCTATCAATATGTCATTTTCATTAAGAGCATGCTATCAATATGTCATTTTCATTAAGAGCATGCTATCAATATGCCATTTTCTTTAAGAGCATGCTATCAATATGTCATTTTCATTAAGAGCATGCTATCAATATGTCATTTTCATTAAGAGCATGCTATCAATATGTCATTTTCATTAAGTTACTCATTGGCTCATCTTGTTTATCACCAGCTTTTGCTTCACACTGTTTTTCTTAGCAACAAATCACAAATGTGTACGTTTACAAAATTAGCACTCATTTTAGAAAACCACAGCTTGTCAATACAATATAAGACTATACTTCAACATCTGAGCGAAGTCTTCATTCCGATCGATAAACTATATTTGTATAAAGCACGTTTATAACAAAGACAGTGATCATCATAATCGTCATATTTATCACCTTATATGATTATTATCATTATCCCTACATAACATATAGTTAGCTGTGTAATACTCGTTTAATTTATATTTTTAGAGACTACTAACAGTTGATACATATTTGTAGACTTGATTTTTTTCATCCAAAAGTGGTTACGTACATCATTACTTTTTATTATAAGTAACTCACAAAATGTAAATAACCTATACCATCACTTTATATATATATGATGAAAATATTTCTATGAAAAGTATTGGATATTATTAATAAAAGTACCATTAGTCATTAACTAGAATTAAGCATGACATGGGCAGCTTTATAAATAATTTACATTTTCTGTAGAGAACAGTCGTCATGTAGAATGAGGTAATGTATTTATTAATATAATTATCTGCCTATCTTCTAAAGAGTGCACTGGATGCAGAATTGACATTTATCAATATGCTAACACAGTTATGAAGAGATCGATTTGGATCCTGATTTTCTTTAAATTAAAGCGATTACAGTGACACATGTAAATTAAACAATCAATGAATATTGTAATGTGGAATATGTAAATAGATGAAATATCAATGCCCATGTTTATTTTGGAACAGTAGAATACACATAATTATTTCACGGTTAAGTTTCGAATTCACAACGTCTGTCGAAGCGACATAAGTTATGAATTCGAAACTCAACCGTGAGCGCTAAATTACAGATTGCGAAAGTGCAAACCAATGCAACGATTAACTACATAAACCAGCCTATACCTCTTTGTTTTGTTTCTCCCTTTCTCTTTCTTTACTGCCTCTTTAGAATGCCCCTCAGCCAAAAGAAAGAAAGTGCAAAATAACGGGTAGGATATCAACATATTTTACCTTCGTTCCTTTATTTTACACTTGTGAAATCGAGCACAAATATGTTATTATAATAGTATAAGGTGGTTTAGTAGCTCTATTACACTGTTGACTGAAACGGTCAGAATTCTTCCGGTTTCGTTCAATTTATATTCTCATGGGAATCGCTCGAGATAACGCATAAGGCAACTTGATGTAGAAAACTGAACACACGAAATATTATTATTGCATACAGATACTATGCTTAATTACTTTCGATTAGAAAAAAATTGGAAGGGTTTACTCAAAGGGAAGAGTTTTCAACAAGCGTGTATATCTTGTAAAATGCTACTAGAAAAAGAAGATGCATTGTAAAGAATTATTTGAACGGGGATTTATTACTTTTTTCTATAGCTTGTTCAAAATAATTCAAATAATCACAAAAAACTTACGGTCAATTTAGCATGATGGTTAGATCGTTTAATAGTTGTGAATATACATGCGTTTACTCTCATACATTGTCCCTCTTAATCTCGTTTTATATATGTATATATTTGAAAAAAATACTTTAAATCATTACAACATATTATAAATACATATATATATATATATATATATATATATATATATATATATATATATATATTTATGGGGGGGAGATGTGCTGTACAACGATATCCGCAAAAAATTATTTTCTGATCTAATAATTGATAGGTTGTGTTTATTGCGAAAGATGAAGCTCGCTAAAATATAATGCATTTCGTCCGTATGTTTTTGTTGTATATAGTAGTTTTATATTGCTTACTAAAGATTCATATGATATATTTTGGTTTAACCACATTTTCTTTAAGATATAGATATTCCGATTTCTTAATGGTTTGCACATGTGTACTTTTGTATTGTTGTGCGGTTGCCTTATAACATAATTATTGGTTATGTTTTCTATCCTAAAATACTGATACCAGGATGAAGGGATCGATAGTAGACTGATTACACAAGATGGATAGCTAACGTATGGGAAGATAGTTTTATAAAGAACGAGCATATACTACATTATCCACTGTTTCAAAGAGGGCAGTAACGCCACGGATGATTGGCCTATGGCGAGAGAATATACACTATGAACATATTAGAAGTTATCAGTGATAAAATTTTCCACGCCCAACATGATATGTTATCAATATAAGATCCTGCACAGCATAAACTGTTAAAATGGCTAGTAGCTATTTTTAAAACTGTAATTAATTTAATATGTTCCTATGTATCTATGATTCCTATACAATTTATATTCTGATTTACGTCTATACGAGGTGTGTATTCATTATTATAATCGCATTTGCATCAATATTGGTTTCTAATAATATCATGATTAAAATTATTTTGTTCAGTTTCTTGGATTTTTTTGTAGTTTGTAGTTTCTACTTATGACTCGAGAAACCCTTAGTTTGCATGTCGTTCAGTTATTACCATAGTACTTTTGAGTGATTTTTCTGCAGCACTTAAACGATGTCGTGTTCTTCAATTCATAAGGTTACGAAAGTCGTTTCCGCATGATTGAACACAGTATTAGAAATACCGCTTTAATTAAGATCGCATTGTAAAATAAATATGCTTAAGGCATATGTTAAATACAATTATCAATGTAGAATCTTTTTAACAAGTGTATATATATAAATATATATACATATATACATACATATATATATATATATATGTCTCTACATATAACATACTATTTAGATACTGATTTATATATATATATAAATATATTTACATATATATATTATTATTTTATAAGGATATATACTTTTTTATGTATCAATTCTCAGTATTTACTTCAACAGTGCTCGATACGTAAGTAGAGCTATGTAGTAAGCTATGAACATGTATTTATGGCAATTAAGCTACACAGAGGCTCTCGCGTTTCATCCCCGATGAATCTTCAGGCTTAAATGTATTTTAGCCTGAAGATCCCCGCGCCGATGAAACTCGGGAGCCTCTGTGTAGCTTAATTGCTATAAATATATTTTCATAGCTTACTATATATATATATATATATATATATATATATATATATATATATATATATATATGGGATAATAAAAAGGAAAAACAAAAATATGTACTTGTATGTATTCATCAACATTTCGTCTTTATTTTTAAGACTTCCTCAGGATGATAATTTTAAGAAAAATGTCATGCAAGTACATGAACATGTTGGGTTGACATGATGGCTTAATGGAAAAAAGAAGTAGCTACTACTGGGAGCGCAGGACAGAGGTCAGTTGCAGGAAATGAAATTAATGTGGACAGCTGTGAGTGGAAAAGATGGGGGGTGGGAGTGAATGAAATTCATGTGGATGGATGTGAGTGAAAATGTGGAGGGGGAGGAAGAAGAGGGGAGGCTGAGGCTCTGTGTTTTTGGTGTGTAGGTAGTGTCATAATTTTTGAAAAGATTTTAAGAAATGAAGGTAGTTTGAAAGTGGGGTGGGTGGGTGGGTAAGAGTGTTAAATAAATAGTGGAAAGGGTGAAATGGAAAAGGGTGTAAGAGAGGAGATTCGGTTGTAGTTAGGTGTGAAATTTTTGAAGAGTAGGAGTATTTGACCAGCTGACTATATAAGGAATATGTGGGTATAAGTAAGTTAGAAGGAAAGTGTTGACATGTGCTGAGAATATGACAATGAGAGGAGGGAGAAAAAGAAAAAGAAACAGAAGGAGAAAAGTGATATTAATTTTGGTGAGAAATAGGCGAAATGTAGTTTTGTGCGGGCAGTGTTGATGGTTTGAAATTAAATTAAGGGCAAAAGTGTTTTAAATATCTAAATATTTGTGAGGATATCTGGATTTTGTTCAATAGTGAGGCTGTTATTTATGGTTAAGTGGTTTGCATTCGTGGTGAATAAAAAGGTATGAGGGTTGTGCGGTGGTGTGTATGCATGGACTTGTAAAGTACAATTGAGAGCGAAGAGAAAGAGAGGTTAGCGATGATCAAGGTTCAGTTTTTGTTCGGTCAGGATAATTTTGCTTATTAAGGGGGATAGCTTATCGGAGCTATTTCGTAGTCTGATGGTGTTAGAGGCTGTGATTAGTGCGGTGTAGAGTAGTCTTCGCCGAGGTTTGTTGTGAATGTAGTCAGTGATTTTGGTCTGTTCAAATTTGAAAGCATGATCGTTCTCTAATGCATGGGAGAAAAGTGCACTGATAGAGTTATTGTTTTTCTATGTCTTGCGACCCCATCATGTCAACCGCATATCTTCATGTACTTGCATGGTATTTTTTCTTTAAATTATGAGCCTGTGGAAGTCTTACTAATATAGACGAAACGTTGCTGAATACATAAAAAAACACATTAATCGGTTTTTCCTTTTTCATTTCCCATTACGTCGGATTCCGCTCATCTTTCCTTCCTCATATGTATATATATATATATATATATATATATATATATATATATAGAGAGAGAGAGAGAGAGAGAGAGAGAGAGAGAGAGAAAGAGAGAGAGAGAGAGAGAAATGGGATATTTAGAAGGCAATACAATGCAGAGATGTTACGGATAGACACAAGTTGCAGCAAATTAGACATATAATGGTGGAACAAATGAATTAGTTTCAACCGTAATACAATGTGTACATACATATATATATATATATATATATATATATATATATATATATATATATATATATATATATTTATAATTATTTTTTGTTGTTGTTTTTTCCCTTTCAAAACACATATATATCTGTCCATCAACACAATGTTAGAATGTTATGTAATACCTGCATCAATATGGGCCGGTGGACATTCCGTATGATATAATTTTTTATTTTTATTTTCGGGAACACTTCTCGTCTTCAGAACCGTGTTCAACTCAAGTTCAAGCGTGCATTGAAGGTGGCTGTAAGATCTAGTCTCGCAGAAAATACGGTTAAATTTAAATACCAAACCAGCGTCAAAAATAAAATACACTTTTAAAAAAAAATTATTTTCTACTTCTCTTATCTAATTTATTTATTCATCTATTTACTTTATTAAACTTTTTTTGTTTGTTTGTTTTTATTTTTTACAATCTTTCCTTTTTTTGTCGTTAAATTTTAAATTCTAATCTAAATCTTTTTTTTTTAACCGAGTCTATTCGTTTAAATAAATATGTCGGTTAATACTGTCATTAAACATTGCATTCTCTGTTCGATTTAACTTATTGTGTATATTAATATTTAGTATATTTATGTATTTTATCCAA
>OY744540.1:55065765-55085765 GCA_963556195.1 Sepiola atlantica | reverse complement strand
TTCCTGCTGACACAAAATGCATAGAATGTTATTTGCAGGTGCTCGACAATGTGAAAAAAAGCAAAATGAACATAGAACAATATGGCGGAAATATATAACCATTTTGTTCTACATACAAGAGGCCAATATATAAACATGCGTTCCAGACGTCGACTATTACGATCAGTCGGAATGAAACAATTTAAAGCAGGTACAGACGCATAGACACATGCTTAATAGAGGAGCAAATCTTGCCAAAGGAATCATGGAAATATTCACTTATACAACAATATATATAACTAGTGTAATCTATAAGCAATCGTTCAACCAGGGTTTTTTACCCCGCCCAATAAACCGGTATTGTCCGGGTCTTCGGGTCTGGATTTACGCCGGTCTATCGGTTGTCCGTCCTGTACAGTTCTAGCAGGGGCACCCTCCCAGGCTTTTCCTTCTCACCCTTTGAGAAGGGATTAGGTTATTGCTAATCGCTTGAGGCGCCCTACCGGGGAATGCCGACGGGCTGCCCAGGCAATTTTTAAATGCCCAGAGTGCTGAAATTCTCGAGCGCTTTTTTTCACCAACTTTCCCGACCTTACGTTACATCTTACCTTGTGGGAGGAAGATAAATAGAATCAATCGTAACTTACAATAGTAATAATGATAACTTGTATATATCTAAACAAATGCATTAAAGGCTGGGTATAATTATCACAGGATGGAATTCCAAAAATGTATTTTTAAAAATAATACTTTAAATATTCTAAAAGGAATAGTTGTGTTTTCTTTATTCATGATATATTTCATATATTGTCTCCTGTTGGCGTTTATTGACTTGATAGTAACGATCTCATTTCTGTTTGTAAGTTCGTTACTATAACCGTGTTTTGGGTGTGTGTGCAATTTCGTATCTATCTTTTAAATGTAATCTCATTTGATTTAATGGCGTGCGTTATTATAATGTGCATGTATTTCTTAATACACCTGTTCGTCGCGTTCCTATATCTATTCTCAATTTCATAGATATATAGATCTGTATTTTTGAGTTTCCATTAAAGTGAATCTCAATATATCCCTAATTCTACTTGTCCATACTGACTTAAAATTCTAATTGTATGAATTAGTGTTTGTCATATGTTTTTTATGCTAATTAATTTAATTCATTGATTTAAATAAGGTAGATGTTCACTTCGTGTCTGTAAAATGTTCTTCTGCCTTTAATCTCATGAAAATGCTAGTGAGTGTCTATCACTTTCTTCTAATAGATCCCATGTTGCTATCATATGATTTCAATCTTTATAATTAGCTATATATTTTACATTCAATTCTAGTATACACATTATGCTGACCATTTCATCATGTTCTCGGCATCAAGTAATTTGTTTTATTTTTAAATATTGACCCTGATTCAGTAAAGTGTTTAGCTAAGTACATTGCATTTTGATTTGTTATTATTTATATCGATATAGATCTATCCATGTGCACATTGTCTGATTTGTTGCAACATGTTCTACAACCTTCATTCAGTTCAATTCATTTGAGAGGTCGTTATATATATATATATATATATATATATATATATATATATATATATATATGCAACATATTTTCTTATTTATCAATCCTCCTTTACAATTCAGATATATTACTCCAATTCAAATAATAAATACCCTTTATTATTTTGAAATACTCGTATTATATTCAAGCAAACTCACAAACACAATTTTCTATTTACCTAATTTGCATAATTATATTTTTAGGAGTTCCAAATAAAAAAATGCTGACCGTTTTACAATTATAATTAGATTGTCCTATGTGACTATACATATGGGATAGTTTTGTTTATATCAACAGTAATTGATTTAAGTGATAATAACAAGTAATGATAGAGATCGAAACCTTGCAAATTACTTTTTAAAGTTCGTGCGGCCCCTACACTCTTTTGACAAACACTTCATCAACACTCAAAAAACAAAACAATATTGTTTACTAAGCTAATAATTTCTTCTTCAATCTTAGTGTGTAGTTTTCTTGAAAAGTCAGCATTAATTATTTCTGATATAGACTTTCAAACATTATTGTATAACTAAACGCTTGAAAAGTCTTTGTTATATATTTTAGCATTTCATTTAACTTGTTTCGTAGTTTGTAATGTGATTGATCTACTTCACCTGGTGGGTGTGACCTTGACACTAGGACGTAGTGTAAGTGGTAGGAAAATGTGATTAAGTTCCCTAGAAAGTTCACGCGTAATCGCCTAAACAAGCTAAATTTTATTTTAGAGTCGTGATTAAGTGGAGACTTTTAACTTACAACTTTACGCATAATTTATTATTTAAAAATCTGTTTTATATACACATCTTTTTTTCAAAGTTTAATTTAAATCAATTGTTTTTTTTTCAATCACCCCTCACATTACAAAAAATGAGTTCATTTTTAAGGCGATTGCGTGTCGACTTGAAATACCTGATAATAAAGATGACGATTTCTTAAATATTTGTCATGCAAACAAAATCAAAAATACCTCTTCTAATATGTCTGAATCAACACATAGATTCTTGTTTTACGATTCATTAAATTGTGTTTCCTGTTTTTAATAATAAAGAGTGTACGCACATCGCAACCATTTCTAATTACTCAGTAATATATACTTGTTACATTTGAACAATTGAACCCCACTATTTTGTTTATTTTACATAACCAACTTTGTATGAGGGATACTTTTTATTTTTATGCAAACACATAATCAAACCCTTTGATTTTAGATATCTTACATTCTTAGTTCTTGCTAATATACACACACAAATATATATATATATATGTATATATATACATATATATATTATATATATATGTGGTTGTGTGTATATATATATATATATATATATAGAGAGAGAGAGAGATAGAGAGAGAGAGAGATAGAGAGACTGAGATGAAACATTTATGAAAATAAACACATGGTGCAATATAAATAAAAACAATCATTTATATTTTTTTGCAAGCTTTCGTTGTAAAACAACTTTGTCAGGTAAGCCTGTCTTATATATATTTATTTTCTTCGTCCTCATTTTGATGGAAGTAACCTTGAGGGGTTCGAATCACGGTAAAGAGAGAAACGCACGTCAAGTTGTAAAAGGGGTTAGGATAAGTATTGTCTGGTAGAGTTTTGGCGCATATTGGCGCTTTTTGAATAATGAAATTGACAGCATCTTTGAAGCAGCCATGACAATGAATTAAAGTGAAGTATTTTGTTTAAATCGCCACAATTTAAATTTTTAAAAATCATTTAATTAATTTTGTTGCAAGCCTTCGTTGTATCTCAACGTTGTATTAACTCCGAGGTGTCAAATCACGTCTTTTACAACTTGACTGTATATTACGATATTCAGCTTATATATATATATATATATATATATATATATATATATATATATATATATATATATATATATATATATATATATATATATGCAAAGTTCGCATTCTACTACCATGGGGAATCGATCCAAAAGTCCAATGTTATTAGGTTTCTAATTTTGTTGTTTTCGTATTTCGATGAAGTGTTATACTTCTTCTCTCATCTCACACTAAAAAATATTTTCTCATTCATGCACATCCCTTACACGTGTTTCATTGGAAACATCTGATAAGTATATTTTTAGTCCAACCTTGTCATCAGAGTGTAGCATTATATATTAATGAATTGAGACAGAACATGTTATATTAATGACACAAGTAAAGAAAAAAAAAGCAGTGAAAATCCGGATTGAGTTTAACAAATTTGGCAAATGAAAGTACACAAAATGCAAACAACCACATAAAAAATAATGCTATTTCAGAATATATTATGAATTAAGAGAAAAGGAAAAAAAATAACCACAACATCATAACTACCCTCGAAAACTCGAATTAACCACTATATATATATATATATATGTGTGTGTGTGAGTGTGTGTGGGGGGGTGTAGTCATACACGCACTTATGTATTGGCGTCATCAGTGTAACATGAAGTAGTAAGTGTGCACACGACAAATGGGCAGCTATATTCTAATGCGACCAGATGTTATGTACATACACTACTACGCAAAGGAGCGTGGCAAGTGACAGTTTAAGAGATGTATAACTTATATGTACTCGGTATCTTTCCCTCTATTTCTTTCTCTCGCTCCATATATATATATATATATATATATATATATATATATGGGTGTGTGTGTGTGCGTGTGTGTGTATGCTTTTCGCCCAGTAAATCTGGTTTCAAATTGACAATTTGTCCCCCAGAATATATATTACACAACTAACCTTCATTATCGTATATTAGAATTGACCGGCAATTGAACATAACGTTGACATATCTTTATATTTTTCATAATAGACTTTGAGAATAAACAGATTTGTCATGTCGTCGATACAGAATAGTTTTTGACAGGAAATACAACTAGTTTCTTAAGTATATTTGAATAAAAAATAACCGACTATATTGAAATATTATTTGTGTATACATTAGCGCAAAATATTACAGATACATAGCATCTATAACAAGCGAGCAATGTTACTTGATATCTTATGGCGCCGTGGTAGAATAAATAGGTAAACAAGTGTGTGTTACATTCTCGGTGAAAATTCTCTCCCAATCACTTTTGAAATACACCCTTCTTATTCTAATTGTTTAGCTCGCTAATAAAGTACAACACTTTTACAACTGCTTAAATAAAATAAAAGGAAGCTAAAGCGAAAAAGGTAATCAGTAGCTCACGTAATTACTGTGATATGTTACAATTATGAACAATTAAGGATAAATGTTATTTCTCGGACACGCAGGCAGTATGCTGTTTCATAGATAACCAAACTGAATGAATACAAGGATATGTTTTGTTATAATAACCAAGTCTATGTTTATTAATTCCAAGCTTGCCGTTTGATTCCTTTTTTTTTATTTTAAATTTGGAATTGTGGGTGAGTCACATGAATATAGTAACCATTGATAAGCTGAGAGGGATGTAAGTGCACACCCATGTATGGAGGTAATCTAAGGTTTAAGCATTACGAGCATTTCTTGGAATTTAATGAAAATCCTTAGCATAATCCTGCGTCAAAACTGCAAAATCATCTTCATTATTTTTTCTATTTTTCTATTTCATTTCTATAACATTAAATCACATGTCAAAGTAAGCACTATGATAGCATTGTACTCAATTTAGTCAAAATGAAATATAATTTTTCAAATACTAGATATGTTTATAGAGATTTTCATGCGAAATAAAGGTATACGAGTTTTATTTATATTAATGATTTTGACAGAGGTACTAGTAAAAACGATATTATTGTGTCCCCTTTGATCAAAATGAAACATGCATTCTAAAGTGTTACTAACAGTAATGAATACATACTGTGATGGGGACTATCTCAACATCCTAGGAAAGATTGCTTATATATTTTCATTTCATAAATGCCCGGGTAAACTTAGATCGGACTCTAGTATGATCAAACTCGCATACATATCCATATGCTTTATATAATATCATATTATATATATATATATATATATATATATATATATATATATATATATATATGTATATATATATATATGTTTCTCTGAAAAGTTTTTTTAAACATTTGTTTTCCCCGGCATGTACATAAGGGAAACAAAATTCTCATAAAAGTACCCTAGCTACTTATAGAATTAGCATCTTCATGTAGGTCTATCAGTCAAACTCAATACATATTTCCTTTTTTGGTATGCCGATTCTACAATTATTTAAGACTGTAGTTACAGAATATATATTATCATCAGTCGATCTGCAAAAATTGATAGATTGTCAGGTATTTATTTTAACCAGTTTTAGAGAACTAACGTAGACACCACAATGTTACCTTTTGATCAAAAAAGTTAATACGTATGTAACTACATTTGAAAATTCATTTACAGAATACATATAGTAAACGTGCCTCATGTCTACACAATTAGCAAGAGTTTGTGATGCAGTTTTACACTATTTAATCAAGTTGACGCATATTTATGAAATATAATTGGAATATGTATCGCTATTGATATCTATCACAACTACCCTAGGAAGAAGTCTGCATGCATTCTCTTTTCTATCAACGTTCCGGCGAACGATTATTTCGCGATTTTATTTACGGCTTTGCTTAGGAATGAACGTACTAATCAAAGTTGTATGTGTGATGTCAGTTTTTGGAATACACCTTTTTATTAAGGGTTACATCTTCAAAGTAGGGGAAGATAGCATCACATATTTTTTTGTTATGAACGTACATCTCAAATCAAAATTTCACGTTGTTATTTTCTCCCTTTTATAAAAATGAGCATCGTTATCCAAGTTCTGCGTATGCAATTTTGATGCTTTTTCCGTAAAACACCAGACAATACTGTGAACAATTTTAATTTTGTAAATCTTTTATTTTTTTTTATTAAACATTTCTTTAAAAAAATAGTTCAGCTGATGTTCATTCACACGATGCGCGGTGACGTACGTGTTATAATAATTCTCGCAAACAAGATCTCAGTTCAGTAAGTTGGCAATTGAATTAAAATGTTTTAAATTTAAATCGTTGAAATTAGGTAAAATGTGTGAGTTCTCAGAGATTTGGACAAATTACTGGGTAAAACACATAAACAAATGCAATTCATGATAATGTACAAATAAAGACGAAATTAGAATACAAAGGAGTGTTAAATATGAAGGTTGATCAGTTGGTGAACTGAGTAGATTAAACAATGAAGGGTAAGTAGAGCTCATGAATTGGTTAAGCGAGGATAAAGATCGATTCCGTCATTCTCAGGTCATACATATTTATAATAGAAGCAACCATTAAGTTGCGGTTGTCGCGTTCAGTAGTGCTCCATCAGGTTGTTTGTTTGTATATAGAAGATATACATGCGTGTATATGTTCAACCCTCCTCTACGATCAACATCACTGACAGAGATGGCCTACGCCTACTAACCTACAAACAGCATTAACGTGCTTTTTATTTTCATATGTGTTCCACCGGTCGTTCTAACAGAAACTCAACTACATCGGTTATCACTATAAATAGTGCGAGTCACTGGAGAGAGAAAAAAGAAGACAAAAGTTGTTTCTGATTCTTCTTTGCGATTTACGATTTTTGGGCAAGTTTGAAGGTGTGTGTTTTTTTTTCTCCTTTGCCTTTTTTTTGGCTTCTGGTTGGACTATTGTTGTTGATTCCCGTTATTTGTTCCTGTTGTTGTTATTGACTTTTATTGTTACACGTTAGTTGTTTTTTTGTTGTTTTTCCCCACTTTATCCCCCCCCCGTTTTTTTTTCATCATGGCGGCAGCTACGAGCTCTAAGCCAAATGATAAAATGGAGACCGAAATTAACACGGAATGGGTTAGACCCCACAAAATAGTTATTGATATTGATCAATTTATTGAAAAAGCCAAAAAGTGTGCTCACTTGGTGACAAATGACGGCCTTCTCGTAGATGTACCTAAACTTGAAGAAATCAAAAAAAGATGTGTAATTATGTTTGTCTTTGACAAAAAAATCAAGAAAACAATTAGAGCGACGGCGGATTAAATCTGCAAATTATTGGCAACAGCCGGTTTTTAACCCCAAATAATTATTAGCACTAAAGGTTATACCACCTGGAACACCTTATTTCCCAATGAGGAGACTTGTCAAAAATTATCCAAGACCGAAATAATAACTCAAGATTACATATTAAGAACCGAATATATGAGAACACGAAGTCAGGATTTGACTCCATGCCCTATTTTATTAATTGTGGCAGGTAGGAAGCCGGTTTGTTGGACTTGCGAAGAGGTAGGGCACCTCACCTTAGACTGTCCCCTAAGAAAATCAACACAACCAACAGTAATAAAAACTAGAATGGGCCAACATCTAGCGGTTTCTCAGACCCAAAGTGTGGGGTGGCCGTTAATTCCCCCCCACCAAAGTCAACAGAAGACTACCCTGTTTCACCAGATCTTTCCAAACTAAACGAAAGAAAGGAACATGGCGAAATAGAGGAAAATGAATGGATGTTAGTGACCGGAAAAAGAACGCCCGGTCGTGAATCCTTCAATAAGATGAGAAAGGAAGCCATGCTATCCCAGGATCCGGGTAGGGATAAATATGTTGAGGTTAAGGAACTAAATAACAAGCTAGAATAAGAAAAAAAACCCTTCTAACCCGCAGTTCCCCACCAAAACTTCCGCTCCGAAAGCGGGTCCAAGTCACCATCCCTCACCTAAAGAACCAAAAAATAACCCTATTATAACTTCCTCCCAAGCAAAAAATCGCCCGACCCCAAATAAAATGCCTCCTCCAGTTACAGGCCCCCAAAAAGACGAGCCATACGAACTTATCCCCCTAAGCCCTGTAAAAAAAACCTACGGCATCTCACAAACCTTCCCTATTCGTCTCACCACAGAACACCCCTATAAATACTCTTCCTGCATCCCCTATGAAAACTTATTCTCCTGCCTCACCCTCACATCAATGGAAGATATGCCACCTCCACAAACCCCTACTCCTCAAAAAAGACCAAAGAGCCCATCCCTTGACAAAAGTAGAAATAGGTGGCGCTCTTACATTGTACTGAACTATGCATAGCAACTGAAGTTCAGAAAAGCGCCGCCAAAAAAACATAGAATGTCCGAGATTAAAAAGCTACTCGATTTCAATGAAGTAGGTGGAAAATCTATCGGGGATCCCCAAAATTTCCCAAACGCGGTAAAAGTGCTCACAATCATCCGGAAAAAGTCGGAGGCCAAGGCACTTTGGCAGTTGCTGGGAGAGGCAAACGTAACTTTTACATTGAAAAACCTATGGCTATACTAAAAAGCGAAATTTTAAACTGTTTAAGTAAAGATTGTGTTGGGAGGGTCCCTGTTTATTGCACCCATCCCTTTACCGTATAGCAAAACTAACATTTCCTTTGGATGTTGGCGGCATCTCCCATACCGGAGATATTAACGAACAAATGGGCATGCATTCTTTTGGGGGAGTTGTCGGCATCTAGACCTCGTCAATGTTCGTTACTGGAACCTAACCCTAAGATAATCTCAATGGCTTTCTTTCTAGCAAGTGTGAATGTCCGGGGGCTGAGGGCCCACTTACGTAAATTTCGTATTGCACTGGATCTTCAGCAGCTTGGAGTGAATATATGTTGCATTCAGGAAACCCACTTGGTTTCAACCGACCATTTGGGTGCGTTGGCTAATCGTTTTCGCGTCTATTCAGCGTAGTTTGATTCTCCCTCAAGGAGTGTATCCTGGCTGGTAAGTAAATTCCTAGAGGCGTCGTGTGACCCTTGCGTCATGGATCCGGAAGGAAGGATATGTGTTTTGGATGTTACCATAAATGGTAAGGCATTTCAGCTCATCGGGGTTTATGCGCCTAATCGCCGCTCTGAGCGTGCTCCTTTTTTTCGACGGATCGATCAATTCATGAATACATCTCGGATGGTTATTTTAGCAGGGGACTGGAACGCGGTCTTGAACCCTGATTTAGATCGTAACACGGATAGCGGAACTAACGATGATGAGAATGCTAAAGTATCTCACGAATTCCTCGATAGGCTCGATTTTATCGATAAATTCTGGAATGCGAAGCCTCTTGATAGAGTATGGACTTGGACAGCTATGCGAGGCTCCGGTTCGGGACAGCTCACCAGTTATCTCGACCGGTTCTTAATTAGGGGAGTCGACGTAAAATTATTACAATATCCAAGTTTTCATAATATAGTTTACTCGGATCACAGATTCGTTCGGATTCGAGTAAACTTACATAGACCTAAGCCTAAATTAGCGTGTTACTGGAAGTTCAACACTTCGTTGTTCCAGGTGAAAAGCTTCCAGGAACAATTAGAACTAACCCTTCAGCGGGAATTGACGGGGCCTTACATTGGGAATAGGAGGTGGAATAGTCTTAATAATTTAATTAGGTCTTTTTCTGCCGATTTTAGCAGACAGCTCAATCTAACAATTAGGGCAGTTAATGTGACACTATAATCTAGATTAGGTCGGGCGGTGGAGGTGGGTGATAGTGTTAAAGTTACTATAATTAAGGCAAAGCTGGCGTCCTTGACTACTCAAGAACACCAAGCATTATTGATTAGGGCTAGGTTAAGAAGATTGCCCACGGAAGCAAAAAATATGGCCGCTGAAATGCGTGCAGAAGAACGTAAACAAGCTACCGATCGTCATATCGCCCGTGTCTCATTGCCGGATGGGCGTCTCGTGACTACACACGAAGGTATTCTGGAGGCGTTTCGTTCTCATTTGCAGGATCTCTTTACCAGGGAAGCCGGTTTGTCATTAGCACAATTCGACCCCTATTTAGCCGATATTCCTCGTCTCGAGGCGACCGAAGCGGCTAGGTGCGAAGGTTGTATAACAGAGGATGAAGTTCGGAAAGCCATGAAGCGGGTCGGCCTTAACATGTCCCCCGGAATCGATGGTTTGCCTTACGAGGTGTAGCTGAGGTTGTCGCCCTTTTTTGTTCTCTTACTGACTGCTTTATTTACCTCGTAGTTTAGGAATGCGACTATCCCAAGCACTTGACCATGGGTATTGTGAAGTTGTTACGTAAAAGCAAAACTGGTGTAGATGGGTTTGATAATTTTCGGCCCTTTACGATGCTAAATGCAAAGTTAAAGATTTTGGCCATGATCTTAGCCAATCAACTGCAGCTTTTCTTGGCTCGTCTTATAAGCCCGGTACAGACTTGTGCTGTAAAGGGCAGGACGATTCAAGATAATTTGCACGATACGCTTGATCTTAGATGAAGTCGACACTGAAGCCGCGCTGATCAATTTAGATCAATGCAAATCATTCGATAGGGTTGACCATTATTATTTGGAGGCTGTTTTGTCTGCGGCCGGTTTTGCCCCGCAATTTCGCTCTTGGATTCGCCTCTTGTATGCGAACCCCGAGGTACTGGTAGAGGTGAATGGTATGATGTCTAGGCCCTTCAGTTAATCCAGATCTCTTCGTCAGGAATGCCTACTATCGCCGATGCTCTATGTGCTTGTGTTGGGGCCCTTCCTTCAGAGGCTAAGGGTGACTCTGGCCCTTAATGGGATTACTTTGCCTGGTGGTTGTACCAGGTTAATGTACTCCGCCTATGCCGACGACTTCACTGTGCTTGTAACGAGCAGTGCCGAGATAAGCGTCGTCGAAAGAGAAGTCAGATTGTATGAAACGATAACAGGGGCAAAAATTAACTCCGAGAAGTCTACTTGCGCATCGGCGCCTGGAAGGGTGTGCCTTGGCAGGGGCCCTTCAGCTGGACAGACGGGCCTTGCAAGCTACTCGGCGTCTGATTCGGTTCTGATCTTTAGCTTGAGAAAAATTGGTCGGAAGTATTGAAAGCGATTCGGGGCGCAGCTAGTCTGTGGACCCGTAGAAATCTTTCATTAAAAGGGGAGATCGGAAGTGTGTTGCTCACACATCTTTCCGATCATCCTATATCGTGCATCGATACTCCCACTCACGTCGGATACGCTGTTGGAAATGAAGCGTGTTATTTTCAAGTTCTTATGGCTTGGTAAGCCCCCTATGGTCCGTCGCGAGATTTGTTATCTCCATTCTTCTGAAGGCGGTCTAGGTATGCCATGTATAGAAATCCGTCAGCACACCTTGAGACTATTCTACCTAGATCGAATGAGGTCACAAACTGACGGAAGCGGTGTCTTCTGGATGGAAGACACCAAGAAAGGATTCGCTGCTTTTAAAAGTCTGCACATGGACGAGAGGGGGAGGTACACAGGTTGCTTCGAGCTGAGTGTTCATTTTTTCGCGAATGTAGACGCGCTTTGAAGTGTTTCTCAAGGGTGAAAGAAAGCCTCTCTGACACCCTGCTGTTGTCCTGGATAGCGATATACTTAGTCATGGTGAGAGGAACCTTTCGAGATGTTAGAATTGAGGGGATTGGTTTGTCAAGGGGGGAGCTAAGCTCAATCTTGACGTGGGCGCCTGGGTTAAGGTGCTTTGATAATGACGAGGCATCGTTGATCTGGCTGATGATAAGAAATGCCCCCTGGGTCCAGACGAGGCTTCAATCAACTCGCTTGGCAAATTCGCCGACTTGTACTTAGGTTCGGTGACGAGGATGACACCTTGGTTCACGCCTTCGTTACTTGCCGTATAGTCGTGCTGCTGATTAGGCTTGTTTCTTGATTCATGGTTCGCATTCTTGACGTATCTTCTTTCAACCTAGGACCTATCAATGTATGTAGCAACTGGGCTCCGACAAATGATAGGATAAAACGATGTTTATTTTTAAGCTTACTAGCAGTCATGAGAGATACGATATTGAAAGACTCGAATGCAGACAGTCTACGGAGCTGAGGCTCATGCTCCTCTCGACCGTATTGCAATTTTCAAATATTACCTGAAAGCTCTCATTAGGGGGGACAGAGTTAGACTGTCTTTGGCAGATTTGGGTGAAAGGTGAGTTCGAGGTGCATGACCGTGTAGAGTGACTGGTGCTAAAATAGAGTGGTATTTAGACGTACTATAGGTAGAGGATTTTTGGTTGCAAAACCGAACATTGACTTTTGTTAAATAAGTAAAGTCTATACCAGTTTTGTTAGTTATTATAAGTTTAATAACTTAGCTAGGTTGTGAATCATTTCATTATGGCCCTTTTTCAGCCCGTCCCCACCTAGGTGACAGAGCACTAGATTTGTCAGGATGCAGGCCACCCTTTCGGAATTTTTGAAGGTGGTGTTGTTAATGAAGGGTTGGGGCATTCATCAAACCTTTTTTTCGAGTTTTTCGTTTCGACTGGCAAATCTTAGTAACGGATGGTCTGTTACTAACTTTTTGTTTTGCATATATTCTAATTGATTGTTTTAATCCATAGTGTTTTATCATACCCATATTTACAAATATGCAACGGGGGGGGGGGCTCCGTTGCATATTTGTTAATAGGGGTTTTAAGTAGGTTATTAATGGAGTGATTTCTTTTTGTGATTGGAGAAGGATGTACAGTATAAATGTGATATTTTGGTGAATGATGGTCCTGCATGGAGCTAGCTAGGTTAAAAAGTTAGAATCAGACTGATCGGTTTCCCCTTCCCCATTTTTGGCCTTGTGCCGCATTGTGTATGATATTTTTAATTGTACAAATAAATATTGAGAGAAAAAGAACAGTCGTGTAACTGTTTAGCCAAGTAGCAGTCAGTTCCCTTACCGTGTACCTTTTATGTAAATACACTTGTTATCTTAACTCAACCTCGATGTGACTTCTTTTTTTTTTACTGTTGGACTACTTCACAACAGATTCGCGACGAGAAATCGAAACGATATCACTGCAGAAAATCACCCAAAGTGATTGATATACAATGATTCGCTAGATCTTCACGGAAAACATCTTCGTCTATTCAAACAGATATTTGGATTCGCAAGGATTAACAGCAACTGAACCACTACAAGAGTAGTTAAACGACGGAAAAAAAACATCCACTCAAAACTTACTACCAAAAATCGAAAACTAGAAAACGCTAAATACATTTTAAATCATTAAAATAATTGAATACACTGACACCTTTATTTTTTTCTCATCGAGTTCACTGACTCGTTAAGATAAATGTTATCCGCGTCAACTATTACATATATTGTGTAAGTTTGTCGTTATTATTAGGACAACGTCTGATATTTGAGCCAGATCCGGATTGACTATTTATTAAAACGGTCTACCACAGAATTGTCGAGGGCAAAGAAGGACGCGCAGTGAAAAATATATATTCGTGTCAGTCATTTGTGTTTCTAACAAAGAACTGTAAAATAAGCAAGTCGCACTTTTGCAAAATGCGAAGGGGTTAAAAAGATTTCCCATAAAACTAGTCTTATTAGGCTTATAGCGACGGACTTGGTTTTGTAAAACTACGTTACACATATAAAAACAAAGGATTTTTTCCTCAGTTTTGTTTTTCAAACAAAAGAACTGGGATTGCTTTTTTTGCTAAGAAATAATATGTTGCTTACTTTGTGTGTTGCATGAGCAAACTAATTATATTAAGCACGTTGTGGGGAAAACTGATTTTTTTACAAGTGTAAATTGTGTGGTGCATAATTTGAATTCGTGAAAGATGGGCGATGAATTCAAATATTCTCTTTTTCAATTAGTTAAATTCAAAGCGGAAGAACATGTTATAGTACAAAGACAGTAAGTTGAAAAACAAATGGAACTTCAAAGAAATCAAGTTGAAATTGAAGAGCAATTTAAAAGAGAGCTGTTGGAACAGCCAACAACCCCAAAAAATGCATGCTGAACAAAAAGAACTGGCGACCACACGAGAAGAAAGATTCCAAGAAGGACTGCTACATCAGCAGGAACACTTCGACGAACTCTTGATAAATACACAGGAGGAACAGAGAAAATTTCTGGAGGCAACACAGTTTACGAAAGCAAACGAGAATCATACTGCATTCTCCCAGACGGCTGTGTGGAGCGCTATCGAAAATTTCAATTATAATCCAGAAGACGATGCCACTTTAGCTGACTTCTATAGTAGATATGAGGATATTTTTGTATCGGACTGCAGTACATGGACGGACTCTAAAATAGTTAGATTTTTGCTTAGCAAATTAGGAGCTGCCGAACATACGAAGTTAGATAATGTTATCCTTCTAAAAAAGACTAGTGAGTTGAACTTCCAGGAGGCAGTTACTTTACTAACAGAACTGCTTTCTACAAAAACTTCTCTTTTCCACAGGAGATATGTGTATGAATGTCACTAGAAGAGAGGAAGACGAATACATTACGTAGGCAAGTATAGTAAATTAACTTTGCGACGATTTTAAATTAGAGGAATTATCATCGGATAATTTTAAATGTGTAATATTCATGCAAGGTCTTGTCTTAGATAAAGACTCCGAAATCAGACGTCGTGTTTTAAATAAACTCGAAAGTGAGCCATTTCTAACAATACACAACTTAGCGGAAGACTGTGAACGTTTTGTTGCGTTGAAACAGGACATTTGTGACATAGAGGAAGAAAACAGTGACTTCAATGAATAACCAGAGAAAAAAATATTAGAAAGATCCACCTGGACCGTGTTAGAGGTGTGAAGATATCCATCGGTACAATGAGTGCCCCTACATATTCATACTATGTGACTACTGCCACCAGAAAGGAAATAAGGCATCACGTTGTATGACGAAATCTGGTAGAAAGACAGCCATTAAACTGACAAAAATTGAACCTGACCAACAAAATATCTGGAAATATGTACAGGTCAAAATGCTTAAAAAAATAAGACTAAAACTTGATAGTGGGTTTGACATTTCATCATTAATGTACAGACATAGAAAAAGCTTGGGAGACCCACAATTATCAAATCCCCAAAAAACGGCGAGAAGCGTCAGGGGTGAAAACATAACCTTCAAAGGGAAATTATTGACGGATATTTCTTTCCAGAATAAGACCGAAAAAGCCATAATTTGTGTTATGCGAAAATCGAATAAGCTTTTTAGAACTGATCTAATTAGAAAATTTTAAACTATGGGATCTGTCTTTAAGCTACTTTTGCTAAAAGGTTGAGGATTCGAATGTGGAGGAAGAAAAACTCCAGAGGGAATTAAAAGAGAATTTTCCAGACGTATTTTCAGGCGGTCTTGGAAGGTGTACGAAAGCGGTAGCAAAGTTTGAAGTCAAAACAAATTAACTGCCTCTGTTCAGAAAGAAAAGAAATGTTCCATGCGACGCTATAGAGCAAATAGACGGTGAAGTAGAAAGATTCGAGAACATGAGTGTCATTTCAAAAATTGATGACAGTGAGTGGGATTCATTTACAGTTTATGTTAAGAAAAAGAACAAAGTGATTCGGGTTTGTGCCGACTTCTCCACAGGCTTGAACAAGGCATTAAAAGATCACCATTACCCTCTTCCAAGCCCTGAAGAAATATTTGCGAAACTGAGTGGAGGAAAATATTTTTCTAAAATCGACCTCAGCGACGCTTATCTTCAAATCCCTGTCTATGAGGTGTGTGCAAAACTGCTATGCATCAATACCCATACGGGATAATACGAATGTAACCGACTTCCTTTTGGGGTCACGGTTGCCCTTGCGATTTTTCAAAAGATTATGGGCATGCTGTTAAATGGGATCGATTTCGCAGTAGGGTACTTGGACGATGTGTTCATGAAGAGCGTTAACAAAGGAAAACACAAGACTCATGTAAACCAAGTATCTAAAAAAATCCTGGATTATAGGTTTAAACTCAAAGATGAGAAATGTACTTTTTCCATGGAAAAAATAAAATACTTAGGGCAAATCATTGATGAACAAGGAAGAAGGCCAGACCCAGATAGGACAATGGCGATAAGGAGCATGCCTGCTCCAGAAAATATTGAGTCTCTACAAAGCTTTTTAGAGTTGGCGAATTACTACAATGTGTTCGTACCAAACATGCATGAACTAAGATCACCCTTAAATGAATCGTTAAAGAGGGCCAAAAATGGGTCTGGAAGCAAGTGTGCGAAGAAGCGTTTCAGAAAATTAAAGATATCTTAACGTCTGACTTGTTTCTGGCACATTATTATCCGAAGCGTGATATTGTAGTGGCAAGCGATGCCAGTGACTATGGAATAGGAGCATGCATATTGCACAAAATGGATGATGGAAAATTAAAACTCATAGCCCATGCATCCCGAATACTTCTACAAGCCGAAAAAATACTCTCAAATTGAGAAAGAGGATATAAGCATTATATTCGCGGTAAATAAATTTCATCGTTTCCTGCACGGTACAAAATTTCTGTAACAAACAGACCACAAACCCTTATTAACGATTTTTGAATCGAGAAAGGGACTACCGCAACTCACTGCGAATAGACTCCAAAGATGGGTACCATTTTACTGAAGTACACTTTTCAAAGTGAGTATTACCATCTAAGAAATTGGGTCATGCCAACGGGTTATTGAGGTTGATATCTAATCAGTTAGAAGCATTGAAGGATATGGTGATAGCAGCAATTCAAGCGGAAGCTGAAGTAAAACATACGTTATGTGACACAATAAGAGAACTTCCAGCAACGCTTGATGAGATTAACAGTAAGGCAGAGGTGGACGAATTTATCATAAGCAAGAAAGAAAAAATCAACAATAACCAACTAGATGAGGGAATTTATCCAATTCGCGACATGGTTGTAATTCTTATGACATTACAGAAAAGAATACTCAAGGAATTCCATGTCGGACATCCAGGCATATCGAATATGAAAAGCTTCATGCGCTCATTCGTTTACTGGACAAACATGGATCAGCATATCGAAGAAAAAGTCAGGAAGTGTAGAAAATGCACCTTAGCTATGAAAGCTACTACGACTCAATTCGGATCGCGGACTAAACCGGAACGACCTTGAATTCACTTAGACTTGGCGGGACCACTGGATGGGTTCTACTATATTGTAGACAGCCTCGCTAAGTTGCCGGATGTACTAAAATGCATGAACCCCACATCCGAGGCAGCTATCAACTTCCTATACGAATTATTCGCTTGGTTTGGAGTAGTAGACTGCATTGTCACCGACAATGGTACTTAATTCAAGTCTACTGACTGTAAACACATTTGCGAGGATCAACTCATCGAGCATATAACAATCTCTACATACCATCCAAGAAGTAATGGACAGAAGAGAGATTCGTTGACACATTCAAGAGCTAGTGGATCACCGACGGATAAGTCAATCCAACAGTTTCTGTAAGTTTACAGAGTCACTCCGAATGCAAATATCGAAACGTCAAAGACCCCTGAAGAGGTCATGTTCGGACGCAAGATTAGATCGATTTTCCACTAGGTGTTACCAAACCAGGATAGGGAAAACCTAAAAACAACAATAACGAAAAAACGATATGAAGTTGGCGAAAAAGTTTTTTATAAGATTTACTGACACAATATGACTTTTTGGAGTCCGGCACTGTTAATAAACAAATAGGCAACATGGTCTATATGGTTAAGTGACCAGATTTAATGCACCAACTTCACACTAAACAAATCCGGAAAATATACTCGAACAGTGAGGTGGCCAGATCGACCTAAGAGGCCATCATGGACACAGTGTTTGATATTTTTCAGGCGCCCATACCATAGACTGATCCAGTGATTAGGAGATGAAAAAGAAAACGGAAATCGACTGAGTTGATGATGGTTATTCCCAAACAAAAAAGTTATTAATCCCCAGACGGGATATTTTCAAAGGGGTGTTACACTGACCGTTCTAACAGAAAGGAAACTACATCGGTTCTCACTATAACTAGTGCGAGTCACCAGAGTCACGGGAGAGAGCAAAAGGACCGACTTGTAACTGTCTAGCCAAGTGCCAGTCAGTTTCCTTACCTTGTAACCTTTATGTTAATACACTTGTTATCTTAATCCAAACTCGACTTGACTTATTTTGTTTACATCGAATTATGATATTCTTCACTTTCTAACCTGTTGTTCAATACGAGTTTTAAATTAATACATACTCTCTGTACTTTTCGTCACAAAAAGTGTCAACCCCCCCTTACTTTTCGGACACCCTATCTTATTCTTTGTATTATAATTGTTTCCTCTTACTGTTCCATTACCGTAATTCTTATACATTTCCTGTAATTATAAAGTAGTCACCACATCTGAGCATTTATCTCAATATACCCTTGGTCAAATGAAGACTAAACAAACTCTAACAGAAAATAAATTGATGTACTACTATTGTCCCATCACACTAAGTTCCCCATCCCCTGTATTCCTAATTAATTAATTAAGGCATCCCCTATACCCTACATCTAAATACATATAACATCTATGAATAAATACACAAATAAAAAATGAATAATAATCAACTAAAATAAAGCAAACATTATGATTATAATTAAATGTATCAAATATGTATATGTAGGTATGCATATATATATATATATATATATATATATATATATATATATTGATGCTATTTACAAAGTGTAATCCCTCTTTAATTATTAGGGGTTAAACCTATATATATATATATATATATATATATATATATATATATATATATATATATATGCATATAGCAAACATAAATACTGAACCCAACATAAAAATCGTAAATTAAATAGTCATTGTCTGACGTGTGCACTCTCTAAGGTATAATAGTGCATAGACTTGTCATCGACGGAGTCTATGAATTTATTATCAGATAAGATCTAATTAATAATCATTCAAAGTTATCTTCTATCTATCTTTATTCACCGACACCAGCGTACAACTTAGATACACACTCTAAATGCTTAGTTATATAGTCCATTAATATTATAATATTATTAAGAAATCCCGCAATTAATATTATTACTTGAGTATATTATAACCAAAAGAAAATGTAATTAATTGAAACTTAGTATAGTATATAAAAAACAAAGAAATTACATACACAAATAAAAGTATATCATTACAAACAAACATATCACAGTTAATAATTAATTTAATATTACACACTTATTGTGTATGATGTTATATAAAGAATTAAAAATTAATATTTATTATTTTCTGCAGTATCTTTATTCTACGAGACTAACCTATTTGCAGTTCAATTTTCTCGCATCTGTCTGAGTGAATTCCACACAATCAGACTTTTCTTTTGTATCAATTTTTGACAAGGGTGATTTTTTTCGTAAATGTCTAATAATTTCTAATAATAATCCGGACATCACACACACACACTGTAAACACCATACTTGTTATTTATGTAGGAATTAAAAAATATAGATAGTTTTTGATTCCTCTACTTCGATTGTTTAGGTTTGTTATTTCTATTTTCTAATCTATACGGCTCTCACATTTCCTGTAGCCTTCTTAAAACACCCCCTCCTACACACATATATATACATAGATATATATATATATATATATATATATATATATATATATATATATATATATATATAAAGTATAAAGGTATAATCAAAAAAGAATAAAAGGGAAATACCAGCAGAGTGCTCAATTAAATTTAATTAAGAGAAATACCAGCATGAATAATGTCTGAATAAAATCTGTAT
>OY744540.1:54975765-55063265 GCA_963556195.1 Sepiola atlantica | reverse complement strand
ATTTATGTCTCTATATATAAAAAAATATATATACACATCTTTATACATATACATATATATATATATATATATATATATATATTTATATTTACATTTGTATATATATATACATATATACCCATATATATAACTATCTATACATATATATATATATATATATATATATATATATGTGTGTGTGTATGTATCAAAATGTGTGTATATAATTGTTTATATATATATATATAGATATAAGTATACATATACATATATGTGTATATACATACACATTTTGATACATACACACACACATATATAAATACATATATACATATATATATATATATATATATATATTACTGTATATATACATACAAATACACATTTATATACGCAGTTATATATATATATAATTATAGACACATATATGTATATCCATTCTATATATGTATGTATATACATTTATATATATATATATATATATATATTTATATGTATATGTATATATATACACATATTTCAATATGTAACTATGCATATATTCATATATATATATATATGTGTGTGTTAGTGTGTGTGTGTGTATATATATATACATTTATATATATATATATATATATATATATATATATATATATATAGATATAAATATAGATATAGATATATATACCCATTTACATCTAATGTTTATAGAATAAGTTGTCAGATCAGATTAAGAATAACACTAGTGTGTATCAGTTAAATATGTGGTTAGATTAATTGAGAGAAAGTGGTAGCAGAGAGACATTTAAAAGGAACTTTTTGAAATTATCAAATAAAATATTTAACAGAATTAAATCCTAATATCGATACTGTAGAAAAAGGTATTTTTTTAACAGTTGAATTGAGAAAATACTTAAAGGAGAGATGCCTAATGAAGCATAATAAACACACAAATACATAAATCAATGATATATTTTCTTCTTGATTATTTCTTTTTAAAAATCATTGGATTTTTTAGAGAAAACCAAATTAAGGTCATTTTTTTCTTGGTCGCCATTTTTATAAATTGTATTATTTAAGTGATGCTGCAGCAACAGGAATAGATGGTTGTTGGAGGGAGCACTGTTAGGTGGATTTGGTGGATGAGGCAGAACATCCAAAATTAAACTCGTGACCTACGCCTGTGTTAGTTTCACATTGTGAGGTTTCACGTTACTATGCTGAAGCACTACACCCTTCTTAATGCTGGTCGTTTTTTTTTAACGGTAAAGCTAAAATCATCCATCTAAGAACAATATTTATCTGATGTGATGATTTGATGAGGCTCCAGTTACTAATTATGAATCAGTCCTCTTATGGTCCATCATAAAGAGAACATCACTTATTTTGATGTACTCCTTGTTTTGAAACCAAACTGTTTACTTTAGTCTCGACCTAACTATTGTCTTCTGCGTTGGGTATTCTTGTAAATAACCCATTTATCATCTCTAGTTACAATTCTATGCAAAAATGGTTTTCGATGATTCCTGAAAAGCAAAGATGTGCAAACAGTCAATCTTAAGTTCGTTGAGCATTCTTCAAATCATGAGGAACCCATAGTGCAAGTGTTAAAACTTTTCCTAACTAAGCATGAATTCATTGTGTTGTATTGATGTGTTGAGTTCATTCTCTGCTGGTTGACTTTGGATTGCCCTCCGCAGCGTATTTAATGGCGTCTTGATCAATTGAGTTTTGCCTGTCCGAACGTCGCCGATCTGACATGGTAAAGTCTCCAGAAGAAAATTTTGCGAACCACCGTTGACATTTTCGATCATTCAGAACATTAATTCCATAGACAGTTCCAAAATTCCTTGTAGCTTCTGCAGCTGAGTTTCTTTTTTTGGAATTCATAGAGCATGCATGCTCCTCACTAATATCCATTGTTTGACGGCGGAGACCGTTAAACTACATCTTTCCAAACTAATTACTACATCTGAAAGGCAAAGCAATATATTAATACACTAATTCATTAAACAATCTAGAACATACACGCATAATAAACATATATAGGATGCACACTAAACTCGATTCACAGATACTAAGATAACACAAATATATACATACGCAAAACATAAAACTGTTCGCATATATTCTTGTTTAACAGATCTTCTTACATTTATTGTTTTATCTTATTTATCTATCAGAGTGGGTGTCAAATTTAGCTTGTTTTTTTTAAAGCTTAATTATGTTTATGGCGGAGGGTGGGTAGAGTTTGTTTATATTTCGTTTGGTTGAATGATATTGTTTAAGGGTGCTGCTGAAATTATAATTCGTTTCTTGGTTTTTGAAAGGCTAGACTTATTATTTTAAGGCTATTTTTATAGAGAGATTATTGGTATGCCATTCTCTTAATGGAATATTTATGTTTAAAAACGATTTTTGTTAGGGAAGTTATTTATCAAATTCGCCTATAGAGATTTTAAATTTAGAAAGGTGGATGGTATTAGTTTATTAGTTTATTGTCTGTTAGGTGTCAAATACGATATGGTTGCGCTACTTTTGAATTCAAATTACGGATTCAGAAGACATCTATATGGTTTTAGGGTGATAGGAGATCGAATAAAAGTGTACATCCCCCATACGGATGCATGTGGGTGTACATCCACATATAAAGAGATGTTGCGCGGGATAATGTGTGGCACAATAGAAGTACGCACATAAAACAAATTCGCATACAGATAATAATGCAAATACACATACATAATATACATGCATACAACATATAGAATGAGGTAAATCGAATGCAAGTATATATACCCACATACATACATTCACATATGTATACGCATCCCGCATACATACATTCATACATATACTATCCATAGTTGGATATCTGAGTTATAAATTCTACCAACTTATTTATTATTATTATTATTATTATTATTATTATTATTATTATTATTATTATTATTATTATTATGGGGATGCCGACAATACTTATTATCATATTGTCGGCTTCCCCATCCTCTGATGAGAAAAATATTTTCTTTGAAAATCCATGGATTAAGGATACGAGGCTCCTTGCTCTGAACTTTTGAGGTTTTT
Organism: Sepiola atlantica; assembly: GCA_963556195.1. Taxonomy (NCBI): domain Eukaryota; kingdom Metazoa; phylum Mollusca; class Cephalopoda; order Sepiida; family Sepiolidae; genus Sepiola; species Sepiola atlantica. The sequence continues at coordinate 55,060,220 of OY744540.1, read as the reverse complement.
AATAAATGTTGTATTTTTACAATGTTTTATTCTCATCTTTCACCTCTAAAATAAATTGCTCTATTTAATATATTGAGCTTTACACTGTCACGTTAGATTATTATTATTAAACGATAATTTATAATTCTACACCTATACATTATATATATATATATATATATATATATATATATATATATATATATATATATATATATATATATATAAGAAATATAAAAGAAATTCATTTCCTTTTCCTATCGTGCGGATGCCACATCAAAATACTACCTGCCCTGTATATATACTTTACGGGAGTATTATGTCCGAATTTCTGAGAAATGCTCGTGTTACATTAAAATTGGTATATTTTCTGCCTTCAATTTCTGACCTAATAATAAGAATGATTAAACAAGGTGGCGATCAAATAAAATACTTAGACAATTAAGGCAATTACTCGCCATCCTGATGCTTTTAAGTCTTATCAAATAAATCACAATAAATTGATAGAGCAAATCCAAAGTTATCTAAATAAAAATAATGTAGAATATGTATAAACGTATATATAACACATATACTAATTATATAAAAAGTAGAAAGGGTTAAAGAAAGAAAGAAATGTTAAAAAAGTTAAAAAAGAAGAAGAAAGAGAAAAAATCGACAATTAGCTTATGACGCCGATTGGAAACGCTGTGAGTTAAAAAAGAAGAAAGAGACAAATCGGCAGTTAGTTTATGAACGCTGAGTAGAAACGCTGTGAGTTAAAAAAGAAGAAGAAGAAAAAGAAGAAGAAGAAGAAGAAGAAAGAGATGAAGAATAGACGGTTACCTTATGAACGCTAATTGGATACGCTGTGAGTTAAAAAAAAGAATAAAGAGAAATAACCGGCAGTTAAGCTTATATACGCTGTGAGTGGGCAAGTAATCTTAATATTTATAAAAAAGGACTAAAAATATATATATATATATATATATATGTATATATATATATATATATATATATATCAATTTCGAATTTTTTTTTATTTTAAGTATTTTGATATGTTGATATTTTTTATATTTTTAATATAAAACTAAAACTAAAAATATATTAATCACCTAAACAGTAGTGTAATGGATTCGTCTAAACTGTAAAATGCAGCAACATTTTTGTAAGTAACGAATAAAAGTTATTAGACGAACGAACAAGACGGGAAAGGAGGACTTTTTATTTCTTTATTTATGTATTTATATATATATAAATATATATATATATATATATATATATATATATATGTTTTAATTTATTTATTTATTTATATATATATATATATATATATATATATATTTAATAACTAGTATAAGTTAGCAAAACATTTATACGGAACAAACCTTAGATTTAGTATACGGAACGTTTATGTGTTTACCTTTTAAGGAAAGTGGGGTGTGATGAATTCTGCTGGGTAGCCATGAAATTAAATACTGTCTTGTTTTTAAATTCCCGAAACAGTTTTTCATAGTAAACAACTGATGATCCCTTAAATAATGTTAGAAGCAAACTAATATAATAAATGTAACAACTAAATTGACTTACATGAGTGATTTTCCATTGAACGACTTGGAACTTAAGGTTTTTTTTTTAATTAATTTATTTTTTTTAATAGTTTTAATGGTTGAGAAACTTCCGAGACTATATATATATACATATATATATATATATATATATATGAATATTTATATATATATAAACATATATATATATATATATATATATATATATAAATATATATATGCATATATACACACATATATATATATATATATAAATATATATATGCATATATGTATGCATATATATATATATAAAATTATATATACATATACATATATATATAAATATATATATATATGCATATATATATATATGTATAGATGTACATATATATTTATATACATGTATATACATGTATATATATATATGTGCATATATATATATATATATAGATATATGTATAGTTATGCATATATATATATGTATATATATATATGCATATAGATATATGCCTATATATATATATACACACACACACATAAATATATATTATATATATATATATATATATATATTACACTATTACAGTACATTGTAGGTTAATTATCTACTGAGTAAACCAATTCTCAACAAGAATATTCAGTTATGCTATAATCTAAGGCTCAATTCGTATATTTGATGACTAAACTATAAAAAAACAAGCAATACTGGACACACTAATCATATTTGGGCAACAAGTCCGTTAGACACTTTTGAGAAATTGAATTCTTTAAAGAAAACTAAGCATATGTATATCAAAAGCTGTAGATAAAAACAATGGGGAATTAACACCAATACCCCAGAACTATATAATTTTAATAGGGTTCAGTAGTCATATATGTATCAAATAAAAATGTGTGTAGATTCATTAAATCAAACAGATATTTACTATGGTAGTGTCACGCAAGTCACATATTTAAAATAAATTTATTCCTTAGAAATGTCTTTTTATTACGATCATACATATATGTAGTATTTATTTTGTGTGTAGGCCTATAATAAACCTATACCACGGAGCAAATCTCGTAAATAAAACATTCCCCAAATGATATGTAATGAGAGTGTAAGCGTTTCACTGTAATACATTGAAATACTTTTGGGGAAAAAGTTTGATAAATTGTTTACAATTACACAATAAGATTGATTATGCCGTACCATTTTTTCATTAGTAAAATGTGTATTATGAGTGCAGCCATGAAAATGTTGATTTATATTTACTTAAAGCATAACATCAAGAACACATCGACTAAGTTGTTTTAATGGAAAGACGTGAATAGGCGAGCCATTGCATATTTTATATCAGATGTAATACTTGAGCTCACACGAATACACTTCCGACATTGTTAAGCATTCTTTCCTCATTGGTTTGTTACGGGAACTCAATCAAACACCTATAAAAAAGAATATAGCAGAACCACGAATCTCTATGTCGATAATAATTATGTGTATATATAGATGTTACGCATGTCAAAATATGGAGAAATTGTACGCAATTCAAATTACAAATCAGTATATAATAACTGCAATGAAGATGGCATTCAGCAATAATAAATGTTTATCTCGAATAGAACTTCAGTACTACCAGCCATAGTAAATTGATAAGAGATGGTGTCGAGACTACAATAGAATAGCATGTCATGAATATATCTAATGCGTTTTACTTTGTAATAGTTTTGCAGTTCGGCAGTATTCATTATTATTACTGATGTCTTAACATTTTGCAACAGTCTGCCTTATGCGACTTTAATTGCAAGAATAGCAAGTGTCCACTGTATCCAACTTACTGAAGACAGACACACCACACAATATATTTTCCTAAGTTAAACAAGATGATCCTGATTAAAACAAAGCATAAGGGGCAAACACTAATGAGCGATCAGTAAGACATCGGTATGCATTTATCGGAATCCTCTATGAAATAAAATATAATGGGCAGTTGACAGTTGATTTTCGCCAGCTGCTAACCCAATTCAAACAATTGTTTTTTTTTTAATCTAAAATAGGATAAAGTTAGTTCATTCAAAGTGGCACAGTGGATATAGTACAAAGTATAATTCAGTCCTAAGTGACAGTTATCTGAAGGTTGAATGTTCAATTCTCAGTGCGGGCGAAAGGAAGAATTCCGGATTGTGTAAGACTTTTTCCCAGTCATGGCAGATGGAACGAGAGCATGCTACCCCCGTGGGTTAAATAAAGGCTTCCGTTCAAAATTCCGTCCAAATTCTTAAGTTCGACAAAGTCACATGAAGAGGTTACATCGGCCGATACGTTGTGATAAAAAACACCCATGATGAGAACTATAGTCCGAATATACCAAATTCCACGAATTATCAACTCTGATCTAAAATATTCCGAAACAGTATACATATATATATATATATATATATATATATATATATATATCCTGATTTTTTTCCGAATTTTGGGGGGTGGTATATACTTGTATCTGAAATTAATTGAAATATTTAAGAATTAAACATATTTAGTGATCGAAACCAGCAGGCTACAACTAGCAGGCATGCCTTTATTTCCGTCTTGTTAACAAACTGTTTTCCAGATTCGTACATGTTCATCTCTTTTGTATGATCCAAAAAGCCGACATAAATTATCCGCAATTAAACTGTTTATCCTAATTTATTTTCGCTTGTAATTCAGATTTCTCACATAGGTAAAAATAATGCATCAATCTACATTGAAGAGGTTCGAAACAAAATAAAATCACGGCATTCACGGACGAGATAAACTTTTCTCAGAGGCAGTTAGATCTGACCTAATACGTTCGAGAATTTATCTGGTACAAGTTGCTCACTATATTAAAGCGTTTTACCTCACTTATTTGTAGCCGCGTAATCTCGAACGAAAAACGCAACCCTTTCTGGATACATGTAAAACCTTGATAAACTTGTTCAAATAGATTACCAAAGTGTTTACTGAATTCTATTTATAATACTACACACAAAGTACACTTTTTCTAACATAGAACGTAGATATGTACATAACAAGACGTGTATATCATGATCATGTACATTAGCTTAGAATGAAGACGCTATAAACTAGCTGACAACTAAAAGTACTAATGTGGCAATTACGCTGCTATTGACTTCGGTGATTGGTAAATTGTCTGCAATTTTACAAGAAACAGTATTTATGGACGAGTTAAATTGAATTACACTATTACAGGTCGTTGGAATGAATCCGATGATTCGAACAGATTGAGATACAAGTATTTCCCCCGCTTTGTTTTCTCCTCGCTAGACTCCTGATATAGTATAATTTCATAAACTTGCATATAAGTAATATTTTGCTTATCACAGGATGCCGGTATAAATTCATGTCGCTATACATACGTGGTTAGAAATAACTTCTTGACACAAACATACTTTATTAATATAATAACATAATGTAAATTGTTTATATTTTAAATTTACTTAACATCGAAAAAACTTAGGCAGAAATGATTAGGAAATACATGTTCAAAGTGCAGGGTAGCGCTCGATAGTTACAGATAATTTACGATAACGACTGTGATAGCTTTAATCGTGTTGTATATGAAAAAAAAAAAGATGGTAATAATTTTAAGAATTGCCTGAAGAGTAAGAATTGCTGGAATAGCGGACAAATGTCTCGTATACGATAAGATGCCCTATCCTTAGTAAGAACAAAAATATATGAAACTTGACAAATGTTTAGATTGCAGTAGGCTGACTACTCAAAGGCTTATAAATGTACGAAAAATTAATTTTTAATGTAATATATATAAAAAAAAAAAAAAATTGAATAACCTTTTTTCTTACGTTGAAGAAGCAGGTATATCATTAATAATTGTGTCCTCAACATGACTCTATCACGAATAATATGATCTATGCAATACCGCTGTTGAGTCCCGTGGAGCCCTAACGGCTATTTTTGGCCTGCACCTTCTGAATTTTGCAAACTTTTCAAAATGTTTCATTGTTTAGTGTTACTTATATATAAATGAACACAAATAATGCTACTCGAATGAATCTGAAATGTTCACCCATTACGTCTCACCCCTAGGTATATATGCTAAAGCGTTAAAGGCAATATATAACAAGAACACTCAAGAGGAAAATGTGAAGCTATATCATCTCTGTTTGTTTTCGAGACGTACGCACGTCTTTATGAAATATAATTATTAACTCAAGATCATTAAACATTAATCAATTTGAAAAACGCACATTTTTATCGTCAAATGTTATTCTTTACTTGACACTGTTTGATTTTGTTGAATCTATACAAGCGAAAACAATTTAAAATTATCTCGAATTCACCGTATACTTTCTTTTAATTATGCAACTTTCGTACGCGAATATTCTAAGCAATTTAAAATTGGTTAATTTGCCAAAGTAACCAATTTAGATTCCGCTTACATCAAGACAATAACTAATATAATAGTTATATGCAAAGATGTACTAGGCATTCAGAAGAAATCTAATATATTGATTTCTTTTTTCAAAAGGGAATTATATTTCTCATCGAATGTAAGTAGTATGTACACTTCTTGATTTCATTTCTTCCGTTGGTTGGCATAAGAATATAATAGTAAGTAATTCAGTCTTAAAATTATGTGTTTCTTCTGAGAATGGAAATATTTTAATAACAACAACACTTCTTTTTTCGGTACAGTGGTTCGACTTCATCATCAACACTTAGATGTTGCAGGATAATGTGATAATTGCCATGGGGTTACAGCTAGGCGTTGAAACATCAAAGCTGTCTCTCTGGGCCCGTTTAAGAAAATGGCTTTCATTGATTCAATGTCTCTTTAACTCTTAAATATCGGAACAAAAGAGACTTGAACACTTGACTGTGATAGGTTGAACAATTGAATGCTGAGTTTGTTATTTGCAGTTGTCATTTGGTTCGAGTCAAAACGCCGAAAATATTAAACATAAACACGTTTTAATTTCAAGAAATTCACAGTTGTCTACTTTAGACATGTCTGTAAAATATAAGAATTCCCGTAATCTGATTGTCATATTTTTTTAATATATTAGAAATAACATAAAATCCTTTAAATAGTGTCTTCGATACTCATAATCCCCACAATAATTTTTTAAAAATCAATGTGTATCGATTCATATATACTTTACTCTCGCCATGAAAATGAAACAAAAACGGCTGACTTTACACTTTTTAGGTGGAATAGCTAATCAGACAACAAATGCCGTCTGAAATGAATTCGAAAAAATATCCAGTACTCCAGTTCGCTGAAGAAACGTTTACTTCCTTTCCAACTTTTGCTTTCTGTAACGATTGATGCTTTTCTTTTTTATCATCTGTAACTTTCCAGATTGAGACGATATATTTCTTTATTTGTGATGTTTTTTTTTAACTTGACGATTGAGACGTTATTTTATATGAATATTCGTATGCGAACACTGGCGAAACGTACTTAGTTGTGTTAACTTTTAAGAAATGTTAACACGGGTTTAAAGTAATTCGTGTAAGACACATGGACCTGTTAATTAATTGATTAAAATACGTCTTAAAACACGAACTTGTTATTCATTGAAACATGATGAAGTAATTCTGAAGAAAAAAAATCAGCTTGTAAACAATTAAGCCCGATTTAAAAGCTAATACTCGTGGAGCATAAGACAATTATAAACACGGCACTACTAATTACACGAATTCAGACATTCGCCGTCAGGGGAAATAGAGGATTCCGTGCTTAAGCCGATTGAAATTGTCCGGAGGTGAGTTTAGCTGAACCAAACCAATCTGTTCCAGTCAAGATGTCAGCTTATATTTAGACGATGTATTCTATCAAATAAGACACGTGTAACAACTACCACGTATAATTGTATAATCAAATTAGGCAAGATGTTTAAAGAATGTGTATCATTAGTGATAGCGTGCAAAGGCGATTCTATAGCAAGGTTGGATTTGTGTATTGCTACTTCGCTTGATAAATTTAGGGTTGGGAATATATTCAATTGTACTCTGATAACGAATAATGTAACGTTACGGGTTTACACCAAGAGTGTCGGCGGACAGTTTTGAGGACGAAATGAAAACAACCAAAAAACGACAAATATTTTTCTAAGAAAATTACAAAGAGAAAAGCATCTCCGGTATATACTGTTAGTCAGTCAAAAGCACACTTTCGGAAAACAATGGAATTGTCTGAAAGAACGTGATACGGTGCTTTGCTTAGCTGTCGGATGACGTAAATTAAATTTAATTCAAAGTGTGCGCGATAGAAGACGAGGGAAGAACAATGACCTAATTTATGGACCTGTATTGAAATAGTGGAGGCCACCTACTCAAGTCCGAAACAAAAGTGCACCTGTACATTAATTTGCAAATAATAAAACATCAACTATCTTGTAATTAATGTATTTTTGTCTATATCCTGTTTAGAAGTATTTTATATGAAATGTTCAACATACATGCAAAGTGATAGAGCAATAACGACCAATGCTATTCAAACGTCCATTATAGCAACGGATACCTTACTTGCAGAAACTTGTGAAATATCTGTCTGAATTACAAAATCAAGATTCTTTTATTTAATAATGACGCTAAAATGCATACTATAACATATTACATCATTAGATTTTATATGTGTAACATTAAAATGTTAAATTAATGCTAAAATAGTATATGACTATATACAATTAGACGTAATTTTGGTTGTCTGGGAATGCAGTTAACTGTTAAATAAAACATATGTAATACTCCAACAAAAAAACAGCTGACTCGTTTATTACTTTTCTGTCAGATCGTAGGTGACTATCCAACAAATAAAGAGAGCATAAACTGGTTATACATTTGATGGTTAGAATAAGCTAGACAGACAACAAAGTCTCAGTTGATTGTGTAAGAATATTGATGATGTTAATATTGCCTATCTCGCCTATAAATTTGCTAAAATGAGAAATTATTCAGTTACTGTTAATTGTAATATTCTCCCAGCAAATAATTAATATATGCTCTTTTGTTTCATTTGAGTTGATGAGGTAAAACGGTTGGCGATAGTAAGCAATCATCTCAGTTAGTAGTAACTTCTGATATAAAGGGCTTGATTTATTCGTCCTATCGGCCAGCTAATTATGCCTGAACAAATTCTGTAACACGTAATCCCGACTTTCACTCTGTTCGTTAACAATTTTGTAATAGCTAACCTGATGCTTTTGAAAGACGATGACTTGCTAAGGTTGGTTTTCGACTGTTTAAAATATCTGCTATTAATATAGAAGAGTCTTGGTCGGAAATGTCGCGGGAAACTTCAGGTATTGGAATTTTGAAATAATCAGTTAACTCTTTCGGCTAGAAAAACAAAAAAAACTGCGCATGATGAGCGATGCCTGACGGTCTGCCTTATGTTACGAATATCCATTTTTGAATAGGCATTTAATTCAAATCTGTATATGACAAGAGATTAACGCTAATTCAATCTTATCTGTAAGTAGCAAGGATAATTATAGATCGTAGAAAGTTATGATGTTAATTGACATCAGTGTATTGTTTATGAAATACAATAAAGCTAATACTGGGAATGAGTCATATAAGAGAAAAAAACGTGGACATAGGGGTAACTTTTAGCAGCCTCGTTACTCTCGCTTTTCTTATTTTATCTCTTAGGCCTTACATTCCATGTGAGATGTTTCTGACAAAGGGAAATAATTGCTGTTGTCTGGCTTGGAATCTATCCACCTAACACCTATCGTTGACAAGATTTTTTTACATCGAAGTAGTAGGTTTGCTCCTTACATCAACTGGCTTTATGTCTTGCCTGGAGCGATTTTTATTTAAAAATAAAACTACATAGTATATACTTTCTTTATTAGTCCAGTGAGGATAAAAGAAACTAAACCTGAATGCAAACATGAGAACATATATATATATATATATATATATATATATATATATATATATATATATATACGAACAATGATGCTGGTTCTTTATCGTATGGAAAAATATACAATTATATGCGAGCCTATTATATATTTATATAATTTTATATGAATGTATATATGTGTGTGTGCATATTAGTGTGTGTGTATTTATTGAGTTAAATATATGGATTAGTTGCCTGACATATGCGTTTACATATACATGTGTGTAATGTGTAAATGGGTGGTTCATGATACCATTTAATAGACATAACACAGACAACAATGGTTTATCTGGCTTGTACACACCGGGAACCAAGTGCAAGAGAAGTACACCCAATTTCGCTTAAAAGGATGGTAATAATCTTAAACATTGCCTGAATAGTAAGAATTGCTGGAATAGCGGACAAATGTCTGGTATACGATAAGATGCCCTATCCTTAGTAAGAACAAAGATATATGACACGTGAAAAATGCTTAGATTGCAGTAGGCTGACTACTCAAAGGCTTATAAATCGACGAAAAATTAATTTTTAATGTTATATATATAAATAAAAAAAATAAAATTGAACTCCCTTTTTTCTTACGTTGAAGAGGCAGGTATACCATTAATAATTTTATCCTCAACATGATTATATCCAGAATAATATGATTTATGCAATACCGCTATTGAAAAAACATCTAGCGGAAATGCATTCCTGCAATATGAAGTAAAATAAAACATTATCAAGAGGATGTTATTGTCTGTAGAAACGTACTTACCCGCTATATATTTATAATTTAGTTTGTCATACATTCCTATTATTACAGCTCTATTTATGTTATATTAAGCATTAATTTAGAATCATTCGCGTAAATTACTTTACTGTTCTAATCTTATTCAATCGATGTGGATCTATGTTATGATTCCCACATGCACACATGTATGATGATTTAAATTACACCAACGTTGTGTTGATATCTTACGTTAAAAATACATTCTGTTTATTTCAGCTAATGCCTTACTAAGACATCCACATTATATGTATTTATATAATGATGTAAATTATTCCACTATAGACTTCGCATTCATATAAGAAGGTTACGACATTTTTTTTCAGATGTTGAAAACAATACGAGGTTTCCCGCAAACGCTACGCCAACGCCTTCTTTACAATTTCGCACTTGGATATTGCAAGACACTCGGAGTAGAACATTTGTTGGAATCGGACAGTAGTTATAAATTTAGTCGGTTATGCGAGTATTAGCCATATCATATATATTGAATAACACAGGGTTTCATAATATCACCTAAGTAAGGCGACATTGAGATTGGTCATTGTCAGATAGTGACCATTTAAGAATACAAGACGCTGTGTATTGGTAGACAGCTAAACAAGAAGAAACACACTAATATAACTTACGTTGCCATCTCCTGAAACTGAAGTACACATTTGACTGGGGATCGCTTGCACAGGGAATACTCCTTAGAACCTTCCTTATTCAGAGGAAGCCGACTCAACACAACCAGGGTGAATATATCACGATGCACGTAGTAAATATATGATTGAATTATGCATTCATTGACCAGGTGAAATTATAAACATACACTTTTTCATGGAGAAAACAGTAAAGTTGGGTAAACTGATAGGAGTCAGTGTATCACTTAATCTATATCGCGTGAATGTTAAATAACATAGACATTATGAAACCAACACGTTTGAATAAGAGTGTTTACTCTAAGTTGACATATTTAGCAACTCTGCCGTTATGGCTATACAAAGGCAGTGAAGTTGTCTGCTCAATGCGCTGCTTTCCTTTCAGTGAGGGTTTTCGCGGTTTCAGAATCACGATGTTCAAATATTCTGAGTACCAATATAAAATAAGTTTGCATGGTGACCATATTACCGATCTTACGGAAACAGCATTCACAAGTTGTTCCGTAGCCATGATTGCAATTGCGCCATGAATTATTATGAACTCCTATTGTATTAGATATTTAACGCGATACTGGCATGTGTTACAAATATATAACCATTGACTATCTCGCTTTATACAAACGGTGCACATGCATGAATATTTTTTTTTCAGATACGTACATAAAGATATGCAATCGTAATCCTTACTTTGTTATGTTAATTCCTTTCACACATGAGAGAAGAAACATCGTGGATCGCATTACTATTTTGTGTGATGTTTATTCATGAAAGAATATGTGATTCAATAACATGTAATATTTAATAAATAGTTTATGGGCTCTTATTGTGTTCACTAGTTTGTTTTATGCAAACGACTATGTTATACGCCATACATTGAAATGGGCATACGAAGACTTATTATGTTACCAGAGTAGTAGAAAAAGTTACACCCAATATATATATGTATATACATATATATATAAATCTATATCTACACTTATATATATATATATATATATGTGTGTGTGTGTATACATATATATATATATGTGTATATGCACACATATATATATATAAATATATATATATATATGTATATATAAATATATATATATATATATGTATATATATAAATATATATGTATATATATAAATATATATATATATAAATATATATATATATAAATGTGCATGTAAATATATATATATACAAATATATATATATATATTTATATATATATATATATAAATATATGTACACATATATGTACAAATATATATATATATGTGTATATGTGTGTATATATGTGTATATATATATGTATATGGTTATATATGTATGTGTGTGTATATACATATATGAATATATATATATATATATATATATATATATATATATATATGTATTGGATAATTGCCCTATGGGAATGGACGTATCTGTTGGAAATGTTTGGTTTGACTTACGTAAATAAACGCGGGGTTTATCCGGCAGTCGAGTGCCGAATAGGGTCTGTACTCAAAGTTGGAAATCACAGACATGACAAGGCTACCGTGTAACGAGATCCCAGATCAAGGATCAATGGGCACATGCGAGAGGCTCTGTGACGTCATGGGCCCTTGCGTGGGAAACAGAGGGATCCGTTACGTCACTCGTTCTTCGTGAGATGTGAGTTTTGTCAGTCTGGGTTTTACAGGTGAATCGATGAGACGTGATTGTTATCATGCAAACTACAGCAGATGAAGGAAATAGTTCCCTAAGAAAATACAGGCGAGATATATCCTTTCCCCCCCCTCTCCATGAAAGGTTAAGTAAATAAGTGTTAAGTACCTACAATTAAGTAGTGGTTTGCTCTCTCTCTCTCTGTCTCTCACTCTCTCTCGACGTAGTGAATATCGCTCAGCTTATCAAATAACTAACGCTTGTAATAAAAAAGAATTGAAAGTTAAGAGAATTGTTTGTCTTCGGTGTTCGTTATGAAGTTTTGTTGTAGCGGCAGTACAGAAAAGAAGAAGGAAGAACACCACTGGACCACACGCACACTCCACGCGAGGAAAAAGAATAAACGGTTCGAGAAATGAAAAGGTATGCAAACAATGTATTAACTATATGATTTATGATGTTTTAAAAATGACGAGTATTAAATGTGAACTACCACGGGCCTTTCGGGGACGAGTATACGAAATAAGTACAGCCGCGACCGAAGAGTGGGGCTACGCAACATGCATTTTCTTGGTTGCTGTGACCAAGAACTTCTTTAAAAAAAAGAAAGAACATTTTTGAACTTGGGTTCACATAATGTAGAGGTCCTAAGTGATAATGGAACGCACACCACGGGTCGGCGAATACAGAGAGAGAACTACAGACAGTAAGTAAAAAGCCCTTGTTTTGTTTGAGAGAAGGTGTCTTAAAAAAAAAAGGCGCGATGGGCCGTAAAAGTAAAGACAGGTAACAGATGAACACACGCACACACAAAACTAAATATTAAAAAAAGTAATAACATGTACAAAAAAGTGAATAAATAAATAAATAATACTACTAATAATAATTCGTGAAACACGCACACGGTGATTTAGAACTAAAAAACAATGTGCTATTGCGCACACGCAGTTTACACTTTTATAGAAAGAGAAAAAAAGAGACGGTGACGAACTTATACATACACACAAAAGCAGAACATTTTCTGTCCATGTTGTAAACAATGCATTCAGTGGGTGGGGGAACTGATTTCTTGTATTGCTTGTGTTCGGGTGAGGTGTTTTCGGTTGAATTGTATTGTTTTGAATCTGCTTAGTTTGATATAAATGTATCGTCGGAAAAGAGACTCAGTGAATTAATGTTCTTTGTTTTTTTTGGTTTAGCCGAAAACATTGTTTTCGTTTTTTTTTGGCCCTCCTCATATTAAAATACTAGTATATAAAAGAAAAATAAACACTAACTAATTAAGATTAAATAGAGGTCCGCCAATTAAACGGAGTTAGAATTGGAGAATTGACCTTGTGACGGTCCGGTCAGAATGTGTAGGGGGCAGTGTGCAGGCCGTAAGGCCGTGTCTTTTCAGACTGACGGGTATGGATTGAGTTATGTTCGCTATGTTTTACCCGTTGAGGTAGCCGGTGAGCTTGCGATTATACGGACAAAGAGTTGTTTCGGTGTCACAGGCGTGAAGGGGAACCGATTTTGTAGCCAGAAAAAGCTTGCCATGATATATTTTTGGAGGGTACCTCAGAATTATCGCATCGGTATGGGTCAGTGTTGTTTAGTGGGTCGGTGGGGCCTACGAGAGTACCTCAGCAGTGTGGCGGGTCCGGATGATTGTGCAATTAGTTTCGTGTTAGTGAATTTGGTTTGGCCACAAACGGTTTGATATAGCGCCAGAGCGATTGAGATGCGAGCATTAGTTAGGAAGAGTGGGTGGGGTCAATGTGGAATGTTGGACCCCTTAAATATAGGATATTGAAAGGCAAGTCGCTCGCCCTGAAATTAGTGTGAGGCCCCTTCAAAGGGATAGGCAAGGTGCAACGAGTCGGTTCGGAGGAATTTACGAGTCATCTTGGGTTGGGAGTTAAGGGGTCGCTCTGGCCCGTGTTAAAAAAAGAGCGGTCGAATATTATGATAAGAAATATCTTACAGAGAAATTATATAGCCGACCAGAAAGCGGTTATGAGAATTTAAAAATGGGGGTTTTATGTTTTGAGGTAGCCGGTGAGCTTGCGATTATACGGATAAAGAGTTGTTTCTGTATCAATTTAATGGATGGGTGTGGTGTATTGTGTGATTAGGGATCGTGTGCAGATGGCCGTGAGGTCAAGTGGTTAAACAACCTTCCGACAGGGATGGGCATAGAGCCGATACCGATTGTAAGGGGGATTTCCTTACATCCCAGGAAAGGCCATAAGGTCGATTTATGGCAGTCGGGTCAAGAGGGTTGAACTTAGATGTCCAGCCGTGCTAACCACTTGTTCTGATCAGACGCTGCGGAGAAGATATACACACATTTTAGGATTTTTTTTGTATAGGGAGGGGAGGTATGTTGGATAATGGCCCTGTGGGAATAGATATATGTGTTGGAAATGGTTAGTTTGACTTGCGCAAAATAACGCGGGGTGGATCCGGCAGTCGAGTGCAGGATACGGCATGTTCTCACAGTCGGAAATCACAGACGTGACAAGGTAACCGTGTGACGAGATCTCAGATCAACGGTCAATGTTCACGTGCGAGAGGCTCTGTGACGTCACGGTCCCTTGCGTGAGAAACAGAGGGGTCCTTGATGTCAGTCGTTGTTCGTGAGATGCGAGTTTTAGTCAGTCTGGATTTTGGAGGCGAACCGATGAGACGTGATTGTTACCATGTAAACTTCAACAGATAAGGGAAATATTTTCCTAAGAAAATACAGGCGAGATATACCCTTTCCCCTCGTCCATGAATGGATTAGGAAATAATTGTTAAGTAACTACGATGAAATAGTGATTTGCTCTCTCTCTCTCGAGGTAGTAAATATATCCCAGCTGATTAAATAACTAATGCTTGTAATAAAAAAGAATTGAAAGTTAAGAGGAGTTGTTGTCTTCGGAGTCTGTCATGAAGTGTTGTTGTAGAAGCAATGTTCCCGGCAGTACAGAAGAGAAGAAGGAGAACACCACTGGACGGCACGCACCCTCCACGCGTAGGGATATACAACATATATTTGTGTACATACATATGTATATATATATATATATATATATATATATATATATATATATATATATATATGTATATATATATATGTATATATATATGTGTATAAATGTGTATATATATACATATATATGTGTATAAATGTGTATGTATATATATATAGCAAAACTTAATTTGATTTAACATCATATATCATTGATTCATTACCAGCATAATTGTCTATATTACACTTATTACACAGCTAGTTATGTTTAAGTTTTTCGGCGTATTTTGAGGCCAAATACACATCGTTTTACATAAAATGTACCGGAGTGTTAATGAAGCGTTGAAATCAATGTAGAATGCAACTATGCTGTTGGATAAAGTCAACTCTCTTCTTAAACAGTGGTCTCTTATTTGTAAGGGGCGTTACTCATTGTGTAGTGTGTAGCAACTCTTTTCTAGCAACAGACACGTACATAGTCACTAACATACGCAGGGGGTTCTTTTAATAATTTCCGCGAGAAAAAAGAACTAACATTAGCGGATAGTGAATAACGTGGTTCGTTTTTTTTCAATAAATCGCTGAAATCAAATGACCACAAATGAAGACGAACAACAACTCCTTTAGGAATATGCATGGTGTCACAGAATTATTGAAACGGTAGAAAAACTACATGAATTGAATTGAATATTTCTTTCCCACAGACCATATTCCCAAGATCTTACCTCCAGAGCCTTTCTTATTGGTTTTTTTTTCTTCAGACAAATGCTTCACGGAAAGGCATTTAATGAATAAAAGGCTCCGCGATAGCTTCAGACATTATTGATGTTTGTTCATTAAAAGGGAATACTGTATGTTAGTCTAAGCAGGTTATTTCCGATGTTAAAGTTACCATACACATCTCATTCTATTTGGTATACGGTTTATGACGACAATAATGTGTTTTTTAAGTTATATATATATATATATATATATATATATATATATATATATATATATATATATATATATATATATATATATATATAGTCTCGGAAGTTTCTCAACCATTAAAACTATATAAAAAAAAATATATATATAAAAAAAAACAAAAAAACTTATAGTCTCAAGTCTTCCAGTGGAAAATCACTTATGTAAGTCAATTTATTTTTCACAGTTATTATATTAGTTAGTTTCTAACACTATTTTAAGGGATCATCAGTTGTTTACCATGAAAAACTGTTTCGGGAATTTATATATATACGCAGTACACATTGTAAAATGTATCAACCTCAGAAAAAGAGTGTAGGACACGCGAATTGTAATCTCACACACGGGACAACCATGTTAAAATGGAGACACGGTGTTTGTAATCAATCAACAGTGCTGAGTTTCGCAGAACATCTGCTTCGACATATTTTCGAACCAGTGTACAGATGTAATTCAGGAATATGCCATATTGCCTCAGAATATATCATTTGTATTTTCTACGAAGCAATGCCGTGTTGATGGGTTAGCTTAAATGATGTTTATGATACCAAAACAAGCGTTGAAGCTAGCACCGCGAAGGCCACTCAGGTGTATTCTGAAATCAAATCATTTATCGTTACCAAGTAATGGTACTGATTCGCTCGGCTATTGATACATTTTACTAACTCAATTACTTCGTACGTGACAAGAGAAATTTCGATTTTAGCAAGTTTTCGTGAGTTACAAACAACTGCCACATAGTGTTGAAGGATGCAAAAATACTTTGCTTTTGCTTGTTCGCTAATTCGAACTGAATCCGAGTTAGTAAACTCTGCTTTACCTTTTAACTATTAATAGAGCGGCTGTAGGTAACTACGTGACAATACCAGCCACACAGTATTTCTTTTCTCGTTCGATCTATTCTATGTTGCCACATTAAAATATTAAATTTATATACAGTATTTTCTGTTGATATAACCTTAACGTCTATCATCTCGATATATCAATTATGTCTCGATAGCTTCCCCTTCGTAGAATCCACTTCCTATAGCTATAGAATAATTCAAAATATACAGCTGCAATGCATTATTAATGTACGTAAAACTCGAGCGAAATCACAACTGTTACAGGCAGACTAGCAAATATATTACACTAGATACCTTTTAAATATTTAAAGTTAATGGACGTCATATTATGACACAAAAAGATATAGCAACATGATAAGCAATATATTTAGCATGCTACTAAGTGTTATCTCTTCTCAAAAAGCATTGTAAATCTTTCATTTTATATCGATGGCGATCACAATAAAATATATATAATGATGAAAACTGTAATACACACACACACACACACACACACATATATATATATATATATATATATATATATATATATATATATATAAATATATATAGATATATATATATATAAATATATTTATGACATGAAAGCTATACAGAAACGTTTATGTTTTACTCCCGAACGAAATAATCAGCGATGATACAATGATATATATATATATATATATATATATATATATATATATATATATATATATATATATATATATATATACACTCCCATCGGTTTCGACGTATGATATTACGTCGACCTTGTTTATTGAACCCTGTGTTTGAGTTGCAAATGACTCTTCAGTCTTCCGAGCGATCTTCAGATGAGTTCACAGATTGTGAACGACTGTAAATTGTTTGAGTATATGGCTTGAACAGCAGTAGATAGTTTGTGTTACCCTTGTTCTACGAAGTTTCACAATTTTCGATGCTACATTATTCCTGATGCGATTATAGCATGTTGTCCTTCATTTATCACGATACATTTATGTGTTCTCAAAGGAAACATTGTTAATACTCTTGTGTATGAGGTTAATTTTTGGGTTGCCTTTGTATCTAAGCAACTATTTGCTCACGTTTCGATGAGCACCGTCTTGTTGACCATATATTATCATTTTTGAAATTCTCTTGTCTCTCATACGTATACGCGACCGCCCCAATCTAATTGTGATCTTATAAGAAAAGACCTATCACCATCAATACTATACATGGTCAAAAGGTCATCATTGTTCATCTATTCACTAGGGTTATTCCACAAATTTCTCGAATACATTCTTTGTGAACAACATCACACCGTTAAATCAGCTTCCTATACAATGCCCAAGAACTTGGAGCATACAAGAGTTTTAAGAACTACATCTCTGTAGACGTGTATCTTCGTTTCAAGCTATATCTCTCGGTATTTCCAGAGCTTCCTAAATGCCTTAGCGGCTTTTGCTATTCATCATCCAAGGTTTTACTCGAAGTAACCTTGCTACCAAGATACTTTAAGTTTTACACATACTTGAGGTTATGGCCGTAAACCTTGATTGGTTTTTAAGGGAACATGTAAACAGGTGGATTTTGTTTTACCCCTCTTATTTGGTTCGGTGCAGAGGCAGGCTGCTTAACTAGTTAACATTGTTGCGATACTAATATTTAATCCAAATGCTTTACAAACTGCAAGGAATCCGTCTCTCAGTTTGTTTAGCTTATTCATAAGACGTAGCTACACGTGCCGTATAGTCAGCAAATAGTAAGTTATGGGTTATACCAGTGCGAGTTAGAGTTTGGGAGTTGAATCTCTGATGGTTGAAAGGGGCGCCACTTGTTCGAAATTGATTCTTGATACAAACTTCAATTCCAGCAAATGCGTGTTACAGCATTACTGGAAAATAGAGGTCATTTTTTTGTATTAGAGAATGTACGTTCTGATTGTTTTCATCGAACCAATCCTGGTGCATCTGAATGAATAAGCCAATAATCTCGAAAGATGTGGAGTGAGTAGCTTCACGCAAAGCTTTCTGGGACGAGTTCAACTACTTTCAGTGCTGCATCCAGCTCTTCAGCAATTGTTTTCTTGTTGATCAATAGATCAAAAGGCAATGCATTTATGCGCTTTAGAGCAGAACATTTTCATTCTTCTGTGATGTATAAGAGGTTGTGCTTAACTACGGAGCAAAGCGTGATCTGAACGTTAGCATGTTGTATGATAAGATCGTGTTAATTTAATGTCGTTCATATACCGTCTTTTTACTACGTAATCGATAATATGGTAATCTTTTGAGCGGGGATGCATCCATGTAATATTAAGCAGTTTTTTTCTGTTGAAAAATGTGTTTGTAATGCACATGTAAAATTCTTTGCGGAAAGAAAGAAGTCTAAGTCCGTTTGAATTCGTATGTTCAATACCATGATGACCCAAAACTCCCTTCCACGACATAAAATCACTGACAACTCTAGCATTACACTTTCTCCTAAGAATGATGTTATCCATATATCGAATTTCAGAGATGACATACTGTAGATGATCATATATATTATCCTTTTCTTGATCAGAGTTACCTAAAGTTGGTGCATAACAACTAGCCAGAACAGTACGAGTGTTGTGCGCGAGCTCTAAAGTCAGTGACAGAATTCGGTCAGATATGCCATTAAGAAGCGATTGAAGAGTACGAACCAAGTCAAGGAAATCCCCCACCTAAATGGCGTGGCTCGGCTTCACTACTCCCACTCAAATAAAAATCATATCTGCTTTTCACTTCCGTCAATTGTGGTATGCCCACAAGACGAGGTTCGCTTAATGCCACTATGTCGACGTTATATTCTTTTCAGTTCATCACATTAAAGTGTTGTTTTACGCTCTGGCGAAGAGTAGTTATCTTGAAGTGTGCGCACATTCCAAGATCCCAATTGACTGCGTGATTGGATACGCATACAACCTCAGTGGGCTGCTAAGGTTGATGTGAACATGCAATGTTAAAGGCTCATTTCTTCGCCCAATTTCTCAACTAATGAGAAAGCAGTGCTGCTCCTAAATAGGGCTGCTTTGTCGCTAATTAAAGACAAGAACCGAACGATTGCTCACAGGTTTTTTGCGAGCCCGGTCATCACCCACCGGCCTGCCAATGTGCATTGATCCAGCTAGAGTCTCCCAGCATTATCTTTTACATGTGCCATCGCGAATGGACTAGATTTGCATGCAAGATTAATAACACAAATATAAGTTATTAAAATAAAATTAAGTTGCAAGTAACCCGCACAAGCTTTGAGTATTATAGTGAAGGCGTGCGTAGCACAATCCACACTTTTTGGAACTGCTTATAGCACAACTACGGTGACAAAGTTTCCCACAGACCGCATGAACAATATACCTCTCTCTCACTTTATATATATATATATATATATATATATATATATATATATATATATATATATATATATATATATATATGAACGTTCAAATGGTACGATGAGAGAAGTTTCTGGCAGTAAATAATGGTTATATAAACAGTAAGATTATTTTTCACTTTCCAGTTGCAATGATTATGACGGTCAAAGAAGATTCGACTGCTGAAAACACGGTCGGATCTCACTCTAAAATTAAACCTTTTCTGGGGTCAACATTACATATATGTGATACTACGACATACATCGTATCTCAATGACGGCATGCGTCCCACACCTATTTGAACATTGAGAACTTCATTAAGTGAACTTGCAAGATGAAATTAGCCAGAAAACGTAGAATTAAGTATAGATAAGTTTTCAGTCGATATTCTTCATAGAGAAAGTTACATTTGATGTGGAAGGTAAAATGTGCATTCCTCTTTACTTGCGCTCATGTTGTATATAATAGTACCTTCGTCTTAAAATTCCATTAGGTTACATCGTAATCGTTAACCATAAATACGTTTATCTACGCTTTAAAAATAACATGAAACCAAATAGTGGGTATGTGAGGGGATAAAACATACACGCTTTAATGCTAATTTTTAAAATTATGACTATTAAAATAGATCTTCACTATCTTGGAATAAACGAATCATAATCAACACCCAATAGTTTAATCGGAAATTACCAGTACCTACAGTCCTCCAAATACACCTTGTTACTTATGCTTAAGTGGAAAACTCCTTGAACCAATGCCACCACTACTAAATAAAAAATTAAAAACATTACCCCGAACAAAACTGATCAGTTGATAGGCTCTACTAATTTCTCATATGTGATACCCCATGCGATACTGACCCATTAAAACCCGACAATACAAGTGCCACTATTTAAAAAAAACAAAAACAGAAAAAGTCTCATTCATGCCCTAACTAGATATATATCACACAGCTATCTATTATATATATATATATATATATATATATATATTATCACATCGTATACTATATTATCGTCGGTATGAATATTACATTTAATTACTTTATTATTATTTACATTATTATTAGAATGCATCATTAGTTTGATTATTAATACCGTTAATACTATTACCAATCGTGGGTACTTATTCATATTATTATTATACTTATTATTACTACTATTATTATTATAATTATTATTATAAGTAGTATTATAATTATCATCATTGTTATTATATCAACGATCATTTTTAATTAGGTCACCTTCTTATTTGTACCTTTATTCAACAATCATTTATTTCCCATAATTATAATCTTACCTTCATGTTTGACTACGATTATATATAATACTATTATCACCATTACAATTATAATCATGATTATGTTTATTTTAGTAGTAGTACTAGTATATTCATTATCATGAGTATTATTACTATTATTATTAATAATAATATATATATATATATATATATATAGTTATGCATACATGGATGAATATATACATCTATATTTATAAAAAAAATTTAAAAAAATATATAGAGAAATATACTACTACAAATATACACGTATATCTATTTATATATATATACAAATATATACATATATATATATACATATATATATATATATGCATATATATATATACATATATACATATATATATAAATATATAAAAATATGTATACATATATATATATACACACACATATAGTTATGTATGTATGTGCATATATATATATTCATGTGTATACATATACATAAACATATATGTATACATATATTTATATATGTATATATATACATATGTATATGTAAACATATAAATATATATATATACATATATATATATATGTATATATATATATATATATATATATATATATATATATATATAACTTTTTTATAATATAGCAGGAAAAATTCCAATAGAGTGCACGAGTAATTGAATATTGAAATTGAACATTTTTAAATTAAGACCGTAGTATTTATTAATTTTTGTACAGAAAAATAAGTACAACATTCGTACCGTCGTGTTCAAGCACATATGGACTTTACTACACGGCTCTCTTCAACTTATGTCGACATCTGTTTCGGATACTTGAAGTCACGTGTCACCCTCCTTGTGGCGCGTTGGTTTAAATTTAGTGTAAGGAGGCTTTAATACGTTTTGAAAAAGGTGAGGGGTAAAAAGTAACATTTAAGATTTAAAACTGGAGAAGATTTAAAGACATTTAAAAAAAAACTAAAACTAAAACTAAAACATGTTTCTATATAAATTCCGTGAGCCAATGTTTATAAGTAGCGTATATTTGGCCGTTATTGTTTAGAGTTTAATAATGTGTTAGAGAAAAGGGGTACTTGTGAAGAGATAAAAAAGCTTAATAAAAAAAACATTGAATTAAAGTTTAAACCCTGGATTAAAGGGTTTTAAATCAATCCCAAAGTAATTTAAATAAATATATGATCTAGATGGTTTTAGGAGAGTAACTCTGCGAGTTTTTTTTAATGATTTGTATTCGGGATTTAACACTATTTACAAACGTAAAGTGAAGGCTTATGGGAGTGATAACATTGGTATACTGCTTTAGACTGGTTTAGAGATGAGAGTAAGGATTGGGTCCGCATATTGGATCTGTTTGGGAGATATGTGAGATGTTCATAAGCCATCACCATTTTTCTGTCATACTGCTTGAAACCGACGGTACGAATATTGTACTAATTTTTTTGTACCAAAATAAATAAACAAATAATATATATATATATATATATATATATATATATATATATATATATATATATATATATATATATATATATTGATTTACGGAAAATAGTGTGAATATGTATTTAAATAAATAAGCCATTAATAAAAAAAGCTTATTGCGCTTTACAAATAATGTTAAACAGTCCATATATTAATTAATGATACTGATCACTCAATGGAACATTTTCTTAGTATATATCAAATTAAACTCATATGGTGCATGCTTACTAATGATAATTTTCGAATTTTACGAAACGATTTGCATTATATTTGTACACTGCAAAATCGTCTAAAATGCACCAGTTTAGCAGACAAAAAAGTGTTGTATTGTACACTTTACTTCACATTTGCAAATGGTTAGGTCGGTTTTGTACCCTCATTTGAGCACATGAACATTTGACTGCACCATGCATAAGCGTTCATGTCGCGATCCCTGTCAAGTTACTCCTACGAGTATATGCATATTAGACGAAACAAGTTTAGCGAGCAAAACGACAAGCGACGAAGTAATACTAAACGAATAACAATGATATATTTAAATATCATGACACAATGTAAGTAATTAAGAGAGATTCTGGTACTACGTAATTAAATAGTTTCAGACAGACTCATGCGCTCTATTATAAGTATACATACACTATTTACTCCAAATATAAGATATCATTTGCGTATATTAATATATAATGTATATACATATATTTTACGACTAAACTCGACTAATTGTTATACGTTATCTTATATATACAGTAGAGACGTTTTTCTACCTGTACCTTCCAAGCGAATAGGAGAATAACTTCGAACGCAATAGGTCAGTAAACTCACCACCACATTAAGCTTATTCGCTCGAGCGTGTTCTTCGCAGACTATAGACGCTTTTATCCACTTCGGGCAAATAATTACTTCTGTTCATCTATCATTCCCTCTCCCCATAAAGAAACACCATGCAGGTAGTAGCGAGAACATTTCACTCTAACATTTTACTACTCGTACCCTCCTCATCTACACCGAAACAGATACTTTTACATAATTTACACCTTAGACGCTCCCTACATTTCATCTGATTACGTCACTTCTACCAATTCTTCTACTCTCAGCCGCCCCTCGCGAATACTGTTTAATACACAACTGCCAGAATATCTCCGCTTAGTCAACTAGACCCATCTCCGTTATCACTCTTCGTTTCCATCAGGTAATACAACGTTTGTGGTCTGCTTTTCACGTTAGACATTCAAATATGTTTGTTCTTATCATTATTGCGAAAATATTAACGTGATACGTTAAGAAACACAAAACAAAAACACCCTCGCTTACAGATTAGGCGATTAACATTCCGTTATTCTGTTATCATACCATTTTTTCAGTTATCGAATAACGGAATATATAAAACCGAACACAATAACAATCGCAAACAGGCTACGAAATATACGAACACACCAATAACAAACGTAGATTTAGCATACAAAATATAAAAAGTGTGACGAATTATTCACCTTTACTGTAATAAAAAATTAATTAGTAAATACAAAAAATATTTACACAAAATTACCGATAAATTAAACAAATAAGCTAACGTTACATTTATTTTAAACACTAAGTAAACCATGTATTACTTCTACATAATTTGAACCGAAGGGTTTCCTTCTTTCTTTGATTTTATATATATTCTGGTCCAAACAATACAAATCAACAATCAATATATAATGATACTTACAGTTTTTAGTTAGTTTGCGATTTACAAGCCTCAGTCAGATCAATTTACGTTAAATTTATATAGGAAGCTGATCCACATTCATAAACTCAACAGATATTTGAAAAAGAATATTCAAGAAAAAATAAAATTCTTTCTAGCTACATGACAGGTAATTGAACACTGAAATAAAATCACTAATAGTTGGCCAGTAAAAAGTTGAGACAGTGGTGGCACATTACGAAAACGTGCCAGCTACAGATATAACTACAGTTTACTTGAATTTGGGAACATAATACACATCAAACATACGATGTTACATATTAAGAATATACTTCTTTATACGGAATTACAACTTTACACGACAAAAAAGTTGACAAATTCTGATATTTTATATTATTATGAATAAATAAATTTAAAAAATTAAACTCTAAAAATAAGAAAAAAAAATTACGTTTTGCTTATTTACAAAAAATTAAAACAATTGTCACTTCTACAGAATTTGAACATAACTGTTCATTTCTTTTTTTGATCGATTCGGTGAACAAATATACAAATCAAGAATCAATATATATATCAATAATTATACCTTTCACTTATTTTTAAAACCAAAAAATAGTTCACTTCTACACCGAACTGTTTCTTTTTTTATTCGCTTGTAAACTAAGCAAATACTTTTTCAATGTGGGTCATTAATCGACAGGGACAGACTACGAGAACAAATATTAAAAAACATCGATCCTTGAATGTTATACACCTTAAAACGACAAAAAAAAACAAAACAAAATACTTATATTTCATTGTAATAAATAAGTTATTAAATAAAACAAATAATGACAACATAAGCATAACATAAACTTATGGGATGCTACATTACAGGAACCATCTTTATCTGAATGTGCAGACAATTTGAAACATTTGTTTGCCATCACGTTAACATCATGTACAGTGTCTCATCCAAAACGACTATCGGATGAAAACAAAGCAGATGCTAGTGCAGATTTCCTTATTATGAAACGCAATCAACAGCCTGAAGTTGATATAACATTTTCAGACGACATCTTCAATATGGCTTTGGTTCATATCGAAGATATGACTTATAAGATGAATAGTAAAACACTGAAAAAACATCAAACATTGTGTATCCAAGAGCTTTGTACGAATAACTTTTACCACTATAAAGGAGATATATGTTGGAACAAACACAACAACGCTAGGACACAGGTTCATGTAAAATCCAATTTTCTTTACCTGAATTACATCCAGTGAAATGATTTTTTTCCTGAATATATTCATTTAACTTAAGAATTAAAATCAGTCCGTTATATTTCTCCGGGCAACGCCGGGACACGGGCCCTGCTAGTATATTATGAAGTAGAATGAGAAAGAAATACAAAGTAAAACATGTGTGTGCGCTTTTGCGTTATTTTATCTCAACATAAAAAGAGTATGCACTAAATTGGTCTGCTCGTAGAGTATTAATACGCTATCTGTTTTCATTTTTGATAAATTCGAACTTTTGTCATTGTGACAGTTTCGACATAAGTCTGTATTAAGAACAAGTAGAGGTTTTATTTTGCCTTCCAATCGACCCGCTCACGTCTAATGAATTCAGTCTGCTTTCATATTTCACTGATTCGGATTCATCACAATCTGTTTATGGTGAGATAATCACTTGCACTCCGTATTGGAAAAGTAAACTCATATGTTATCTATTACATACAAAAGTATCTATCTATTCTTCTCATTTCTACGGAAGTACATATTGTAAACTTCAGAGAAACCCTACCTGGTTTCGGATTAGGAAGAATCGCTCCAATATATTATTCTCTTTATAACTTTCCTACGTGCGCGCGTGTATCACTTTCGCTCTTAAAATAAGCTAGATCCTTACTCTACTCGTAAACACATAGATTGATACATAATGTATATATTCTAGCAGGAACATCCGACGCTGCTCCATATTGAATAAGGCTCAGTAATATGTAGTATTTACTAACTCATAACCCTTCATTAATTCATGTTATTTTTCGTACTGATGATGCTCCGATTTATCCACGTATATGTTGAGAATGCTGTAAAATGTAAGATACTTTTCTGAATGAATGTCTTATACATATGGTGTTAATTTGATTTAATTACCTACGTATTTGAACGTTAACGAAATTCTGTTTGAGGAAGGGGCACGTAAATATCTAGTACAAAGTGTTTGACTGGCAAATTCGGAACTACTTTTATT
This sequence comes from Sepiola atlantica, assembly GCA_963556195.1. Taxonomy (NCBI): domain Eukaryota; kingdom Metazoa; phylum Mollusca; class Cephalopoda; order Sepiida; family Sepiolidae; genus Sepiola; species Sepiola atlantica. Next base: position 55,032,910 of record OY744540.1, on the reverse strand, counting down.
GTCTGCCCCGGAGAATTTTATAAATATGAAAATATGATACGCATTTCATCAAAATTCCATATATTTGCAGTTTTAACTGTTGAGAAAACTGGAATGTTCAAAAGTGTGCAGCGTTCATTCTTTTTTTGAACGTTCAATAGGAACGATGTGGTTATTAATCCGTTGCCAGTTAAAAAAAAGAAAAAAAGAACGCGTGTGCGTCCGTACCTATCTAGTGCAACTGATTTTCAAATGTATATGGAAACAGCGTTTCAACGTAAATGTGATATATATATATATATATATATATATATATATATATATATATATATATATATATACATATATATTCAATTTGCCTGACTTACAAGAGGCTAAACACAAGGTAAAGTGTGAGTGTTTATGAAATTGTGTTTGTCCGCGGCGTTAACTACAAAGTCACGAGGCCATCACCGACGTGTGTGTTTATGTATATATATATATATATGTATATATATATATATATATATATATATATATATATATATATATATATTTATATATATATATATAAATAAAGAGAGAGAGAGAGAGAGAAAGAGAGAGAGGGGGAAAGAGAAAGAGAGAGATAATGAGAGGGATATGTATATTTAATAAACATTTATTTTTGCTAATGAAAGGTAACACTATCTGAGTATCCTGCATCTTATAACGATATTTATTTCTCATTTGTTCGCCACCTATTAAGTCCACATTTATAAATGCGTTACATATTGACACCAAAGTGTAACTGGAATGTAGGGGTCAATACATGAGACCACTAAATATGGCACATATCTAAATGCATACGTTTTAATGTCCGCCATGCTACAGAAATACATAGGTTTCTATGCAATTTACGCTGAAATATGTATTTAAAAGAAAAACATTCTATTATTTTTATAATCAACTGAATATTTTTATCTTGGATGATATTATCAGAACATTTCTGCTCATGTAAATTCCGACTAACTTAAGGTGCATCATGCAGAACTCTCGAATCATTATGTCGAACTTGAAATGTCGAACGGCATATTTTATTTAATCTACGGGTGTATCGCGCTCTCGTTCTGTCAGCCATGACTCATTAAAGCTTTTGAGTAATTCGTAACTGTATCCTTAGTACATGTAATGAAATACGAGGACAAAAATTGTGAAATAAATACAGTGTTCACTTACGAAATTATATACATCTTTCAAAGTTGGAGATGAAACTTCTTAAGTCCTACAAGGCGCTCCTTAAAAATGTTCGGATGCTACGTCGACTGAAATGTCGTGAGACTAACATTCAAGATGAGAACAGAAATCTGAATAACCACAATGATACATTATTTCTTTGGTATACTATGTAAATTAATTAAAAATATATTTTCGCTTCTGTCAATTATTGTGTTTATCAGGGGGGTTTTTTCCGTTAGTATTCTAATGGGTGAATTTATTTTTAAAAATTTCTACATTAACATACATTTACGAACACATAACCTAACAGTTGCTGACTATTAGTGGCATATTCAAGTATGTCTCTTATCTCCCGGTTCGCAGAGTTTTCTTTGAAAATCTCTACAATACACCTACAATTTCTGGGTATGCGTATGTGTGTCAGGGACTCACAGTTAAACTCTTTTTTTTAACATAACGGCAGATTAAAACTTGGACTTTCGATGAAAAAAATTATCGATTTAATATACACAATTTAAAGTACGCAATAACATTTCATAAAATTTTCTGAGATTTTAGCTTTATATTTGCGATTAAATATCGCATAGCCATCCGATTTTTATATTGTTATTGCTATTATTGTTTATTCTTTATGTTATTTTTATTTTTCATCTTTAATTTTTTTTATTTTCTAATTTATTATTTTTTTTCATTTATTTTATTTCTTATTTGATTATATTATAAGTTTAGTTATTTTTTCATATGCGTTTTAAGTTGTTATTATAATAGTAATATTGTTATTATTATTTTTTATCATCATTATCATTTTGTATTGTTGTGATTCTTATCATAACTGTATTTCAACTACTTCTTTTCTATCTGGGTACTGCACAGAGCGTCACTAAAGTTTCAATTTTAAATCTTTTCAAAACTGGTAACGGCAAGCATCGTGACAATTTAAAACTTCCAAGTTTTATTATTCAGGCAACCGACAACTTTTGAACATTTGAACATTCCTGGCGTTTTTTTTTCATTAAGTAAGCTGAACAATTCCGCTTACAAAGAACTGGATTTCTAAGGTCTGAAACCGATGGAACGGATATCATTCTAACTTACTACTAATCTATACTTAAGTATTGAGCACTGTTGAAGTAAATACTGAAAAGTTATACATAAACCACACACACACACACACACATATATATATATATATATATATATACGCTTGTGAAATGTTATGCGGATACAAGAAATAGTAATATATATATATATATATATATATATATATATATATATATATATATATATATATATATATATAGTAAGTAAGTTATTAAAATATATTTATGGCAATTAAGCTACAGAGAGGCTCCCGCGAATACTCCCCGGAGGGAACTTCAGGCTAAAATTTTAGCTTGAAGATTCTCCGGGGATAAAACGTGGGAGCCTCCGTGTAACTTAATTGTCATAACTATATTCGCATAACTTACTACTAAGCTATACGTACGTATCGAGCACTGTTGAAGTAAATACTGAAAACTGATACAAAAAAAATGATATATGCTTATAAAATGTTATGTGGATACATGAAATAGTAATATATACTGAACTTAAAAATGACAGTTTTACACCGCAAGTGTGATTTAAAATTGGTGTTCGTACATTTCAATACAAGTAACGTTGCAAAAATATAAATTCATATAATTCGTTTTGTTTAATTACGATCGATAGATACAGAGCTAAAAGGTACAGATACACTTTATTACAATTCTTCTCATCCATGTTATGTTACTATAATTTCGAAATATGTGTTTACATCTCATCAACCAGCGAACTAATGTACTATCACAGTTTATAAATGAACTCTTAAGAGTGGAACAGATTTAGCTAAATAAGTAACATTCCAATCTTCTTATTTATGAATAAGATTAGACACATGTGTGTTTTGTTTTTTCAACGGCCATTACTCATAGACAAGACCCGCTGTCATTGCGACTTTAGAGGCGACTGTGAAAAAGTGACCATACCTACAAGTCATTATGAATAGAAAGTTGTGCAGATTAAATTTAAGTTTCTGCATGTTGGTACAGTAAGAGAAACAGGGAGCAGGAAAGAAATTCCCAAAACGAGTAGTTCTAGTTAATAAGCTATTAAAATAGAAAGCTGTCTGACATCTTTGGAACTCTACAGAAAGGATAAGATTTGGCTGATTGTCGGCTTGGCAGAGGTTAGTTACGTAAAGGGGAGCCACAGTACCGCAAGTTCGTCAGAACACATTCTATTAAATGTGTAATAAAGGCCATATATTATACATTGTGGAGATGGTTGACAATGTAGGACCGATTACAGGAAGACACTAATGTGTTTAGCAGCCCAGATGTGACAGTAATACTGAATGTGTAGGCGAAGGTAATTTTGTAGAGATATAGGATGTTAGAATGTGTAAGAAGTTTTCTAGCACGGTAGAGAGAACACAATGACTTCGCAGCAACGTTAGCGATATGTTCTATGTATTAGTTCAAATTCATGTTGCTTTTGAATGCTATGTTAAGGAGTGTAAATGATAGCTGTTTAGTTAAGGTGTCATTAGCTATAAAATACGCCGGTGGTTGAAAATATTTATTACAATTGTTAAAAGTACAGAGCTTCGCCAGTAGCATTTAATGTTACAATCATTTTACATCCCAATACAACTAAAGTATGGGGGTAATTTTCTAAGGATTCTACCATTGATTTGCGTACGTGTGCGTTCGTTTTTCGGACATGTCTTGACTACAGCGGGTGTAATCAGCAAATACACCAATCTCGAACACAATTGCACAAAATAGGTCGTTTATGAAAATCAGTAGTAATAAATGCCGAAGGACTCACCCCTGGGTTAAATCCACATTAATATCATGTTGTTTGGATGTACGGCCATCGATGAGAACTTGGATCTTTCTTTATGGCTAAAAAATGTTTGATTATATTAAATACTCGTCCAATAATACCGTACCAGTGAATGTTCATGAGAAGACCTTAATGCACGACCTTGCAAAAGGCTTTGAAAATACTACGCGTTAACCTAGGTTTACCTGTCTTGCCCAGTGTATGGTATATTCGTTAAGAGATACTTGTCAGGTATTCACAGTAGAACGGTCTTGAAGAAAAAGTGTAGCATATTAATTAACAAACTACACTTTTTCGCCAACATGAGTAGGTAGATGATACTGCGATATATGTTTAGGGTGAGTTTTTTTACCAACATGTGTTAACACTGGTACGACAGACACAATTTCCCAGGTTCCAGGGGAGCAATACATTCAAGGTATTTGTTGTAAGGTTGGAGGGGAACCAATACCAGCCCAGCAGAGTATGCCCTTATTAATACAACGGGAATAAGATCTGACCAATATGATGTAGAAGTGTATAAATGTTTGATGAACACACTGCACGTAAATATATACTTGTGTTATGAATCAAAATAGTAATACTCTATCATGTAGCCATTTATAAAACGGTGATTCCAGTATTGACATTAATACATTATACACTTTTATTGGAAGTGGGTATTAGTTTTAGGTAGAGTATACATTATAGTACTTATTTATATGCATTTAGTATGTATTTCAGCCGTCGGCAATACGTGATTAGAGCTTTAGCAGAGTGAACATATATTTATGGACAGTCAGCTCGACGGACACGTTCTTATAAATGTGTAAAACTAATAAATCCCACAAAATATGATAGATATAAATCGAGAAACTGCACACTAACACTCACAACTACATAGCCATAAAAATACGTAACAAAAATATATCAAAAATAAAGATGAAGCAATTAGACATACATAATGCCAAAGCATGAAGTGAATCTTACAATAAATGTACAACTCGTTCCATTAATTCTACCAGGTCAAAATAGACATGACTAGCCAATAAATTATTTGGAAAATTAACAAGCCTCTATAAAAGATCAACATTAAAGACAGACGACAGAATCTCGTTACAATTCGACATCGTAGATGTTCATCTATCAATATCTAAAAAAAAAATTCAATCTCATCTCGGAGTACGAATATATGTTCACCAACATAGATAAGAATAATATACACATCATAAAAAGTGTAAATGAGCAAATTATATTCTTCTGGTATAGTAAACGAGCTGAACGGAAGCGAAAACTATAAAGGCATCACCCGTTGCACGGAGAAATGACTTGACTATCAAATATACTTTTAAAACGATAAATAAAAAAGTGGAGTAGTTAATTGTTTTCCGACACAAGTACTGTATTATTAAAATCATAAAAACACAATAGCACTCTATCTAAACGCATGACCTCTCATGTAGCAGACGATGTATTATTTATATAGCTTAGCAGCGTATCATTCCGGTGCAATTACAGGAATGGTTCGAACGCTTTAGTATTTTTCAAATTGGTAATTCTACTTGAATAAATTCTTGTGCGACGCAAAACGTCCAATTATCTTGTAAAGGTATTGAATGTGGAAGCAATCACTTACATTCAACTGAGTTCTTGTATATCGATTTTCTGTCAATAATATGCAAGTCTCTTTTGTCAATAAGCAAAATATATCTGTAGCTAAATATTTTAAGAATGAACACATAACGACTAAGTGCAGTTTGAAACACATCGGTGTATACGTATCGAAGTGAACATTCTCAAAACACCCCCCCACATATATATATATATATATATATATATATATATATATATATATATATATATATATATATATATATATATTAGCTACGGATTAAAATTAATTAACGTGTACACATAAGTTTTGCTCAAATGTATGTTACCCCACGAAGATTAAAATCTAGATGAATTGATACTAAAACGTATGTCTAAAACACTTATATAAATGTTGATCCAAACCACTTTAATGATTTATATTATAAAGTATATGTTTAACATCTAAAGCTTACGCTAAAGGTGATTGAGAAGGGATTTGAATTCATGGAGCGTTACTTAATATGTCCCTTATAGAGCAAATGCAATGAAAATATGGTATTTTTAAATTTTTAAATGTGCGATAGCATCCTCACCCCCTTAAAATTTCCCGAAGAGATTGAAACTTTGCCAATGGTTATTAGTGTATGTTCAATACAGATGGGTAACATTCAGGAAATATATGGCATATCTGTGTGTATACGTTAGTTTTTTTATGTATGTTAATTTTGGAAAAGTATTACTTATCTTAAAGGTGTATTCTTTTTAGCTTATTTGAACTTGATATTCTATACTTTATGTAGTTTATTTAGTATTAAATTGTGGTATATTTATGAAACCCATGCTATATATGTTCATTGTTTTATCTGCAGCTACATTAGGTTATTATTTTTTTAATGGTTGCTCAAATTTAGTGATTTTAAAGTGGTTGTATTTACTTTGTTTTGAACTGCATGTTTTTAACAATATATCTCTTTTATTTTTCAAATGCGTTTAGTAAGGCTAGCCACATCGAAATGTGTGTCGAAATGTGTATTGGTTTCTAAATTGTTGGTGTTCATGCAATCAGTGATTGTATAATATTCTTTGTTTCAATTTTGTGAGGTTTCCTGACTCTTGTTAATCATGTATTGCAAGAATGATAATTAGACATTTACAATGGAATTCTCATCATACATGAAATGATTGTGTAGATAACATTCATCAAAAAAGACTTATGGGTAAGTCCCGATTTATTATTATGGAATAACATTTTTCCTTTAAAAATGTTTAATGAGTTGACTAAGATCAAGCTCAAATGTAATGTGTGTCATTGAGTTTTTTATGTATCTCTGTACAGGGGCTTGTCAGAAAAAGCTGATATAAGGATACCTCTTCATACAAGAAAACCGTGACTAAATATAAAAACATATTATAGTATTCGAAACCCAACCTATGTCATTTCGGTATGGCTATACACTGGCTCATTCGATGGATATTGCACTTTCTCTGAGTAATGTTACTTCAAGTAACACCACTAAAGCTTGATACTCCAACAAACTAGATACATTATTTTCCTTGAATACGGTAACCTAAGGAGACAACTAGACACATATACTATACCATAGTTAACATCTCAATTAAGGAGTGGGAATTAAATGTGTTTTTACTTTGTGTATAACTCAATGTTTGGCAGGTAAATATAACATTCATAGAATACCTGAAAATATATGTATCTTATATAGAGATATAGTGTAACCCCCAGGAAGAGGCCCCTTGATTTCTGAAAATATCGACTGAAGTAAAATGAAACATGTATATATATATATATATATATATATATATATATATATATATATATATATATATATATATATATATATATATATAAACACTCCTGATCAAATTTAAGACACATTTGAATTTTTTTAAAAGAAACTATTTTTAAGGATAAATGTTAAACTCCTACTTAAAGTTACCAACAATACTACACTCTAAAAGGTTATGGAAACAAAAAAAGCTACATTTCAAATTTTTTATTCAGAAATTTACATTTTGATAAAATGAGGGATTTTACACTTGATCACAATTATAAGAGCAGGGGAATAAATTGTTTGATTTATGGTAATTCCAATGTGTTAGTTCTGTTAGGGATTACCAATCGCTGCGTAAAAGGTGTCCCCATGTATACAGCAAGCAATCTTACGAAAGTTTAGCGTGATCGAATTCTAGATTTCCATGAGCAAATGTTGCCACAGCTAGTGATCGCAGCTAAGGTACATCGCAATTAAACTGTGGCTTACAGCTTTCTAAAGTACAGTGAAAATTTTAGAAAAGCAAAACCCACTAGTGGACCTAAAAAAATGTCTCCTGGATTAAGTAGGAGAATAAGACGGGTTGTTGTTAAATACAGTGGCCTTTCTTTTAGTAAAATTAAGGCAGTCACAAATGCTGATTGCAGTCCAGTAACCATCAGACGACATATACGAGAAAACGGCATAGTAAATAAAAGGCGTACCTAAATTACTCATTTCCTTCCACGTCACGAGGTGGACCGGTTAAGGTTTGGTCGTTAATACTAAACATAGGGACGTTGAGAAGTGGAAGAAAGCAATGCTTTCTGATGTGTAAGAATTACATCTAGATGGTCATGATGGAGTCCAATGATATTGGCATAACAAACACATGTGTCCTGAAATGTCCTCCACACGTCATAGTTGTGGAGTGTCCCTAAGGGTATGGGGTGCTTTTTCTTACAGAGGAACGATAGAGCTCCAGGTGGCCCAGTGTCGTCAGTCAGGCCAAACCAGGAGTTGCGCTCTGGCAAGGTGTAGCACACGCAAGTCCTCTAAAAGGATTAAGCTGAGGTCAATAAGATCAGCTCGGCTGATTAGTACTCCCAGTCGATGCACTCGCAAGTTTAATTCAATGGTTGATCACATAAGTTTAACAAAAATACTGCATTGTGTATAAGGGTGGTTTCTGTAGATAGAATACAACTATCCACAAATCTATTATAACTCATTCACAAATTAAACGATAAACCGCATCGCCCATCGCGCGGAATGCTATTTAGTGAGGTTTCAACTGTGAGCACAGTTTAAGAAAAGCCAACTACCCCCTCAAATATTGAAACATAAGCAATCATGTTTTCTACAGTGTCAACAAGTATAGTAAGGTGTCAACTTATAATGTATGACATTTAGCTTAATCAACCAACTGCCTATTCTGCAGATCAAGACATTGTTTAGGAAGTACCCAGGAGAATCGCTATCCACATTTGACACTGACTCTGTGGACTATAGAACAGTATCTGCTAATATCCGTCTTACTCCAAGAAAGAAGAAAAAGAAAAACAATTACAAAGACTCGAATGTCCAAGATCAACATTTCTGTAACCATTACGCCATTACACTGAATAACCGAATTCAATGTATTTCAAGTGATAGCAACTACGGCAAACGACAAATTTGAGCAACTTGTCATCGCTCACAAAAGAGTAAAAAAGAAAAACCTCCCATTGAAGCCGAACAACGAAAATAGAGTGCCCTGGGAAACAGTTGCTCTTTCAGAAAAAGGAAGTCATAGAACAGACTTCCTAACCTGAGAGGAAGCAATTCAACTGCAAGTAATCAATTTTACTTGTCAAAAGCCCCCCCAAAAAACCCTCATGAACACTTATCAAAATGGGGCAAGAGATATATGTCAAAAGAAAGATTGAGGTCATCCTGCCTGCACAAGGAAATAGACAACCAGCAGTGCCATTGAACACGGGAAATAAACTGAGCAAAAAAAAAATCTTTGCAAAACCGAAGCTTAAACATGAAGTGAGAATAAAAAGGCTTAAACGATGGAAACATCACTTTAGCAATATCCTGGAAAAATACCGAGAGTCAATACTCTGCCGATTAAAATAGTCCTCGATTTATAACTCAATGTGTTAACTAGGAGCTCCAAAAAGGTTCTACGAACATTAAAACATGGTTAAACAGCTGGATTCGACAAAATCCGTACGGAAGTCTGGGGAAAAAAGGGAATTCAATGGCATCATATTTGAAGACTGTAACGCTGTATATCCTAAACTATGCATACATACATGAGGAAAAAGGCGCCCAAAAGAAGACGAGGTTTGTATTGCCTCAAGCAAGCGAGGAATAACTCTAACAGATATTTGTGTAAAACTATACAATGCCATGTTGTTTAACCGAATTTGACTTAAAATTGAGAAAGTCCTTTAAACAATTAGAGCTTTAGGAAAAATAGATCAACATCTGCGAAAATCTAAACGGTTCACAGGATTATGGAGGGCATACTAGAAAGAAGTTTAAAGGCGCTCTTTTTGTTCGTGGTTTTCTCGAAGGTTTTCGATTTGATACACAGATGGGGAGATGACAAAATTAGTGTGTTATATGGCAATGCAGGTGAGACTTTTGATGCAATACTGATCTTGTACAGCACAACTTAATCTATGGTGCGATGGCCGTATAAACACACCGACTTTTAAAGTCACTGGGGATGGTCTTCAGTGTGAACGTGATCTCTATATTTATTTATAATTTGCATTGACTACATCCCCCGTATATATGTACATATATATATATATATATATATATATATATATATATATATATAAATACGTATATATATATATATATATATATTTATATATATATATATATACGTATTTATATATATATATATATATATTTATATATGTATATGTATTTATACATATATATATATATATATATATATATATATATATATATATATATTTATTTATTTATATATGTATGTATTTATATATATATATATATATATATATACATATATATATATATATATATATATATATATATATATATAAGCATGAAATAGTAATAACAAATATTCACGTATTACCCACAGTTGAAGCAAATACGGGGAAATATATTATTAATATATTATATTATTATACAATAATGCATGAGATTTCAATAACTTATATATGTATATATATATATATATATATATATATATATATATATATATACATATGTATTAGTTACTGAAATATATATATATATATGTGCATATATATATATATATATATATATATATATATATATATATATGTATATATATATGTATATATATATGTGTGTATTGAGGCACCACATATTCGAAATAATAGAACACGTCCGTCTAGTTATACCTTTTTAACCTTGTAAAACTTTTTCACGTTTATTTGTATTAAAATTTTAAAAAAGATACGAACACATATTTACATAAAAACCTAACAACGAATGATGTCGCGTATAAAACAAGTAAAAACATTTTTACGTTCTTAGCGTCGTTTAATGTTGTCTTGTAACGCCAACCAGCGTTCCTAAATTCAAATTGCAAAAAACTGGGCATTTTTATTGAAGTAATTCTTTATTACTTCCCCATTTTGTTTATTAATATTTATTCGACCAAAAAATCAGATATTGATTTAAAAGATAAATAGATTCATAAAGAAACTTTTAAAATAATGTAATTCGGTAACGTAACCTAAGAAAAAATTAAGACATTCATTACTGTGCGCGTCACTGCGATGTAGTGTGAACCATAATATCTTTCAACAGATGCTCAGTCCATTTTGACATCAACACCTGCAGAGGATTCGAAGAGGAATCGAAAACGTAAGTACGCATACGTACGTTCATATTTTATTTAATGATAACACTTAGCAAATAAGTAAATAGATTCGAAATATTTAAGAAGTTATAACTAGACAGGCGGGTTATGTTATTTTTAATAATTGCTGCAAGAATTGATAGATATAAATAATTACGATTTCATGCATATATATACAGATATAATATATATATATATGTATATGTATAGATATATATGCATAACACACACACCCCTTTAAGAAATTAAAGTTGAGCACCCTCGAGGAAGTTAAAAATAAACTGTCAAAAAGCTCTAATGCAAAGTTCCGAATACGTTCGTCGAACACTCTCGACTAGTCTTCTATCTGTGTCTGCTTCTAGGTACATATAGATCTTAATTTCCCTAAATTACGTGACAGTTTCCGTGGGCCGAGTGGATATGGCTGACTCTGTGTACCGGGTTCGCGCCTCTCGACCGTCTGAAATTGTTACTTCCCTGCACTGATGAGAGCAATAAGCTTGAAACGCTAGCGTCTGTAGGTATAAATAATTTAATATTTATTTATAAATATTATGCTAAGCCCCTTTAAGAAATTAAAGTTGAGCACTCTCGAGGAAGTTAAAAATAGACTGTCAAAAAGCTCTAATGCAAAGTTCCGAATACGTTCGTCGAACACTCTCGACTAGTCTTCTATCTGTGTCTGCTTCTAGGTACATATAGATCTTAATTTCCCTAAATTACGTGGCAGTTTCCGTGGGCCGAGTGGATATGGCTGACTCTGTGTACCGGGTTCGCGCCTCTCGACCGTCTGAAATTGTTACTTCCCTGCACTGATGAGAGCAATAAGCTTGAAACGCTAGCGTCTGTAGGTATAAATAATTTAATATTTATTTATAAATATTATACTAAGCCCCTTTAAGAAATTAAAGTTGAGCACTCTCGAGGAAGTTAAAAATAGACTGTCAAAAAGCTCTAATGCAAAGTTCTGAATCGTTCGTCGAACACTCTCGACTAGTCTTCTATCTGTGTCTGCTTCTAGGTACATATAGATCTTAATTTCCCTAAATTACGTGGCAGTTTCCGTGGGCCGAGTGGATATGGCTGACCCTGTGTACCGGGTTCGCGCCTCTCGACCGTCTGAAATTGTTACTTCCCTGCACTGATGAGAGCAATAAGCTTGAAACGCTAGCGTCTGTAGGTATAAATAATTTAATATTTATTCATAAATATTATACTAAGCCCCTTTAAGAAATTAAAGTTGAGCACTCTCGAGGAAGTTAAAAATAGACTGTCAAAAAGCTCTAATGCAAAGTTCCGAATACGTTCGTCGAACACTCTCGACTAGTCTTCTATCTGTGTCTGCTTCTAGGTACATATAGATCTTAATTTCCCTAAATTACGTGGCAGTTTCCGTGGGCCGAGTGGATATGGCTGACTCTGTGTACCGGGTTCGCGCCTCTCGACCGTCTGAAATTGTTACTTCCCTGCACTGATGAGAGCAATAAGCTTGAAACGCTAGCGTCTGTAGGTATAAATAATTTAATATTTATTTATAAATATTATGCTAAGCCCCTTTAAGAAATTAAAGTTGAGCACTCTCGAGGAAGTTAAAAATAGACTGTCAAAAAGCTCTAATGCAAAGTTCCGAATACGTTCGTCGAACACTCTCGACTAGTCTTCTATCTGTGTCTGCTTCTAGGTACATATAGATCTTAATTTCCCTAAATTACGTTGCAGTTTCCGTGGGCCGAGTGGATATGGCTGACTCTGTGTACCGGGTTCGCGCCTCTCGACCGTCTGAAATTGTTACTTCCCTGCACTGATGAGAGCAATAAGCTTGAAACGCTAGCGTCTGTAGGTATAAATAATTTAATATTTATTTATAAATATTATATATATATATATATATATATATATATATATATATATATATATATATATATATATACATAGCTAATATGTAAACATATAAGGGGAGTGGGTTGTAAAGAAGAGCTTATAGATCGTTGCTTTTCATAAATTACCCGACACGTTCTTTACATTTTACGGTATAATTCCTTAAATATAAGTAAACAGATAATTCCACATTTTAAAGTATCAATGTGATGAATGTTATTCCAATTGAATGGGCATCATTTGACACGTAATTACGACGAAGTGAGACTATATGTTATTAATAAGAGCGCGTGGTTCCATTGCGTGTGGCTCATCGACACACACTAAATATTATATCAGTTAACGAGATGTTCTATACAAGATGATGTAGAGCGAAATCTAGCGTTGCTTAACGGAATATTCGAGGTAATTAGTTAATGTACGTCGAAGTAATCAAATAGGCTCCGGCTATGTGAGAAAAATAATTTAAAAAGATGGATATTTTTCTAACATGATTCCGATGTCAGCCTCCAAGCTGACAAGAATAATACTACCGTAATCAGATGTGTTTTTATTATATACACATATACACATATACTCAAACACATACACGCTCATACGTATATATATATATATATATATATATATATATATATACAATTTAAGATAAACGATGTACGGTTGAATTATAATCTATCGGCATAATGTAAAGCTACACATATTGCATAGAGCAATCAATTAAAGAGACGAGTATGAGAATAAAAAAAATGTATCGGTACATTATTTATTTACACATCCGAGGTTTTATATCTTTAATCCCTTAAACTCCTTGCTTTGAACTTCTATTGTTTACATAAATATTGTATATATACATTATTTTATTTTAATCTTTCATCTCGTGTGTATATATATATATATATATATATATATATATATATATATATATATATATATATATATATATACATATAATGGCAATATATGTATTCGCATATACTATCAGTGCCCTTTTACTTTGCAGTTTCATTAAAAAGATTAAGCTCGACGATTGGCAATTGGTAACAACAGAGCAAATATAAGTCAGGTTCATATTATATTCAAATGAGCATGTTATTATTGTATTATTTGTATTTTTATTTTTTCATATTTTCAAAAACAACATTTCTGTGAGATATATTTTACGGTCCGTTTCATTTGCCGTGTGTCAAACAACATGTGTATGTCAATATTGTCTCTGCAACATTACAAAATCATTAGAAAAATTCATAAAGAGTAAATAGTTATGGCATTAAAGTGTCTTGAAAAAAACCACCACCAAACAAAGAAAGAAAAGAGCAAACTCACACGTGCTGGAACTAACTAATACACTATTTTTTTTTCGTTCAGAGATAGTGCATCCTCAAAGTTGTGTGGGCATTTATACATTTTAATTCAGTAATATTTCTGAAAATAGTTAATAAGTTCTATAATTTATGTATAAACATTCGAATTCACTTGAGGGCATTTTGTTTTACTTTCTAAACTTATATCAATTCGCCTCCAGATGTCTATGCAGGTGATTTGGATTAAAAGCTAACAATAGAGCTGGCCCATTTTAAGTTGTAGAGTCAGTTGTATAGACTCAACCATCTATTCAAGCTACTATTAAGATTGTTATACTTTTGTGGGTTTATTTTGTGGAAAATGTTTAGTAGTTGGTTATAAATCGTTTAAATTAATACTAAGATACACTTAATTACACTACATTCCTCACTTAATAAGTGAAAAGAATGCCCACAGAGTAATATTAAATATACCCAGACAATTAAAGTATGCCATGATATTGACATTGAGGCTTCGGAATTCACCTCATAATACGAGTTAAATATGAAACGTAATTACAATTAACTTTAAGTATCAATGTCCTTAAACGTACTTTTAAATCCTTATAATACTAATAATAATTTATAATCACTTAATAAAAAAATGTAAAGCTTCTTTTTCGGTATTTGGATTCATGTCTATGGTAACTATTTACTATTTTTTTTTGTAAGGGAGTTCACCGGTTTGTTCCGCATTAAATAGAAACTTACTACTTATACTTACATACATACATACATACATACATACATACACACACACACACACACACACATATATATATATATATATATATATATGTATATATATATATATATATATATATATATATATATATATAAGTTAAGATAAATGTGAAACACTCATAATGTCTTCAACTATTTTACCCTGCGTTATATTACTTGAAGTGCCTGGTACCCCGTAAACTTAAACTAGTACAGGATTCGAAATGAAGAAACACACGGGTAAGTTTGTTTCTTCTAATAGAACCTGGCAACAAAGAGTCATATTTATATTAGATAAATTGTGCCACCAAAATAATTGCTTTATTAATACATAAAATAGTGATCGATACGAGTAGCAATGTAATTTGTTGGCCTGCTTACATCCAACTGTTATTAAATATGAACGTAAGTCTAAGAGAAATAAAATAAGAGCGCCAAGGGAATAGACGTGGTCAACATGCTGTGGGCAGTGGAACAAAATAGGCACCCTACAGTCTGCTTGCTTATGTGATTATTTCCTTAATCAGTAGAAAGGATGATAATAATAGAAAGTGATTGATCGGAATCGAGTTCATATTATAAAGCCTGCAAACGACCATTAAGTTGCTCGGTTTCAACGTTTTACACCAAAAAGAATAAGACACACACATATACAGAGTAACACGCATAATGTTATAGTAAGCGACTATCCTTAATCTTTCTTAGATCTTCATACATTTCATTTACCACACGATGGAGGTAATGTCATTTTAGGGGATTGTATAAAAACTGAGTACTACGTAGCTAGTAAAATTATGATGTATGTTCAAATATTCTAACTAAAAATAATAAGGCATATAGGTGAATAAAGAGAATCTCAATACACACGGTTTTTAGTAGAATTTTATTAAAATGAATAAACATTTTTATGTTCCATACCAATTGCTAGTCAAACGAGTAAATGAAATGCAATTTCTTAACAGTTGGATGAAGTAACGTATACACGATCTAGTTCACAGTAAGTAAACATGTTGATCTTACGGTTCAGTCTCACGAGGAAGTAACCAGCACGTGATTCCATCACAAGATGCGTCATATCTTTCCGGTATTTTGAATATATATATATATATATATATATATATATATATATATATATATATATATATACAGGACTATATACATACATATATATGTATTTATATACACACATATATATATATATATATATTAATATATGTATATATATATATGTGTGTGTGTATACATATATATGTATAGATATATGTTGTATATAAACATACGTGTATGCAATTAGTTGTATATATATATATACATGTGTGTGTATATACATTCATGTACGTACATTTATATATATACTTATTTTATATATATATATATATATATATATATATATATAAATTTATATATATATATATATATGAGACGATTGCCCAAATTTATTTCAAATTTCAATTGTTCAATGCAAGGCGTATTCAGTAATAAACTAGTGTTCATTATTCTTTCCTTAAGCCAAGGCTTTTCAAAGATCGAGATCTTATCATCAGAGGAGAAACACAGATAGATAAGTTAGCTTTCGAAAAAAACAAAGTTCAAATATTTGAAAAATATATGAAAAATATTATTTAAAAAATGCAGTGAAAGGGAAGTTCCGTAAAAAAGCTATGTGGTTTGTCCGGGTGGTAATTTTCCGTTGAAAAGATGTCCAATGAATTGTAGAAAGCGAAAAAAACCTTTTGCGTAGCGGCAGTATAGAGAGAATGTTCAAATATTAGTAAATCCAAACGCACTTAAATGGAATTAAAAAGAGAAACGCTGGCCATTATTGATAACTTCCTGGACCATAGAAAAAGGCAAATGACATCTAGTCCAAAGAAAACTTACATGAAACCAAAAAGCTAAATTTGGGGTTAGGGGGAGTTAAAGAGCGAGGGGGAAGTAGTGTGCGGATTGGTTGAGATAGCCGCCGTTGCAGCTAGGAAGGAAAGAAATAAAAAAAGAAAAAGAAAAAGGGGTGGATGAGGGGAGAGGAGGTTAAAGTTAAAGGGGGATTGAGGGTAGGAGCGGGCGAGATATAGTCAAGGTTAAGAGATAGGTTATTGAGAGTAAGATTAATCTGAAGAGAGAAGAAAGGGGATAAAACAAGCGTATATAAAATAGATTTAGGGAATGGCAGGGTAAATTCGAATATATAAAGTTTGCCGATGCTTAAAATAGAATTCCAATTGGTGAACTTCTAACATTTCAGAAGTAACACACAAACATTTGGAAAATATTTGATGTTACTAGCTAAGGTTTCTAGGGATTTAAAAGGAGTAAACAGATTAGTTAAAAGTATAGTAAAATAAGTAAAGGTATGTGAAAGAATGAATGATTAATTAAATTAAAAATTAAAAAGAACTAGAGAATAATTAATTCAAATTAAAAATTATTTAAAATTTAAATTAAGGACCAGATGAATGATTAGAAGAGAAATTAAATGATAAAGGATAAGACATATTAAGAAATTAGTTTAGTAATATTAACTCGCCTGTCCTACTCAGTTATATTAAAAATTTAGGAGAGGGGAACAGTTCAAGTGATAAGGATAGATTGTTTGTAACAGTTTGTTTCGATTATAAGTAATAAGGTGTGGAATTGGGTTAGTTCAATTGAAACTTGAGTGCAGTGTCAATGTTTAAAATCTATAGTTTTAATGGTGAGTAAGCAGTAACAGGGCAACAATTAACAATCACAAGTTTAAATTTAATTTATTGGGAAGCTTTCAAGAGGATTCGATGTGGTTTAAAACTATGATTAGAGATGATGAGGGTAAAACTGGTCAAAATAGGATAAGATGAGTAAAAGAGTAAAAGACTGGTAGAAAGCGGCCCGCGAGTTGTTAGAAGAATTAGGATTTTTTAAGGCAGGCCAAAGTGTGTAGTTATGCAACTAGCCTGAATCACTCAATTAGTTTAACATGTTTTGGTGGGTTGGAGACTATTTAGGGGATGAGGTAGAAATGCTAGTAACAATTGATTTCAATATAAGTATTATGGGCCGGGGTTAGATTGCATTAAGTAAACTTATATTTTAATGCTAGTGTGTTGGAGATGTAATATGAATTACAGGGAGAGATATATGGACCAATTATGAGGGGAAATCGAAGATCGTAGTTAAAAGAAAGACAAACGGAAGGTACGAGGAAAAGATGTTGCAATTAGAAGGAGGCTAATATAAGGGCGATGTAGTGGATACGTGGAAAATAAGAAGGAAGTGAGATAAAGAGGCCATGGAGAAGTTTGTGGGCAGGTTTGCGGGCAGAAAAAAATATAAGAAGTTTAGAGTAGAATAGAGGTAAAGAAAATATAGTAGGAGCTATATTGCAGAGGAGGGATAAATGTCTAGATTAT
Organism: Sepiola atlantica; assembly: GCA_963556195.1. Lineage (NCBI taxonomy): Eukaryota > Metazoa > Mollusca > Cephalopoda > Sepiida > Sepiolidae > Sepiola > Sepiola atlantica. The sequence continues at coordinate 55,014,330 of OY744540.1, read as the reverse complement.
AGATATGTTAATGATCAGTGGGTTGTAGGAGGAGTAATGTTAGTTCAATCAACGATAAGTGCTACGGTTAGATACAGTTATTAGGTGCAATGGGGAGGAAACAATTTATTGGTAAGGTTTATTCGTGAGATTAGGGGCGTTAAGAATAGAAGTTAACAAAATTACCGAGATATATAGTTTAGAGATGTGTATGAGGCTAAAAAAAAGGTGAGTTATTGGCTGGGAGGAGGAGTGTCAGAGAGAGTAATTACATTAATGTATTTAAATTTTCGCTTGTGCCTGCAATTAGAAATAAGCTCATTTTTAGAGTTAATAACATTTAAGCTCTTGGGTGATGTAGCTATCATATGAGTTTCCAAGGTACATATTTGGCAGAAGGCAAACCAGGAGTGTATGCGTTCGACTTTTTTTAATATATACCAACTTAGGTAGTAGGGAAGCTTTTTGATGTTAGAGCTTTTTATTAGGTTGGATACAAAAGTGCTAGTAATATTATTATTATATATGTATATATATATATATATATATATATATATATAAAGAAGTATATTTCGATGGGGAGGGACTTAAGAAAAGATTGGCAAACAGACACTTGATTTCCAAGTTCAGAGACCATATATATATATATATATATATATATATATATATTTCTATTTTTATAAATATATAATGTATATATATTTATATATATATATATATATATTTATATATATATATATATATTTATATATATATATATATATATATATATGTACATATTTATATATATATATATATATATATATATACACATATAGATGTACATAGATGTATATATATATATGGAAATATATGTATATATAAATATATATATATATATATATATATATATATATATATATATATATACATATATGTATATATTAATGCACACCTACATATATAAATATTAACGTGAGTTTATGTTTTTAGCTATGTGCATGTGTAAGAAAACGTGTCGATGTTGGTGAGCAAAACAATTTGTATACTCCATACAAAATTATGACTGGAACGTTTAATATTTTAAAATAAAAGTAATTTTCGATTAGTTTATAACAGCACTTCATACAATTCTAAAAAAAAAATATGTATTTCATGTTAGGTATGTTCTGTCTAGATGACTATGGATATACCCATTTGATTATAGACGAAAAGTGTCATTTATCAAACTTAATATATTTACTACTGCATACATTAGACAATATATATATATACGCGCGCACACACACACACGCACACACACACACACACACACACATATATATATATGTATATATATATACATATATATATATGTTTAAATAAAAATGGAACAAAGGATAAGCACTTCAACAACTAACAAAAAATAAACTCAAAAACTCATTTTTTATAGTTCTCCGAAATATTTCAATCGTCTTAATACGACTATTCTCAATCGGATGGTTAACCTTAATTGAGTTTCTTTTTCCTCATATATATATATATATATATATATATATATATATATATATATATATATATATATATATATATATATATATATATACTATTCTTGTAGTTAGCTGTGTTATTTTGCAGGAATGTTTATGCTCGTGTTTTTTTTTAATATAAATTAATTTGGGATTGTGACATTGGGTTTAAACAACATCATGTGAAAAATGCAATAGTTGCAATAAGTTAAGATCACTCATCTCTACTCAGCATGCACAACTGTAGATGGCTACACACATGTACATATCTAGTACAACTGTAGGTAAGATCGGTCTGATAATAAATAATTGATTTTTGTATATAAAATATGGTTAGTGAAAAATGTTAACTCATTTCTGAATAAAACAACGTAAACATAAATCATATCAGTAGTACACCGAACACAATCTTCAAATTGTATATTTTATATATGGTTAGATTTTTGATTAAATTATTTACGTGAACAATATTGTTGGCAGTAGTAAAGCTATCATTTTATTTACAAAATATGCTTGCCACAATTATTCACTCAACGATATACACCAGCGATCATTAGATATATGATGACAAGCAATCGTATGATTGTTATGACATAAATAGTTAGACAAAACAATATATTAAACAAAAATGCATGTATATATTTTCATTAATTTCGTACTCGAAAGTCAATCAAATAAATATGTAAGTTTATTTGATAATAATGCAGTTATGTTATCAATTTTATTTTTGAGAAATTTTAACAGGACTATACAGAATGTTAAAAAAGTGTGTAAAAGATATTTGTATTAAAAACGATATAATTGTTTCTCCTTCTATACCTCTCTGTTACTTTATCTAGTTCGCTCTTCCTCCTCCATTCATTAGTCAATACCCAGCATAGAGGTATTTGTTTGATCGTGTGTTCGATTAAATCTCGAAGGATGTGTATAATTGCAGATCTCTAATGTTTTGCAGTGCTCCACCAAACGGATCAAATCGTTCCTGTGAGACAGGATAGAAGCAGATAAAATAAGATTCAATGATATTTTGTCTCTTCTTGGTTGGGTGGTTTTCGTTTATTTTAAATTTGGCTTGCAAATCATCAATAGCCATTATGTGTGTTTTAATGAAATCGAAATTGCCTTTTCTATTTCTATTGCTGATTGAAATCAGAATTTTCAGCCATTATTTAACTTGTTCTGAACAATTTACAGCGTACACACGTGAGGCAGCGCCTGTTTACAAATGCGACCAGCAGGGAATGCTACCGAGTGTATTATGCGTTGTTTGCTGATTAGCGAGCTTCTTTATCGTTCTTGCACAGTTGATTCCAAATAGTTCCCTCAGAAGTTTTTTTAGACAAATAAGGAAAAGTGATTATCATGAAAATGTGTGTAGGCATTCCCCTCACAAAAGATGGACACACAAATCGGAGATATCAACATCATCTGTTGCCACTCAAAAGGCGAAAAGTCTCAAGGAGGATGGAATGACACCAACAAAATATTCAGTGGAAGAGGTTGGAACGTATTACAACTTCGGGGAAGTTTTTTGTCACTCAGATTTTAGAGAAGCCCTACGCTTGTTTTCATCTAAAAACTTGATTGTAAACGTATGCTGCGATGAGGAAGACCTTAGCAACAAATAATAATAATAACAATAATAACACTAATAATAACACAAATAAAACACCATTCTATAAGCATGGATTACAAAATGCTTGTATATATTTGTTATATTAGACAAATTGTCAACTGCCCACTCTCTGATTTAAGATCAACCCTAGTCAATAATGCAAAAATTATACGTTTTGAAACAAGTTTTTTTTTTAAATCAAAATATTCTAAGCTATCTACATAAAAAAACAACAACCTAAATTAATAAAATCGACTTCCTGAAACAATGCGAAACACATTCTATATGAGTTTCTCCGCCGTCATTTAAAAATGATCTACTTTATCGAGCTTGTTTGTTAATTTGCTAGAGACGATTAAACGAAGAATAGAAGACGTTCGTGAAATATGTGGAATATTTGGGTTTTTTTTGTTATTTTAATACGAAAAAAAACAATAAACAAATTGATGAAATAAAAAAGGTATAATTAAACAGACGAATTCTGTTATTGTTAACAATGGTTGCATAAATGAGAAAATACTACCTAAATACACATACAATATATATATATATATATATATATATATATATATATATTTATAATATTTATAAATACATATTATTTTATTAATACCTACAGACGCTAGCGTTTCAAGTTTATTGCTCTCATCAGTGCTGGAAAGTAACAATTTCAGACGGTCGGGAGGCGCGAACCCGATTCACAGAGTCAGCATAGAATTAGCAAGCAGTCGCCATATCCACTCGGGCAACGGACACTGTCACGTGATTAAGGGAAATTAATATATATATATATATATATATATATATATATGTATATGTATATATATATATATATATATATATATATATGTATGTGTATATATATATATATATATATATATATATATATATATATATATATATATATATATATAAATTCCTGGTAAACAGATATGAACAGAGACTAAACAGAATCGGTTAAGAAGGAATTGTACATTTCACCTTTCGTTGGAGTTGATACCGCCGGTACCGATGTTGTCACGATCGTCTGTAATACAAACACTAATACGTATTGTGCTCTTATGATTTATTGTCTTTAATAACAGCACAATCTGCTGGAGTTTTCTTCCACTGACGTTACACACACACACACATATATATATATATATATATATATATATATATATATATATATATATATATATATATATATATATATATATACTCTTCGTTATTTGATACGTGTAGTTAGCTATTTTTCTTTGTTAGTTTGTAATGGATTTCTAGTTAGGATTCATATCTGCAGCTTTTCAATTTTTCTTCACGAGCACATTTGATGCTAATGCATTTCAATTTGGAATGAGTGTAACCCGCCTCCATTATTATCAGCCACCTTCATTGGAAGAACGCTCAGCATAGAATGAGATGAAAAACCCGACAAGTTCACGGGTTACGCTCTGCGCATCTCATAAGTACATATTTGCATGTCATGTTAAGACAAGATGTTAACACGCTCGGTATTCCCTTCCGCTGGAAATGCACTCCAATATGCAAACAGCAGGAGAAAAATCAATGGAAGACATTAACGTTATATGGAACTCGCTCTCAACTAATTTCCCATTATTGGATACGAGCAGAACTTCTCGGCGTTGTTCAGGATGCACAACTATAGGTCAGATATCGCCAAAATTAAATATTCATGAAAAATAACTCTTTTGTCATGATTATAGTACTTGTTTTTCGCAGAAGAAACCTGATGTTGCCAGGGATTGTGTTACAATTACTGCGTTCTTGAGGTTAGCTGGTTTGTCAATATTGATAGTTTTAGTGTGTCTATGTATATATGTCTTGGGTTTCTTGGGTAGTGTGGTATTCGCTCGCTGTTCATCCTTTATTTCCATTGTGTGTGTAATTACATTTTAAGGTTTTCTTCCGGATAGATGGATTATATAGATATTTACTTTCATCAGTGTATCTCGAATTAAGAAGTGCGTTATTATAGAAGCTGGGATTTGGTTCGAAAATTGATCTATTAGCAGCTAACCTAGAGATGCTATTGGAAACTGAGGGGACTATTGAATATAATTATGGATTTTGGGTGGTTAGAGAGCTTATGTGCGTAGAAGAGGGTTAGAGTTGGTTTGTGGTAGAGGCTAAAGGATTCGGAGATGAAGTCCAGTGTTAGGTCAAGGTAGTTAGATATTTTTTCTCAGGTTCTATAGTTATGGTTAATCGGAAGTTTTGAAAGATATATATATATATATATATATATATATATATATATATATATATATATATATATATATATATAGATACAAGTCGTTAAATGAAGAACTTTAAGTAAGTTGACAACAGGTTGTAATGTGTAGTGTAATGCCTTACTATGGGTCGCATTATACAGATGAGTGCAAGTTTTGCATGAAACACATGTACAAATAGGGTAATTAAAATATCTGTTTGTAAACAATTATTGAAAGCTCTAGCCAGAGGAAGCCTATAAATTAAGTTGACATTAGGCTGTCATTTATTGCATAAGGCAGTACTCTTGCCCCAACTTATTTAATTCTCTTGACGCCATTCTGATATGTCAGCTGACTTTTCCATTTTCACGTTGATTCTGTCTTCCATGTCTCCGGCAATGCGTGGTTAAGACATTGGTACGCGCTCCGACTGCTGAGTAAAAAATGACTTTCGTATTTGTGTTCGAATCGTGTGACCTGCAGAGATTATTTCTTCACATAATAATGATTGCAGTTTTTGCCAGACACACATGAGCATGTGGCTTAATTTGAAAATCATGTTTATATATATATATATATATATATATGTATATATATATATATTTGGTTGTCTTGAGATAGCGCTTGCAGGGAGCGTAATAATTATTCATATATGTATTGCGGATGAAGGGATTAGCATCTACGTGATCGGTTTCAAATACTATATATTTAACGAGGCTGACGAGAGCCATGTTTGATAGGATTTGCAACCGATCGTATCAAAGTGTGATGATCTTCTGTAATACAATAGGGTTTGATTTTCTTCATATTCTTATTAATCGAGCAGTCTGCTGGGCTCCTTTCCCACGACCCTTATTCACACACCCACACACACAGACAAATACACCTATATATATATATATATATATATATATATATATATATATATATATATATATATATATATATATATATATATTCATATATATATACATATATATATATATACATATATATGTATATACATACATACATACATACATATATATATGCATATATATATGCATATATATATATATGTATATATATATATATGTATGCATATATATATGTGTGCATATATATATATATATATTCATATATATTTATATATATGCATATATATATTTATATATATTCATATATATATATATGCATATATATACACATATATATATATATATATATATATATATATATGCATATATGTATGCATATATATATATATATGCATATATATATGCATATATATGTATATATATATATATGTATATATACATATATATATATATATATATATATATATATATATATATATATATATATATATATATATTGCCACTTCTTACATTGAGTCCAGCGAAAGTTAGAAACGCTGGTGTATGGAATAAAAATAATTATATATTTATTCATAAAAATGATCATATAACATTCCTCTTATAAATTAAACTTGAGCACTGTTCGCAGATATTAAAAACACTGTCACATTTCTATAAGCAAGGTTCTGATAGTGTCCGTTGATCGCTCTAGATTGTCTTGTTTTCACTGCTTGATGTATGTAACCACAATATAACGTATTTCATCCTGTATCACGTGATTGCTTAGAGGATAGAGTGAACACGTTTCGAGTATTTGTAAACGAAGTGAAACTGGCTCGGGCCCCTTGAGTTCTGACATTGTCAACTGATGAGAGCAAAAGCTTGAAACGCAGGCGATGTAGGTAAATAATATCTTATATTTATTCATATATATATATACATTATATATATATATATATATATATATATATATATATATATATATATATATATATGTGTGATTTTATGAAGGCTTACCAAAGCATTCCTTTCAAGACACCAATGATCACCATTAAAGATATTTTTTCTTACAAATACTATTTATTCAAAATAAATGTTTTTTCCTACACGTGTTTCATTACCAAGCAGTTACTTGCTTGGCAGATCATCAGGGAAATTAAATGTCTGGAATACTGGTTCCAACTGCCGACAAAACACAATGTGGCGTTGTAATAGTTGAGGTCACTTAAGAAGAGAAGAGGAAAAAAAATAAAAATAAAAATAAAAGTCAAACTTAAAAAGCAAGGAAGAACACCGATAAAAAAAGGAAAGTCCTAGAAAAGTCTTAGAAAAGTAGCTTGTGCATTATTTCTTCCACCAAGCCAACAAGCAAATAATCGGCCCAAATATATTCAATAAAACCACAAAACCGGAACAATGTGCGATAATAGACTTTCACGTCGGCCGGTACAATGATGAATAAATCCCCCCCCCCACAAGAAAACAAAAGAACTAAATCATTCAAGCTACAACTCACAAGTTACCATTCCAATCCAATGATAGTATGGGAATTCTAAATCCAACTTCTCACAAAGAAAAGTCAACACAAATGTTCGTCCGAGTTCAAAGAGTCTTATTTCAATTGTTGATCAACAATTGAAATAAGACTCTTTGAACTCGGACGAACATTTGTGTTGACGTTTCTTTGTGAGAAATTGGATTTAGAATTCCCATACTATCATTGGATTGGAATGGTAACTTGTGAGCAGTGTTATGAATGATTTAGTTCTTTTGTTTTCTTGTGGGGGCGGGGATTTATTCATCATTGTACGGGCCGACGTGAAAGTGTATTATCGCACATTGTTCCGGTTTTGTGGTTTTATTGAATGTATTTGGGACCGATTATTTGCTTGTTGGCTTGGTGGAAGAAATAATGCACAAGCTACTTTTCTAAGACCTTTCTAGGATTTTCTTTTTTTATCGTTGTTCTTCTTTGCTTTTTAAGTTTGACTTTTATTTTTATTTTTATTTTTTCCTCTTCTCTTCTTAAGTGACCTCAACTATTACAACGCCACATTGTGTTTTGTCGGCAGTTGAAACCAGTATTCCAGACATTTAATTTCCCTGATGATCTGCCAACCAAGTAACTGCTTGGTAGTGAAACACGTGTAGGAAAAAAACATTTAATTTGAATAAATAGTATTTGTAAGAAAAAATATCTTTAATGGTGATCATTGGTGTCTTGAAAGGAATGCTTTGGTAAGCCTTCATAAAATCACATATAAATGCTCTGTACTCTGTAATCGAGTATCATCGAGCTTGTTTTTTATTGGAACAACCCCGGTCTTCACTGAATGATCTATTTTATAAGTGAAAAGTCTAAATCTATATATATATATATATATATATATATATATATATATATATATATAATTCAGGTAAAACATTTACAGGGTAGTAATCCAAAGAATGTAAACCGGGTTAATCAAAAGTGCTCACTATCAAATAGAGCTGTTATATATGATTATTTTTATTTACACAGACATGTACAAAATCTGCGAAACAAGTATGTAGATGTTATCGATCACTCATTATTATGAAGCGAGATCCTATCAGGCAGAGTTAGAATCCGATCTTAACCTTAGATAATACATGGAAAGAACTGATATGATCTAAGGTTTATATCGAATTTTAACTCTACCTGATGAGATCTCAGTTTATAATAACTGTAGATCGATAACATCGACATGACAGTCTCGCAGATAGTGTACATGTCTGTGTAAATAAAAATAATTATATATATATATATATATATATATATATATATATATATATATATATATATATATATATATATTTGTGTATTTGTGTATTTTGCCAGAATTTGTTCCTTGATACATGTTCGATTAAACAGAATTTGTTATTTTATTTTCTTCTTCTGATCCATTTATTCCAGTTGGCAGCCCACGATCCTATGCTGTGCTACGGTGTGACTGAAAAAGTGTTGGTCTCTCTCTCTCTCTCTCTCCCTCTCTCTCTCTTTCTGTTTTGTACTTTGTTTGGTTTTCAATTTAATTTTGTACTGAATTGTTCGAACAATGGAAAAGATGAAAATACAAAACTTATAATTATCTTCTTTTAGCTCTCAATGTCTCTATTTCTGTTTTAGTTCAGTGCCGGGAAAAATAATATTATTAATTCACTTTAATTCCGTCTTTTTCGTTATTAAATATTTATATACTTGAATTCTTTCCATTTTCCATTAACTAATAGTCTTAATATTCAGATGGAGGTTATAAAGAAAACGAGAGTGATACATACAGTATCAAATAAGAGCTGGGGATCAAAGAACATAGAATGTGCGAAAGTAAGTGTAAGAGATGTGTAAATCTGTGCATTCCTCACAAATTGGGGCTTATTGGAATAACTTAAATGAACTTTTTTTTACTTATTCCTTAAAACATAATTTAATTCCAAAACCGACGAATATTTATCCAAGCATGTTTTAATGTTTTAGATGTAAAGAAAATAATTCTCAGGGAACCAAACGTTGGTTAAGTGACCGTTTTTATTGTATATATAATTAATAGATATATAATATAGCTATTAATAATATATATATATATATATATATATATATATATATCTTATATATAAAGTAAAGACGTGTTTTCCCCTGTACCTTCGCGTCGAATAGGAAAGTAAATTCGAACTTAATAGGTTACTACAATCACTACAACATCACGCGTATTTGCTCGAGCGTGTTCTTAGCAAACTCTACACTCTTACATACACCTCGGGCAAATTACTACTTTCGTTCCTCCATCAGTCACTCTCCCCAAAACAGACACCATACAGGTAGTAGCAAGAACATTTCTCTCTAACATTTTACTACTCCCACGCTACCAGTCTACACCGGGTACAACTACACAACGGATACTTTACACCTTATTATTTATGTTACGTCCGTCTTCACATTACAACACAGTAGCATACGTTGCACAGAAAATATAACAGACGCTCCCTTCAATACATGTGCCTACGTCACTTCCATTAAATACGATTACGCAATCTCATACTCATACGTTAGGAAAAAAAACACTTACAGATTAGTCGAATAGCATTCCGTAATTCTTTCTTCACACGGATTTTCCCCATTCTTTTAATGGCTATTCATTTAAATTATACCTTAACATTTAAACAATAACTGTTGACTATTTTGAGAAATGTTTAATTCGTACAATAAAAAAACAAATATTACTTTTATAAATTATTACTAAATAAAATACAATAACAATTGCTTTTATGGGAAAACTTCCCTCAACGTTAAATACTTAGAGAAAATAAACAAAACATAAACAGACCTATTAGATACATTTATTCTTTACGTTTTTCACATTATTTTATATAAACGCCACCGATTACATAATAACAAATAAATTACATTTCATATCTAAAAAATAATATACACAAATTACGTGTTCCTTACTAAAAAAAACAAATACATTTACTTATACAGATTTTTTACCCACCGTAATACGTTTCGACAAAAAAATAAACCAACGGATTACGTTAAGAAAAAAAACGGTTACAGATTAGTCAAATGACATTCCGTAATTCTTGCTTCTCACGGACTCTTCCCATTCTTTTACTGTCTATTCATTTAAATGATAACTTTTCATTTCCAAAAATAACTGTTGACTATTTTGTGAAACTTTTAATACGTACAATAAAAAAAACAAATATTACTTTTATAAATTATTACTAACTAAAATAAAACACCATTGCTTCTTTGGGAAAAGTTCCCTAACCGTTAAATACTTTGAGAAACTAAACAAAACATAAACAAACCGAATAGATACATTCTTCCTTTACGTTTTCCTCATTATTACACTTAAAGGACACCGATTACATAATAACAAAAATGACAAATTTCAACTATAAAAAATAAGATAAAAAAATAAGATAAAACTATTAAGATTTTTACTTACTAAAATAAAAACAACAAACTTTACTTCTACAGAATTTGACCCAACGTAATACATTCGAAAACAATAACAACGGTTATAGATTAGCCAAATGACATTCCCTACTTCTTCCCTTGCACGTATTTTCCCCATTCTTTTAATGGCTATTCATTTAAATGATAACTTTTTATTTTCAAAATAATTGTTTATTATTTTGATACACTTTATATCATACAATAAAAATAAATATTATTATTTTTATAAATTATTCATAAATACATTACTCTAACAATTGCTTCCTTGTGAAAAGTTCCCTCAACGTTAAATACTTTGAGAAAATTAACAAAACATACACAAACAGAATAGATACATTTTTTTTTTACTCAAATGTTGGGGGGGGGGATTGAAATCTCAGCGATTAATTAAAGAGGCCTACAGAGCCCCATTAAAATCCCCCCCCATTATCTTTGTATAGACATTCCATTTTCAAATGCCTAGCAGCGGAGTGTGGCGGGATTGATAGGTTGATGTGGTGGATCTGTTTTGAAAAGTAACAAAATATAAATAAACCGAAAACATAAATATTGTATTCGAGGGGGGGGGGTGAATAAAGCACTGAATTGTACAATATATTTTAATCGACAGAACAAATATCCATCAACGTTAATTCTACTATTTCGAAAAGTAAAACAAATAAAACTAAACCGAAATGAAAAACATGTATAGGGAGGGGGAAATTGTCTATTATATGATTATTTTTGATAATAAAGACTATTCTCTATTTTTAAATGACTGCGATTGAGTCACATGAGCCAAATGCCTAATGGCGGACGATGGTGGCCGTGAAAAGTGCGGCCCGTTTTATATTACGATTCACCTTCTGGCGAGCAACTGTATGGGCCGATTAGATATAACTCTTTCTCAAACACTAAATTAGATATTGTTCTTGCATCACAAAGCATGCTTAACAGAGAAAATGTATATATCCAACAATTTCAGATGGCGATGGAGCATAATGGAGGTGCAACAAAAATTGAGGTCCTCTGACATAGATTCAGTTATCAGTGAGGAAATTCCGGATCCACTGGCAGATCCGCTTTTACATGATATCATTAGGCACCATATGATTCATGGACCATGTGGAAACATAAACAGATGTTCACTCTGTCTCAAAGATGGACACTGCAGTAAGAGATATCCCAGACACTTCTTGAGTGAAACTCAATCGGATACTAATGGCTACCCACAATATCGACGACTATCTCCTTTAGCTGGAGGTTTTGAGACAACAGTTAACCTACCTGGCGACATAACAGTACCTGTAGACAACAGATGGGTTGTACCATCTAATACACTGCTTTGTAAGATTTTTGATGCACATATCAATGTTGAATATTGCAACAGCATGAAATCAATGAAATACATTTGTTAATACGTAAATAAAGGTAGTGATCAAGATACCTTCACAATTGAAAGTAATGCTCATGATGAAGTTAAGAGATACAAAATGGGACGTTACATATCAACCAATGAAACCATTTGGAGAATACTTAACTTTCACATACATGTATATCATCCCCCAGTTATTCACCTATCAGTTCATCTACAAAATGGACAGCGGATATACTTTACTGAAAGTACTGCGGCAGATAGAGTTGCAAATCCACCTTCAACCACTCTAACAGCTTTCTTCAAATTGTGTCAAACAGATGTTTTTGCACGTACACTTTTGTACTCGGACGTTCCACTTTATTATTCCTAGGACACAAAAACTAAGGTCTTCAAGCAACGATTACAGGGTAAGCCAGTTCCAGGCTATCCGTGCGTTAACAAAACAGAAGTTTTGGGCAGGGTATATACCGTGCATCCAAATCAATTTCACTGCTTCTGTTTGAGACTGCTTCTACACAATGTTAGAGGTTCACAGAGCTTTAATGACTTAAAAACGTAGTGCACATGGACTACTTGAAGATGATAACCACTGGGATGCTACACTACAGGAAGCATCTATATCTGATTCTGCAAACAATTTGAGACATTTGTTTGCCATCATGTGCAGTGTCTCATCCAAAACGACTTTGGGATGCACACAAAAATGCTTTTACTGAAGATGTCCTTCTTAGGAAACCCAATCAACAGTCTGAAGTTGATATAACAATTTCAGACGACATCTTCAATGTGGCTTTAGTGTATACTGAAGATATGACTTATAGGATGAATGGTAAAACACTGACAAAATTGGGTCTTACCTCACCTAATCGATCTAATACACATCCGGTCATTACTGCATGGACGAGTGTAATTAGTTATCAAACTCATGAGCAAGCATATTGTTCGACATGGTATCGCACAACTAAATAATGAGCAAATTCAAATTTTTCGTACTATAGTTAATACTGTAGAAGATCAGCAAAGTGGCCTGATATTCCTTGATGCACCTGGAGGTACAGGAAAGACATTTGTTACCAAGTTAATTCTTGCTTAAGTTAGGTCAGAAGGCAAAATAGCTGTGGCAGTGGCACCATCGCGCATTGCAACCACTTCTCTTCCTGGTGGTAGGACAGTTCACTCCACATTTAAGTTGCCATTATCCTTAACAAAAGATGCTGATCTGATTTGTCAAATAGAAAGAGGATCAGATCCAGCTAAAGTTTTACAGAATTGTTCCTTGATCGTATGGGATGAATATACAATGGAACATAAACAAGCGTTCGAGGCTCTAGATAAAACATTGCGTGATCTCAAGAAATGTGATGTTGTTATGGGTGGCATAACACATTTATTATCTGGTGACTTCCGACAAACGCTTCCTATTGTTTCACGTGGAAGTCCCGCTGACAAGCTTAATGCTTGCATTAAATTGTCATATTTGTGGAAGTACATTAAGACTGTAACGTTATTTACAAACATGCGTGTACATCTCAATAGTGACCCAATGGCTGGTGAGTTTGCCTCCCTACTATTAAACATAGGTGATGGCAAGCTTGCAACAACCAACAATGGCACGATTGTTATTACTCAAGGTATTTGCTCAATTGTTTCATCACTCACAGAACTTAGTAGCAAAGTTTATCCAAATATAGCCGAAAACTATGTGCATCCTGAATGGCTAATGGAGAGAGCAATTCTAGCTACTAAACATGACATGGTACATGTCATCAATCAACAACTGCTTGATGAAATTCCACGTGATGAAATAACTTTCACTTCTGTGGATTCTACTCTCGATGACGACCAGGCTGTACAATACCCTACAGAATTTTAAAATTCATTAGAATTGCCTGGTATGCCAACAAACAAGTTAAAGCTGAAAGCTGAATGCCAAATTATGTTACTCCGGATTCTTGATGTTCCAAGGCTATGTAATGGGACGAGACTGTGTGTTAAATGCATAAAACCTCATCTGATAGAAGCTGTAATACTAACTGGTGTGGCAAGGAGCAAACGTACATTACTTCCCAGAATACCCATTATTCCATCGGATTCTGCAATAGAATTTAAAAGGCTTCAGTTCCCAGTTAAATTGTGTTTTGCCATGACAATTAACAAGTCCCAAGGACAATCATTGGCCGTGGTTGGTCTAAACTTGACTTCACCTTGCTTTAGCAATGGGCAGTTTTATGTAGGATGTTTAAGAGTAGGCTCTCCACAATGTCTATACATATTAGCACTAAAAGGTAAAACATCAATCCTATTTTAATTACTTAAATTACTTCCCGTGAAATGATTTATTTTCTGAATCTATTTATTTAACTTAAAAATTAAAATAAGGCTGTTATATTTCCCCGGGCAACGCCGGGACACGGGTCCTGCTAGTATACAATAAAACAGCTCACTTAATCAATATTTGATTTAAACAGTACAACTGGCAAATACTTACATTAGAATTGCGGGCATTAGAATATGAATTTGATCCAAACCAATCACTTTCCATTAGTAGATTTAGCACTGACTAATGCACATAATCACATATTCGAATAAGCAAGCAGACTATAAGGTGCCTATTTGGTTCCACGACTCACAGCATTCTGGCTATGCATATTCCCTTGGCGCTCTTATGGTTCTGCTCTAAGACATCAGTACATATTTAATGACTGCTTGCAGTTAACCAATAAACAAATTACATCGTTTACCGTATCGATCATTTTTATTTGTATTAATAAAGTAATTACATTTCAGAAGCGCGTTCCTCAATTATACCTGCGCGTAATAGGACATATTGCACTTTATTGTTCTAAATTTGAATAGATACTATATGAGCCATGAGAAATACGGTCAATGTTTGTGCATTCTGAATTATTCAAAATATTTAATACCATCAATCAATTGTGAATATAAGTAATTAGATAGTTGTAATTAGATAGTTTTGATGATGCATTTGTTGCTTATCAAACATTTATTGGTACCAATAGCGAAATGATCTCCGATGAATGTCCCGCCGGGAAATAGTGGTAGAAACTAACGCCAGTTGATCCAAGTTAACTGTGTTCGCCAAACACCCATGTAATAGATGGACAAATGGTTTTAGAATGATTGGTTAACATATTACTGTTGGTTTCCTTTTAAAAAAAGTGTCGAATTTGAGGTAAATAGCGGATTGTAATTTTCGTCTATGCATAACCAATACGTTACCTAAAAGGTTTATAAATGGTGTGTCGTAAAATATATATCGATTATATGAAACATATGGTAATGTTTATTATTCCAGTAAACATTACAGTGTTTTTAAGAGAGATAGAACCGATTCATTTGTATCTTACTTGGAATTAATCTATTCTCATACTATTACTTGTATTTTTCATGTATTAAATATGAGTTGCCATATTACTGAAATATATACATATAATATGTATATATATATATATATATATATATATATATATATATATATATATATATATATATGATTTTATAAGATACCAATTATTATATCAACATAACACATTCATGCACGTACATAATAACGATCCACTCTATAATAAAGTCCAATGTGCAGTATTTGTTTAATTTTTTTGTAATATATATGATGTAGACGTCACGTCACAAAAAATAGCGTGTACATTAACATCATATTTGTAGACTCTAGAGGAAACCGTTTAAAGAGCTTAGGGGGAGGGCGACATAGAAAATAATGGATAAGAACAATCCGTATTTTGAGAAGAAAATTTCTACTTAAAAAATAATCAACAGCATGTTCTATTTTTAGTCATCATGAATATGAAACACAATTAATATATGAATTATTGTATTTCTGTTATTCTCTTCTTTTAATGATTGAATATGTGTGCAGACACTGACGGATCTTTATTTATTCTCGGTAATCGTACATTAATATGTACATAATATGTACATACTACATGCACGTAATGTAAGTAATATGTACATGCATATTCATATACGATATATGCACATCTTTGTTAAACTCAATAACACCATTATATTTTACTTACGCTAAAAATATTACATATAAACAACAGTTTGTGTACGGTCGTTTCGGAGACGATATGGATGTTTATCAGTATCGACTCTTATCATTAGCAAAGGGTGTGAGGACCAACTTAAAAAACAAATAAGCATCATCAGAGCAATAGTGTAGAACACTCAATTTTATGCAGAAAGGAGTTTGTGTGTCGGTAAATACAATTAAATAGATATGCAAGGGGATACAAATAGAAAACCCGTTTTTGTTGAAATAAGGTGAGAAGAAACAGACTTGTAGAAAAAGAAATGCTTAAAACATGCTACTAGAAATATATGATTATATACACTGAGAAAGGTAGTTAATAGTCTTTTTATCAATGGTGGAGATAATCAGGTCATATAGCGCTGACAAGAAGCTGTGTACACACTTGTCATTATAGATATTATACGTTTAAGAATTAGAAAATTTAAAAATGTAAAATTTAAAATGGTCAAAAAAATGTTCTAGTCAAACACCTCCATATATATATATATATATATATATATATATATATATATATATATATATATATATATATATATATATATATATATATATATATATATTACTTTTCCTAAAAGTTCGCTTTTAGTACACCACTATATATATATATATATATATATATATATATACTTACATGAACAGTTTTCTTCAGATTTGCAGTGTTTTTCTGCTTGTGTAGATGTGTTATGGTATATAAACACCGTTTTGGTCATTAACCGCGTAGATCCGTCATGGTTCATGTTTACGTGCTGTAAGTAATTATTATATTGAAACATTAACAGATTGATTCGATTTGTAAACATATATCTCATAAAAAAGTTGTCTAATAAAGAAATATTATTGTTAATATACTACCATTCTGTTTCGGTGTTGATTTTATTAATACTATCTAAGAAAAAAGTGTAAGTAATATGAAACTGCAAACTCCAAGATGTTGTTAGTTGCAACCTGTACCCTGAATAGATTTTTTTGTCGTTCTGAGGAGAAATTATATTTTACCGATTAGAAAAATGGGAACCTGTACTTACTATCCTGTCCAGGATTTACCTAGGAATAACGTAAACGCGTCTGTTAGTTTATTCTCCATTACACTCCTAAATGTGTACTCAAGCACTGGCACCAAAGGTAAAGTCATTTAAGGTCGAGTAGCGTTGGATAGCGTTTTAGCATTTCATAGTGAGGTGGCAGGAGTATGGTAGCGATAATTAAAGAAAATATAGTTAAAATCATATTTAAAAGCAGGAAAACATTATTGGATCAGGTGGTTATGCGGCGAATATTGTGATGGAACTTGTTTGAGACAGTTTATTGCAGTGCCCGGGGCCATGGACACACGTGTATGAAGTAGTGAGCGTGATTTTTAATGTAATCACTTGAATATTTATGCAAACTTAAGACTGCAGTAAATGTATTTACTACTGTTTTTATTCAAATAGTGTATGAAAAGTGCTAAGAAATAACTCAAATTATCGAGAAATTATCAAATTATAAATTTATTGCTGAAAACGCATTTTGCAAACGTCTGTAAAATAACAATTATGCCTCAGAGGAATTCGAACTAAATTACTTCCGATTATTGACATTTATTTTCTATTTCGTACCGTTTTCTCTCTCGCAGATTCAGCTCTTATAAAAGGCGTACATTGTAGTATATCAGTATATAAGCATTCGACTACATAGAATGAAGAAATTTATTTAGCGCAATAGAAGTCTCTTCTGTGAATGTATTGGGTTCTATATATTTCTAATATAGTAAATTGGTGGTCAAATAAAACATGTCATGAAACAAGAGAATGTCTTCCACGTAAATTAGTTGGTTCAATAGTTCAGATTGTTAAGCACCCATCACGATTATTAACGCTTTCAACACATATTCACGCTGATAAGGTGTTAAACGACAATACAGCTCTCTATGATTGACTAGATTATACCCATATGCTACATACATGAAAGAAAATACACTTTACACTAATATTCATTAAGCTAAACCAGATATTTGTAATCTTACAAATTATGTATTTGCTAATATTAAATGCATGCTAATTAATTTCAAATACTCGTCTATGTATGCAAACAAGTAAAATAAATACAGATAAAATAGATATCTAAAATAAACACATATAATTGAGGTATGACATCGACGTGGGTGTTTTTATTTGTATAATCTTTCAAGAATGCGAACGATCTCATTTTAATATGAACACATTAGATTTAGTTAAAGTTAATAATAATATGCTAGACTCGGGTACATTGAATAATGTATATAAATACAACAGAGACGGGCTTTATAATCTACCTTCAATTTTCATGCAAAGCAACTGGAATGGGTAAACCCAACATGTGCATAAAAAGAAAATTATATTAAGTTTTTGTGATAGATGATAAATGACCTAAAGCATCAATTGTACTATATTCATCCTGATAAGTTGTATTAGGATAGATTCATTACTGATCACCGATTTTATCTAAGAATAGTTAAAAACTTAAGAATAAATGATGTTAAAACATCCTGACATTGTCAATTATAATTAGAGATAATAAATATTCTCCCAGCAAAGTAGGAAGGTGTATCCTGTATTTTGCTGAATCCATGCCAAACATTATATATGAGAAAGAGTTACTAAATTAGAGGATTTAGAAGTACAGGTAGTGTACACAAAAGTGAGTTTAAAAACAGAAAATCCGACCGGAACGCATTGTATTACTTATTTGATGAATAATAGACTTAAATAAATTACAGTAAGCATATTATAAGAAGGTAATCAAAACCTGGAAAATGTAGTAGAATAATATATTTTATCTGTAATAATGTTTAGCTTTTCAGAAATAAACACGGGTATTAAGCAACTTTTAACTGTTTAATCAGGATTGATCTATGTCTTCCTTAACTAAGAATTAACATTAAACTTTTTGTAGTAGTTGACCTCTGTTGGTCAGAGTCGACGATTAAGTTATGGTGGAGTCAATTTACGCGAACAGGTGAAGGAAATCGAATTGATAGTCGTCAAGTGGTACCACGGTGTGTTGTCCCAGTACAGTTGTCGTGTTCAGGTTAGTGCTAAGTCCCAACTCTTTAGAGGCCTGTGAAAAGCGGCCCATCATGACCTACAGTATTTACTTTGTGTGAGTTAGCAAACAGTATGTCTCTGATAAGAAGTTCACGTACTTTGTTCTTGATCTGAGGCGACCAAAGTTGAACTATCTTCAGTCTGATCGTGAATGCAGATATATTCATTCGGTTGCAGTACCAAATACGTGCTTCATGAGGATGTCTAAGAAGATACCTAAGAGTATTGGAACAAGACCACGGTCTTGCTTTACACCGCTGCAGATAGTGAAAGAGTTGCAAGAGGCTACAGAAAAACTGAACGTGTTTCTTTATGTTGGTACTGGAGGACTATAGTATGCACTACAGCTTAAGTGTGAAACCCGATACATGGGAATATTTTTAAAAGTCTGCGCTCCCGACAAATTCAAACGCTTTCGTGTGATCTATTAAGGCGATGTACAGGGGCGTCTGCTATCATTTGCACTTTTTCTGGAGTTGGCGGAGTGAGAATATCATGGCTGAAATTGATCATTCTAGTCAGAACCCGTACTGTAATTCGGAGTAGACCCATTTTGCGAGCTTCTGCAAACTGATGAGGATGAGCTGAGCAAAGACTGTGCCAATAATGCTGAAGAAAGATACCTTTCTAATTCTAACAGTCGCTTCTTTACCGTTGTACAAGTAGTGCGTAATAATTGTGTGTTTCCAATGTCCTGTTGTATGACGCCTTCTTATGAATACTGACAGTGCACTTTTTGCAGCAAAAGCAGAAACGTTGTTCTGCAGTGGTTGATAATATCTAGAGTAAATCCACTAATCCATGCTGCTTTGCACGAGGCCACACTCTCAATAGCCGTACTTAGCTCTTCTACGGTTAAATATGCGTCCGGCTTCTTGTCAGAGTATTATTCAACTCATCTATTTATATAATGTGCCGTCATTATGAACCTTTCCTAAGTGGGAAATGTGGTATTCAGCCGCCTTCTTTTTAGCTAGTGTCAGTGCCTTCCTGATGCTATCATACATTTCTATGATGTTGCCTGTATTTTCGGCTGATCTCTGTTTAGTAGTCGGTTCGTATGTCTGACAGTCCGCTGAGCCTTTTTTCTCGCAGCCCTGAGAATGTGCAAGTTTTTCTCGCTTGTTGACCGTTTGTATTCATTAAGGGTGAAGCTGTTGGTATATATGACAGGCGTTGTCTTGGTAAATTAGGTATCTTATTATTCGTGAGATTTGAAGGTATTTCATCACAACCGTAACTAGGGAAGTACGATACATTGTGCCCAGCAGAGTTACTCATTTATATGTGGAAGTATCGCATAGCTGCAAGGAACGCAGTTCACTCTCAAATGTGTTGCAAACTCTTCTTCAAGTTTTAATTCAGACTCATCCTGACAACTATGTGGAGGTTCCCCTGCTCCTTTGAGCGATATAACCACTTCGGTTGTAGCCATATCTAAGAGCACACACATTAGTGATTCCTGTCATAGTATGCGCTTTGATGAGAGCATCTTTGAGATGATGGTCAACCGATGCTAAGGCTTTAAACGTGGGTGTCGTAAAGAGACAATGAAAAGAATAGTTATTTTGTTTAGATGCACACAATGTGTAGACACATTTAATTACAATTGATGAACTAAAAATTTAGACCCTCTAACAGTAAACTAGTAGGTGTAAATAATATTGAGAAAAAAACTAGCAAAGAAGAGAAGGTTTACAAGCGATTCAAATAATTGTAATTTAATATACATTTTAATAGAGTGAAAAGGGCATAGCACATAATATATATATATATATATATATATATATATATATATGTGTGTGTGGGTGTGTGTGTGTAGTAACATATCAATAGAGTTTTTTTAATAAGGATATCGGTTAAGATTTATATATCAGAAGAGCTATATAGTATAACAGAAAACTAAGCGGACATATTGTCTCACTTCAGACTTATTGCTCAAGATTAAAGAACATCAATGATGTCATGAACAGTTTGACGAATGGACAATATTCGAACCGCTTGATACATGAGTGTCCCTTTCGATGATAATGACCGTCCGGATCCCTTTGCCTTTTCTTTTGAATTTACATGTCCATATCACAATCAGAATTATCCACGGTGACTTTCCAGGGAACAACGTAAAACTTGCACGCTACACGGATTTGTTTGAACCAATATATATATATATATATATATACATATATATATATATATATATATATATATACAGATATATATATACAGATATACATATATATATATATATATATATATAAGCATGATAAATGTATGGCTGTCAGTGTGTTTATGATTCACAAACACGTGTTTTGTCTGTTGAAGACACATCGCTATTGTTAGATGAAGCAGACACACAATCCGATATTAAAACCTCGGCATTCAAATCCCGTATATAAGTTATTATGAGAGTCCGATATTCTTCTCCCTGAGCTGGCTATAGTGCCTCTGTTAACAGACGAAATATACATACCATATAAACATTTGTTATTCGTTTGTTACTTTTAAAATTTATCTCTCTTTCCCTCTCTCTTTCTCACTCTCACTCTCTCTCTTTCTCTATATATATATATATCGATATATATATATATATATACATATATATATACATGTATATATACATATGTATGTACAAATACACACATGTATATATATATATATATATATATATATATATATATGTAAATGTATATGTACATATATATATATATATATATATATATATATATATATATATATATATATATATATATATATGTATGTGTGTGTGTGTGTGTGTGTTGTGGTGTGTCTGTGTTTGTATATTTGTGTGCGTATTTTGAATGCAGATATTACATTATGACGGGTCATATATTCTGTAAACGTGTACAATTAGCTAGTATGAATTATGAACTGGGTTAAAGAAATAGGAGGAAGTACAAAGTAAGTCCATATGTGATTTTGGGACAAATACATTTGTCAGCGAAACAATTATAACAACTGGTTAAACCTGGCCGAGAGGAAACGCTCGGATCAAAAAGGTTTTACACAAAAGCGATTTGAGTGCTGTTATGACATTCGTTTAAAGGTCAAAAGGCTCTGACGTCACAGATCCCTGGGTAGAAATCAGTTCTCGTCGAGAGTTTATTATGGAAGCGCGTAAGGGACATACATCCAAAAACGGAGCTCTGCAAAGTGCAGTCTGGGTGACATCGCCAGATGTGGGCTAATACTTAGAAGAAAATAGCCGATTGCATGCCGTCACATTTCCACAGAGCAGTATGAAAGACAGAGTTTTAATGAAGAACCGACGAGTGGAAACTTCTACAACCGAAGTGTGAAATAAAAGAAGAAAAATCTCTGTCATAAAGTCTCGTCTCCGCAGGTCTTTGTATTCGTACTTGAAAACAGAATCTGCCCCCAAAACAGGTACACCATTACGATCACGAGCCAGCGACGGGGATGAGTGGGCCAGCAAACCCACGACAAGCGGATGGGAAACATGTAAGGTAACTTTTTTGTGTATAACATTATCTGTAAAACGAGAAGAATTTAAGATCCAAAAATGTGCCTAACAAACAATGTTAATGAACCGTGTTTAATGAGTAAGAATATAAAAAATCCGTAATTTGAAATGTCTAAATAACAGTTGTTTTAACGAGAATGAATGTGTAATAGATGAACAGTTTGAAGGCCTAAAATAGTCCTTGAGAAATTGTCTATGTAAGTGCCTTACAGAAAGTTTTAAAAAAGATTAATAACCGTTTAGTAATAGTCTCATAGGCAGTTTCGTAATGCTTTCGTTTTATTAGAGACGTTTAATAGACTTTTCGAATTGTTTAATTGGTTTATGAGAACTTCCGCGATCAAGGCAGGAGTAGTAACTATGAAATAACTCCCCCTTTGAGGGCTATGTAACAAATACAGTTTGTTGCCGCACCATTTTGGGGCTATGCAACACAGATAGCAATGCATAAAACACCCAGAATGGTAATCTAACGGATGAACAATACACAATTCGAAGACAATATGTAGGGTAGTAATTCGATCACTTATATATTTATATTTCGATGTATATTTTACATACAATATCACTAAGTATAAATATCTATAAATGCCGGGGTGCTAAAACATATTGTAATATTTCTGGAGAAATAGTTTTCTCCCTACAAACAAGATCACACCGCTCTTCAGTCTGTCCACGGAAGGAAAAAGCGCTAAAGATGAGTGCCTTTTTTAGATTAAACCCAAACAAAACAAAAACACAAGTCAGTACAACACATGATCACATATTTGTTGTACACATTGTTTATGAAATGTAAAATCCATACTAAGTTCATGTATGATGCTATTTATGTTAAATAAGTATTTTTTTTGTCTTTTCGTTATGTATTTTTTAATTGTCTATATTATCTTTTAGTTTGTAATTATTTGTCATTCAAATTGGCTGGTATATATTTTTGCGTGAGTTTTATTATATCGGTAAATGAAATGGATTATTATTCCAATCATATAATTCAGTTTTATATGTCTTATATTTGTTTAAATAATTAATGAAACACTTCTTACAGAAATATTCAGACAACTGTATACATTTCTGTGTATACATCTTTTGAATTCATGATGAAAAACAGTAAGAAAGGGCGATAACTAATAGCGTCGGTGATGCAACTAAATAGTATATTGGAGTAAACTCCCAAGTAGGTGATATTAGCTAGATTTCGTATGCATTCATACTTATTTAAATTAATTTGTCTACTTAATTTTATCATTTACAAAATAGATATATTTGAATAAAAATGTTATCACCTAGAAAACCGTTATAATACATAATATATATATATATATATATATATATATTTATATATATATATATATCAATACATATATATATATATATGTATATATATATATATACATATATATATATATATATATATAGGTATATTATATATTTACTACGTATATTTTCTTTAAAGTATCATCATTATCAATCAGTAGACTATGTAATTCTATAACAATGGTATAGAGGATATACACATATTTACATATGCACATATATTGATATGTATATGTGTATACATAGGTATATGTATAATATATATATATATATATATATATATATATATATATATAAGCATATGTACACATACACATATATATATATATGTATATATATATATATATATATATATATATATATATATATATATATATATATATATATATATTCGTTTTGTTCGAGGGGGGGATGATTTTAGAATTAAAAAAAGAAAATACGATTTTAATGAAACAGTAAAATAGATGTTACCCTAGTGCACCTTTCGACCGACTACTTTTCAAGGGAAAACGTCGGTATTTGTTACGGAAAAAGACAAATTTTAAACCAATAAATTGTATAATGAAGAAGTTCAACAGGTGGCGGGAAGAAAACACATCCGAGGAGACCGTGTTTCGGACGAAATAAGTTATGATGTGTTTAATCCGAATATATACCTAGTCTATTTCAACCTCAAAACCTATATATATATATATATATGCATATATAAAAATGTGTATATCCTCTATCTATCCTCTATCATAGTCTACTGATTGATAATGATGATAATTTAAAGAAAATATACGTAGTAAATATATTACTACTACTATAAAATACAGATAACAGTTTAACAGTGAGAAACATGAAAAACAATGTCGAATAAAAAAAAACTACACCCGAGAAATATGAAGAGATATTTTCACGCAAAATATAAACACATATATAACCATAATCAGCAACAGGAAAGTCTATTCATATAATATATGTTACTTCCGTTTTGGCTTACCTTACGGGAGTAGTGCACGGACACGTCAGCAAGTATACCTATTTCAGACTCAATGTTATCAAAGAGGTCGTTCATAAAAATCAAGAATTGTAAAAGTTCAAGGATAGATCCCTGGGGTACACCATCATTTATGTCATGTTCCTTGGATAAACAGTAATTGAGGATATTCTGGATAATTCTTTTGGTAATGGATGATCTAATTATATTAACTGTTATCCAGTAATACCATATGAGTCAATTTATCAGAAAACCCATTTGTGTCAGATCTTGTGAAAGGTTGTGGATATATCAAACGCTACCGCCCTAACTTCGCCTGTCTTGTCGAGTGTATGAGATGTATGTTTACAGATAACCGTTAGGATATCTGCACTAGATCGTGCTTGTCCAAGTTTATACTGATTGTCAGAAAGAAGTGTAGCATTTTAGAAAGTATAAAGAGTAGCCTGATTGGTCGGTAGTTCTAGAGATCAGTTCTATCAACGAATTCTTGAAGACTGGTATCAAAGTAACCCATTTTCTAGCTATCACGGAAGCAAGATTCAGCAAGTCATTTGCTGTAGAGTTTGGAGAGGACAGGGGTTTATTAAACAGAGCATTTTATTTACTATTACGGGAAGAAAGATTAGGCTTACAAACTTTGGAGGTGTCACTGTTTTTTTTCTGATGTCCCTGACGAGTGATCGCCAGATCTTTTAGTGTGGCTTCAGTCAGCAAAATTAATTCAGGGAGGGGGTGGTTTGCACACTCTAAATAGGATTAAGGATAAAAGTTGGGGAGGTAGTTCAGCCTGATAAGTTGTTGTTAAAATGACAGTGTTGGGGATTGATAGTCGGGGAATATTTGATTGTCCATTCTTCACCACTCTATTGTAGATTTTCCAGAAATCGCAAGTGCCTAGTTTCTGCGACTGAATGCGTGTTTTGGTTAACTATGTATACCTTCTATTTGCTTGACGTATCACTACTTTACAATTATGTATTGACTCTATGAATTTATCTCTATCCGTAGTTGAATTATGGCGGTCAAATTGTCGAGATGCTTGCTGTCTCTTAGCAATAGCAGCTGCACACTCTGAGGTAAACCATTGAAATTTGCTGAATAATTTTCGCATGGGGCCATATGATTCAATGCCAGTTTATACCTATTCGGTAAACTCATCTGCACACTGATCAGCAGGGAATGAGATTATTTCGCTCCAATGGGCATCACTGATGTGATCTTTGATTGACTCAGATTCCTTGAAAAATAATCTGACTGACGCACATACAGACTACCACTCCCCGCCACCGAGAAATGCCCATTATATATATATATATATATATATATATATATATATATATATATATATATATATATATGTATATATATATATATATATATGTGTATATATATATATATATATATATATATATATATATATATATATATATATATATAAGAATATTTTTAAAAAATATTTTGAAACCTGAACAACGCCGATATTTGTTTTTTTAAATAATTATATTAAATAGATTTAACTACTTTTTTTCAAACTTGAGTACTTTCGGTAATAAATACCTAACAAGGGTATTTACTACCGATAGTACTACAGTTTTAAAAAAAGAAGAGAATTACGATATTTACACTATTTACTACGAAGAAAAGAACATAAGAAATATATGATTTTCGTGTTCTTGTTTTTTTATTCTTGAAAACGTCCGAATTGATTACTTTCTTTAACATGTATTTGTAAATGTAACCATTTCATTTATTTTTCCCTTTACACATAAATAGTCTAGCTATTCAATTTGACAAAATGTATTTGATTTTTGTTTTTCTGTACGAAAAGTGGTTAGCCCGACGTAGATGTTTACATTTTGAAAGTGTCACGTTACCTAAATTCCGCGCGCATCAATAACACACATTTGAATCCGTTAAAACACGAATTCATTCAATTTGAATTTTCACTGAGCGCTTTCATCTAAAATGTAATATTGCAATTAAAAACATATCTCATTAAGAGAATGCCAAGTTTGATTTCTACAAAGTAAACCGTATTTCACTTTTCTAAATGTGAAGCTTGTTTGCATACGTACGTAAATTTGATTCAGCTTTTCGTTATCTTTCCCTGTAGCTAATTGATAATGACTGGATTCTTTAAGTTGCTGGGTTCAATTCCCAGTCTCGGGGTTAAATTTATTTATTGTTTAATTATGTAGTATTTACGTAAAATGAGTAGGCAAGATGTGCCACAAACATATGAAATTCATACAGTCCTCCCCAGCAGCAGTGTATTGTTTACGCTTACATAACATTCTACTGACAGACACACTGCAGACAAACAAGGAACGATTGGGTTCGTGATATTTTAAATAGATATACGAACACAATTCTATAGAAAAAATTGCCCTAATATCAGTTACTCCAATGCCTATTCAATGTTGAGGTTCTGAGCGGATAGGAGAGCGAGGAGATATAGCATGATCATCATCGTCATCATTATCATTTATATCTTACTAAATATGTACGGATTTACGGAGATCGTCTGGGAAGTGTGTATTTTTCCGCGACCGTCGTTAAGAAGGCATTTTCAGTCGAAAATGGCATCATATAATTTAATGCAGGCGAAACGTACCGAAAGGTCAGGCTGTCAATAATCCATGACAGCTTTCCAAAATGGGTTTAAAACAAAAGCAATGTCTGATTTCGTTTTTATACTTTGAAACGTTATTAAGTTGTTTTCTAGTCTGTTGTGCGGATTAAATTGTATTTAAAAGACAAGTTATTCGGCAAGGTTCAATATTTTAACCGTCATAATAATACTATTAACTATAGAATATATTTATTTTTTTATTTTATTGAACATTTGTTGATGGTATTTTATGTGGAGTAAGCTGGTACCCCTTCCTGAGATTGGAGACTGAGATGATTCAAGGGCGACGAAAGGGAAGCAACTCTCACGACGACATGAGGAGGCAAGTTATTCAAGTCACCGTTTGGACCGTGTACGAATCTCGACATATTTCTATTATATGTTACCGACCTTTTCCAAAAGAGGTCTAATAAACATTATAATATTGGCAACATAGGATTTCGATCCCAGGACGCACATTGAAAGACGGAAAGAAAGAAAAATCAGCACGTTTGAA
The DNA here is from genome assembly GCA_963556195.1 of Sepiola atlantica. Taxonomy (NCBI): domain Eukaryota; kingdom Metazoa; phylum Mollusca; class Cephalopoda; order Sepiida; family Sepiolidae; genus Sepiola; species Sepiola atlantica. The sequence goes on along the minus strand of OY744540.1, from coordinate 54,985,787 downwards.
TTTTTCGAAACACAACGACCGGATATTGTGACTTCGACAAATCTTGGTTGGAACAAAATAAAAAAAAATCGTCAAAAGTAAGACTTATTTTTTTTTACTTCATTTTAAGTCAAACGAAAGGGTTGCAGTTATTAACTGGTTAATGATTTTTTTTTATTTTTACGCCGAGTGAATTCTAACTCGCGACGTGAACATCACGAGAGGTTGTGTTTGTTCCATATTTTTGTTTTTTGGTATACTCATTGTATTGTGTATAGTTTAAAAAATGGACGAACTGGTCGAACTGACAAATACATTAGTGTATTCTCAAATAGAACAAAAGAAAAGGCATACAGTTTTCTAAGATTACGGGCAACAAGAAATGTTAGATTTACGGAAACAGCAAGCAAACGACATAAAAGTGTTATTTGAGACTGTTGCAAAAGGTAGAACGATTGACAATTCTATTTTTTTCGCAGCCGAGGGTATTGCAAATTCAATATCGGAATTCGTATATCACCCTGACAACGGAATTACTTTTCAAGCCTATTTTCGACGGTTTGAAACAATTTTCCACAAACGGTGCGAAACCTGGTCGGAGAACAAAAAGTTGGACTTCTATTACAGAAGATTTGTCCTAACGAGAGTAAAAGTACACAAATCTACTATTGCCTATAAAACCTTACGTATCGTTTGAGGAAACAATAAAGACAGTCACAAGCATGTTTGGTGAGAGAAGCCGTCTTTTTCATACGCGTTTTAGTTGTCTGAACATTATTAAGCAAAATGATGACGATTCGATTACGTATGCGGGAAAAGTAAACCAAGAGTGTGAACGTTTTCTCCTACACGAGTTAACAATTGACATGTTTTAATGCCTTGTTTTTGTTAAAGGTTAGGCAGATAGTAGAGATAAAGATGTTCGTTCGGAAATATTGTCAAAAATGGAACCGAGTGCAGATATTACATTACAAAAAGCTACGGAAGAAGCTAAAAAAATAATGAATCTTAAACATGACAATACTAAAATCAAGGAACAAGACATTTCTACATCTTTCGCAAGACACGTGAAAGTGAAAGACAATTTAAACCCCAAATAAAGTTGCTATGCTACAGATGTGGTAGACCTCATTCTAAAAATGACTGTTTTTTCCGAGATAAATGTTGTTTTCGGTGTAATAGAAAAGGCCACAAAAGTTCACACTGTAGAATGAAGACGACCGAAAGAGGAATGTGGAACGGAAAAAGTAAAGTCAGATTGGTTTTGACAAAGAAAGAAATCGAGGAGGGTCAAAAAAGAAAATTCGTGCAAGTGAGGATAAATGGAGAGAAGGTACAACTTCAACTGGATACTGGAAGTGATATCTCCATAATAAATGAACCAACGTGGAGAATAATTAACAAACCCAGGTTACCCAAGGCTGATGAGATAGTCCATGGAGTTTCGTAAGAAGGTTAACGTTCAGTAGAGTATTTTTGTGTGAAGTATCGTTTTTAGGAAAAACTAAAAAATCTAAGGTTTATGTTTTACAAAACTCTCCTAACCTAATGGGAAGTGATTTAATTATCCTGATCGATCTATTCGAGATTCCTACGAACTCATTTTGTAATAGAATTTATGTTTCACCAGCTGGTAAAAATTAGGTTCAGGATAAATTGATAAAGGACCTAAACAATAAATTTCCTAGATTGTTTACAGGTGGTCTCGGTAATTGCATGACAACTGCAGTAAAATGTGAAGTAAAAGAAAATGTCAATCCTGTGCGTAAACCAAAACGGAGGTGCCGTATGCCGCATTAGAAACCGCGAACCAGGAGTTACAAAGACTGGCAGAAATGGGTGTCATTTCTTAAATTAAGTATTCAGAGTGGTCGTCACCAGTGTTTTTTGTGAAAAAGAAAAATCATAAATTACGTGTGTGTGCAGATTTTTCTACAGGTCTAAATGACTGTTTAAAGGAACCTTCTTATCCTTTGCCCTCTCCGGGAGACATGTTTGTTAAATTGAATGGAGGAAAGATTTTTAGTAAAATTGATATGTCTGACGCATACCTCCAAGTAAGAGTTGACGAAGATTGTGCACAATTATGAACAATAAACACACATAAGGGGTTGTCCAAATTCAATAGACGTCCGTTTAGATTAAAAGTCGCCCTAGCTTATTTCAACAGATCATGGACACAATGTTGGCTGATCTAGAGTTTGCAGTAGCATATTTTGACGATGTGCTGATTAAAAGCGAAAATACTAAGGAGCATTTAGAGCACATAAGAGCGGTATTTAAACAAATCGAAGAATACGGTTTCAAGTTAAGTTCAGAAAAATGCGATTCTTTTATGTCTGAATTTAAATATTTAGGACAAATAATTGACGCAAAAGAAAGACGACCAGATGCGAAAAGAGCAGAAGCCATAGAAAATATAACGCTTCAAACTTTTCTATGCTTAGCGAATAACTATGGAATATATATTAAAAATATGCATGACTTAAGAGCCCCATTGAACAATTTATTAAGAAAATGGAATTGCACTGATAAATGTCAGCAAGCTTTCGAAAAAATAAAAAGTGTATTGACGTCGGATTTAGCACTAACATATTATGACACTAAACAAGAAATAATAGTCGCTTTTTACGCAAGTAATTATGGCATTGGTGCTGTAATTCTTCATAAATTGAAAAAGAGAGCCTTGCGATTGTTTTTGCGTTAAAAAAATTATAAATTTATCCATGGTCGATCATTTTTTATTATAAACAGACCATAGACCACTATTATCCATATACAGATCAAAGAAGGGTATTCCCACACATACTGCAAAAAAGATTGCAGCACTGGGGTACTGAATTATTAAATTATAATTTTAAAATGGAATTTTTGCCTTCGAAGAAAATAGGGCACGCAGATGGTCTTTCCAGATGTACCCCTCGAAGATCGGAACAACTAGAAGACATGGTTATTGCAGCCTTAAGGGATGACACGGATTTTAAGGACGCATAATGCGATACTATACGTGAATTACCTCTCACGTAAGATGAAAGAAGAATCAAGGCTGGAAATAACGATTTCATCAAAAAGATGAAAGAATAAGTAATTTCAAAGAGGAAATATAAAACTTCAAGAAATTCAACAGCATATTCAATATGCGATGAAGTGCTACTATATGCTGGAAGAGTGGTGATGCAGTTGTACTGCAAAAGCGGATGTTAAAAGAATTCCATCAAGGGAATCCTGGGATCGCACGTATGAAAACTTTAATGAGGAGTTATACTTATTGGCCGAAGATGGACAACAATATAGAACAGATTGTTAAAGCATGTAGAGGATGCCAACTTGCAGCAAAAGGACCACCAGTGAAAATTATACGATGGCCCAAAACAGATGTCCCATTTACGAGACTGCATATCGATTATGCTGGAGCCATGAATGGTCATTATTACCTAAAAGTTGTAGATAGCTACTTCAAGTGGCCTGAGATTTTCAAATGTAAACACCCGACATCCACAACTACTATAAAGGTACTAGACGAACTTTTCAGTCGTGTTGGTGTACCAAAAACAATAGTAAGCGACAATGGGACACAATTTACCAGCAGTGAATTCAAAGATTTCTGCAGATGTTTGTCCATTGACCACACAACAATTTCACCTTACCATCCCAGATCACACGGTCAGGCTGAAATATTTTTGGACACTTTTAATAGGGCATTGAGAAAGAATCACGGCATGGACATTGAGGAGAAGACCATCCAGAAATGTTTGTCAGTGTACAGAATCACACCAAACCCAAACACAGTTTTAGGCATGTCACCAGCCGAACTGATGTTTGCTAGAGAGATACGCTCAGTATTTGACAGATTGTTACCGAGTAATTTTTCGTGTAAGTTCTTTAATATCGGAGACAAAGATTTTTTCAAAAATTTCAGAAATGGAAACACGTTTTGGGATGATGGGGTAATATCAAAAAGAATTGGTTGAATTATATACATGGTGAACAGTTCAAAATGGGAACATAAACGTCATCTAAATCAATTTAGATCAAGGTTTACGGAAGATGTCAGGGAAGATCAGTAAATCCCGATGGACATATTTTATGAGACGTTTGACATTCCAACACCACCGATTGCTGACATAGTTATTCCAAGACGGTCAAGCAAAAGAAACAGAATACATGTAGAACCGTTAAGTCCGGACCCGAAACGTAAAAGATATTAATTTCTGTTGTGAAGAAATTATATCAGAGGGGGTGATGTGGAGTAAGCTGGTACCCCTTCCTGAGATTAGAGACTGAGATTCTCCAACGGCGATGAAAGGGAGGCAACTCTAACGACGACATAAGGAAGCAAGTCATTCAAGTCACCGTTTGGACCGTGTACGACTCTCGACATATTTATCCAAAAGAGGTATAATAATCATCATATAATGTAATTGTAATTTACAAGAAACACACCCGCTCTTAACTCTTATAATACCCCTTAGTCTGAGTGGCAATATTTTTAATGAAGAGTTTTATTTTTAATTTGTTAATTAATAGCTGCCAAAAAGCAATCAAAGCAAAAAAAGACATCTGCAAAACAAAATAAATTAAAGCGGTGGATTAATTTTTACTGTCACGGTTTGGCAAATAAGACAACACAAGTCGATATGAATTGGCAGCTATTCTGATGGCAACAATTCTATATAAACGTTTAAAATGAAAACAAAAGTATGAATGGGTGTGTTTAAAATGAAAAAAAAGCTGAACACTTAAGTTTAAATTGACAACAGGCGAAAAAGTAAAATACAGACCACATGACATTCAAAAAAATACGTTTCATACGAACAAGCAGTAAAGTTACTACTGTAGAAATAATTTTAAAAAATACTTCCAAAATGCAATCTGTTAGACAAGTTAGTTTAATGTTTGAAATATATTTTTACTGCTTAATTTGTTCTTAGTAATATTATCATTTTTCTAAACAAAATCATTATTCAACAAAGAATGTAAAGAGCTATAGACATTCATTCTATTTTGTTGAGAGTCAACATGAAGAACACATCAGTGATCATTTATTTATAGTCTGAACATAGTACTAGCTTTCAGGTATTTCGAAATATTGTTATGCGACGGCTAACACCAACCATCGTGGGGTCAGCAGAATAAAAACTATACTCAAAGGAAACACTTTCTTTTTACAACGGCAATTGTTATTCTCACTCGATAAATACATGTGAAGTATCTTGTCATCACTATATATATATATATATATATATATATATATATATATATATACATACGTTGTTAAAAATAACAGAATTCGTTTGTTTAATGACACCTTCTTATGCCGTGTTTCAGACGTTTTTATAGTCAATATTGGAAAATACGCCAATGTATTAAGTATTTTGCCGCCATTGATTATTAAATATATTCAGTTTTATGATCGATATCATTGGGAAAATAATAAGAACGCTATTCGAATACAATTGTCTAGTGTGATATTCGAACTCACAGTCAGATGAAATATTACAACTAAAAGCTAACAATTTATTCAAAAGGCTACACATCTAACGAGCATATTTTGTATTTCTAACGTATTTAAAATTGTTTCGAGTAAGGATTAGTTACCTCGTCGAATAGATCTCAATGAGTTGATTATCTAAAATAAAGAAGCATACAGAAACATATATATCAGGCGAACAATATTATTTAGGTAACACTATATTAGTGAATTAATACATTATATCATTTTTTAATAAAAAGCATAAATTCTTTCTTTTAATAAACAAAAAGTCAGATACGTAGAATTATTCGATACGAAATAGAACACTAAACATCTCGGTAGATGTTGTTGTAATACTATGTTGACGTAGTTAACTTTGTATAAATAGTTCCAAAAGAGTGTAAAAAGCTACTTACACCTATACAGGAAGGCGAAGATTGCTGACTAAAGATTTACTTCATCTATGTATGGTGGAAATAGTAAGAGAGAAAAAATCTGTATTTCCCTGGTAGAGTAACTAATGTCATAGGAATAAATATATCGAGCAACACTATAACTCCGCTTATTCATGTTATTAGTCTCTAAAACTTAAATAAAATAATGATACATTCTCGGAAGTGTTCTTAGGAAGTGTGCAATCCTTTTTTTTTTCACTATTATTATCTCATCATTCAAGATGTATATTTAGAGGCGATTTTTTGTTTATTAAGTAAGAAAGAAGCAGATTAACTTACTAGACATTGACTAATTTGTGTACACTGATGTATTAAATTGTTAGAATGGTTAACAAATTAGTTACTGATTTTTCCAACTGAAACTGGTTGAAAAAGAGATGTTCTTGATTTTCTATTTTTTATTCGATCTGATAGAAGGCTCCTGTAAAGGGTGTAACACAATAGATAGGTGTCAATTATGTAACAACTTACTGAATGTTGGCGGAAATTATGAGATCACACAGGTTGTTGATTAAACAGTCTACACCGTAAAACAATGAAATACAAATGATAAATACATAATATTAAATAAATCGTAGCAAAATACAGCGTGACTCTCCTTTTATTTAATAATGTTTGATATAATTCTACCCATATTGAATTAGTATTGTACAAGCGAATGTAATACATTATTATCGGCTAATTACATCTGTAGAATATGCGCATTTTAATAAATTATCATCAGTATTAGATCGAAGAGTTTTACTGTATTTCCAAAGTGCGTAAGCTTAGCATAATACGGAGAGCTCATACAGATTTTTTAGAAGAAATGAGTTGTCATAGCCTGATATAAATCCGGAACAGAAAAATATGAGAACCTTTTCAAGATACATTAAGTTGGCTTTCTTTAAAATCGTCCGTTCACTTAAACGCAGTTTATACAATTTACTTAGAATAATAGCTAAATGAACCTAAATAAATATCTTTACTAATATAAAGTTAGGATTGATAATAAGTTGACATATTTATATCTGCAAAATGCATTCCTATGAATCGAACTATAATTATGTGTTGTGATACATAACTGCTAGGTGTAAGTGGGCGTAATGTAGGCTACATCTAGTGCAATATAATTTCATACAAAAATATTAAACATAGAGTTTGAGGCCTTCGTTAAAGTTCATATACTTCATTTTTGATGGTAATTTTACATCAATTATGAAATGCCATCAACATTTCAGTTCATTTACAATATTTTTTTTTTTTGTATGATATTTGAACATTTAATATATATATATATATATATATATATATATATATATATTATTCACATTCAATATGATCAATAGTTATTGGGCATTAATTAAGCAAGATTCTCTGTATTTAAATTTCGATTTAAAAAACCTTAAAAAGGTCTTAAATTATAAAATTAATGATTAGAAATTTAGATAATCCTACTAATTAGCTAAATAATTCCCACTATCTGAATCTATTCTATTGTAACCAAATGCATCCAAACTTTAAATTGGATGAAAAAGCTCTTAAAAATATAATACATCGCTATATATCCCCCACCAATTCTGATGATAAAATACGATTTATCATTTATTATAAAAAAATGAAAACATCAAACTATGTTGTTAAAAATAACACTTCACAAACCCAAAATACATTAGGAAGAACCAATGTAATATATCAGTTCCAATGCCCTATGGAAGAATGTATCTCCGAAACAATAAACAAAAACTTATTCTTACATAGGTTTGACTTCCACAACACTATCCCGAAGACAAACCCTACATCTCTCCAGCACTAGCTCTATATGCCAACACCTGAAAAAACATAATTGCACCCCCTCCCAATATAGAAACATCCTTGTTAACAATACCAAAATAATACACCATGATACCAATATAAAAAAATTAAAAATACTCGAAGCCTTCTACATAAAAACTAAACATCCCATAATTCATAATGTCAATTATGAAACTAGTCGCAACATTTTAAAGTGTCTAGCATAATAATTAACATTACCAAATTCTTAGCCATTAGGTAGTTATGCGTTTGAATTGTATGCATTTTATTTAACGTCATCAATTTCTTAACAGTTTAAACAGTCAAACTTTAAATCTCTCGTATGTGTAGAACGCCATCACGCTCTCATGTACATTTCAATTTTACAGACGCGTTTTTAAATATAAACTACTTGCCGTTATAATTCAAAAATGAGCACAACAGTAAAGACACTAGAACTAATACCACCTGAAGATGATTTGACGATTCAAATCAAAAGTACATGGAAAAAAGAAAAAAGAATGGAACAAAAAAGCCATGGATCATATTTATATCAATTTGACCGACACATTAGATGGACAATTCGGAATATTGAAAAAATAAAAACAAGTCGCATCAAACAAAACCACTCCGTGTTATTTAATAATGTTTGCCTAAATGAAAATATGCTGTCTAAATACACAAAATATATATATGTATATACACAGATATATATATATAAATATATGTATATATGTATATATAAATATACTTGTATATATATATGTATATACACATATATATATATATATAAATATATGTATATAGGTATATATAAATATATATTTATATATATAAATATACTTGTATATATATATGTGTATATACACATATATATATAAATATATGTATATATGTATATATGTATATATATATATAGAGAGAGAGAGAGATATGGGTGTATATATAAATATATTTATATATATATATAAATATATTTATATATATATAAATATATGTATAAATATATTTATATATATATAAATATATGTATATATATATATTTATATATATATAAAAATATGTGTATATATACATATATTTATATATATATTTGTGTGTGTATATATACATATATTTATATATATGTATATATATATGTGTGTATATATACATATATTAATATATATATATATAAATATATGTATATATATAAATATATGTATATATATATATATATGTGTGTATATATATATTTATATATATATATAAATATATGTATATATGTGTACATATACATATATTTATATATATATATATATAAATATATGTATATGTGTACTTATACATATATTTATATATATATATATAAATATATGTATATGTGTACATATACATATATTAAAATATATATACATATATATAAATATATGTATATGCGTGTATATATACATATATATATATATACATATATATAAATAAATATGTATATGTGTGTATATATACTTATATTCATATATATATACATATACATAAATATATGCATTTATATATATGTGTGTATATATCTATCTATATATATATATATATATATATATATATATATATATATATATATATATATATATATTGAGAAAGACAGGCAGATAGTTGAAATAACAAAAATGAAGAGACGTGTAAGGAGTTCCAAGGTTTTTTTACTAGGAATATTTATCTCTGCTTATATTCTAAGTGGTTTGGGAATAGCTGTCATACAAATAATCATTCAAATATTTCCCAGAGCAAAACCATTGCTCAGACGCAATGAATTGGAATATAAAGTTACCTTTGTCAAGGAAACGTGGCATGGGTTGAAACATTTAGCAAAATAAGGAAATATATATATATATATATATATATATATACATACACAGAGAGAAAGAGAGAGAGATAGAGAGAGAGAGAGAGAGAGAGAGAGAGATGTAAATCTAATTGCGTGAAAAGACGTATTATAACGCTTTTTGGAGAAGCTAGGAATGTACAGTTAGCCTTGCTTTAGATTGATTAATTAGGATGTCTTATCACCGTAAACAGTTCTACACTGCCACAGGAATTCATAAACAACATTATTATTTAGAATTGCTAAATAAAAGATCCTTACGAAAAGAAGAGAGTAAGTTTCGAGTTGTGTAAACTACTTTCATCATAGTTGCTGGAAAAGAGAGTAGAGAAAATGAATACATTTTTTTGACAATGTCAAGGCTGTCGGACCCTTACCATGGAAGTTTCAAACAAATAGAGTATCGGTATTGGCCAATACATTTACCGCACTAAAACATATAGCAATTTTACATTTTATGATATTGATGGGTCATCCAGACAAA
>OY744540.1:54948265-54965765 GCA_963556195.1 Sepiola atlantica | reverse complement strand
GATAACAGAAAACTATATGCCCGGTGCTGTTGCCACGACGTTTTAAATGAAGTTTGTTTTAGATGTGTACGCACGTGGTTGCGCCAATATGAAAAATAAAAGTTCATCACATCTTTGAAAATTGTTTCGTAAATTGTAAGGTTTTCTTTTTCTTAATAAAAATAAGAACCCACAAAAAGTACAAAAATATTTTTTTAATGAATAAAATTCATTTATTTAAAACATCGTGTCAGCAACATCGGACATAGATTTTCTTTCATCAAAGAAGAATCGCCACTAATGGGGTTAATACACGCGACATGAAAAGGTAACAAGTGCAGATCTGTTGAAGACAAGTGTATTTGCATAAGCTCTCGGTTTCTAAATCAATTTGTTTAATTCATATGAACAAATATGTGTTAGTATTTCTGATTTCTATAAGGAAAAACAATATTTCAGTTTAAGAAACAAATGTAAAGATGTTATCTACACTCATGTTCATACTGGCGCTACCATGCGGATACCCATCTAAAACAGACTTAATTTAACACCTCGTGTCAGCGACATTTGCCATATACGGAATCACCACTCCTGGGACTAACATCAGCGAAATTAAAAGGAAAAACATGAAAGTTCTGCTCTGAAGGCAAGGTTCTTTGTCGATGTTTCACTTTCTAAATAAATGAATTGTATTTATTAAAAAAAAAAATTTTTTTTTGAAGTTTCTAATTTGTATAAAATAAATAAAAATCTTACAATTTACAATACAATTTTCAAAGTTGTAATTAACTATCATATATATATATATATATATATAATTATATATTAAAGTACATATTCTTTATAATATAGGAAATTAGTTTACACGCTTTAGCTCTAGTGCATATTACGTGCGATTCCTTCTATTCTAGGCATATTTTCCAATGATAATGTAGATCAACATTCGTGCTGGAGTACGAAGATACAACGAAACAAGCATATTAAAAATTAAAAATTGAAGTTTGCTTTAAAATTAAAGTGTTAGATATAATGTATGATATTGGGTGTTCGCCCTCATAGTTGTTAGATTAGTTTAAAATATATGTAGAGGTTCAGATAGTATAGCGAATATTTTTCATTCCTAAGAGTAAAATTAGCAAAACTGAATGACACCGAGGAATTCTCATCTGCTTTGTTTCATATAATTCAAAGAATCGGACTAATCAATCTCAAACAATACCGTGTGTATCACTAAAAATACCTACTGATTTTATTTACGCATTACTTTTTTTAGTGTTAACAAATTACAATCTTAATTCAAACTAGAGAAAAATAATTTATAAATGTGCCTTCAAAACATTTAACAAGTTTTATGACCTGTATTTTCTAGTTTATGACACATACGCATTATTTATTTATTTCATATGTATGTGTTTGTTTCATATGCTTATATACTCATATATGTGCTTGCAAGAATATACATATTTTTTACATTTTGAACCGAATCTCAGTCAGACTAAATATTATGTTTTAGAAAAAGTACAGGCAAAACTAACTTGTAAATTCTACTTCTGACTGCAATGTTTGATTACAAAAAATATATAGAGGGCTGTGATGCTTTTACACAATTACTCTGCGGAGTTACACATGTGCCCCTTTCCATGGTTAAGGCACTGCGTTACGTGTATTTTCCTACTAAATTTCGTGATAATGTCAATCTATTCAGTGCTGGAGAGTCGAGTTTCTCAATTTCCTGCTGAAAATAGCATGAGACTATGAATCGAGAAATAAAAAAAAATCCGAAACATAAAACAAAACTTGTGTTTTCTTTAGCTGGAGACGCATCGTTTCTTCATTAAGTTGAATTACAAAATTTTACATTTTTATAAGCGCACTTATTTGTGTTTTCCTTTATTGCCATTTTAAGAATAAAATTTAATTAGGTATATTTCGTATTTGTATAGTCTACATTTTTAACAGAGTTTTCATTATATCAGATTTTAATAGTTTAAAGTATGTGTATGTGTGCACAATGAATAACGTTAATAGACTAAGATACTTCAATATTTAGAAGACGTTCATGATCGTGTATACTCCTTTCACAAATCTCTATAAATAGAGATGCAAATTTCGCGATTATAATTTTCAATCAAAAATAGAGAGTTTTATTGTATATTTTTTATCTGCATTGGTTAGTAAACATCAAACTTTTACAGTATGATGACATACACACACCAGTCATAACTTGATCAGCGATTACAAGCCTGGTAACACGCAGATGGGTTGTAGTTAGGTAAAGAAGACTATGTATATAGTAATACGGCTACATCTCTTGGCAAAAACCAACGTCGTCAGGATTGGACGGGGACTGTCATTCTAACAATAGAGGTAATATATATATTCTCGATTTGATACAACATTGGATTGCAGTGCAAAGCGTACATTCACAGAAAGAAAAAAAACAGTTTTCTTTATTTATTGTATTAAGTCTATAATCACATGCATTTGCATTGTTCTGCATACTCCTTCAACATTTTCCTAGTTTAATAATATTAAAGCAGGAATTATTTCCAGATATACGTATTATTGCGGTATGATATCGTAGTCTTTCTCACTTATTCTTTTACGCATTGGTTTTTCTCTGCGTTTTTCGGAACTTTTAGTTCGATGTATTTCCTTCTAATTGACAAAATCCTGGCATATAAATATAATGATAAATGTATTAGCCGTAGAAGGCGACAGAAAATGTTCGTTTTGACTGGTTACTTCACATAGATAACGAAAACAGCGCATCTTTTTTGTCTTGTGGATTTCCTCTATTTATCATTGACCCTCGTTTTAAAATATTAAATGTTTAGCAAAAAGGCATCAATTACCATTTAATTAACCAAATTATTTCGATCGATCCTGGGTAAAACTGTGATTTAGCCATCAATTCGCGAACACTGTAACGATTATTCCACAAGCAACGAACGCGTCACTCATTTATATACATATTACGATGATAGCCCGATCAGGTTTATTGGTATTTTAAGTTGCTACTATTTAGAAAAAAAGAACATGTATAACAAATATTTTATCCCTCCGTTACTTTGCATTCATATTTTTATCGACAAACACTTTTGGGATGTAGTATGAAAAGTATCCTCGAACCAAAATAGCTGGCGAAGTAAGATGTAATTAAAGGAAACTTAGCGTGCTACAGTGTATAGAAATTGAAGTATTTCATTAAATTCGAAACGAACAATTCATAATACAATAAAGAGGCAACGAATATGCTTCCACCGAAGATAAAGAGAAACTTCCGCTGCTGACAAAACGACTTTAATATGATTGGCCTACAAAACAGGATTTAGGTGCATGTGGCAATGGCGTGATGAAGAATCGAAGTGAATGCAGTTCTTTGTTAAACAGAATAATCGAAGAAGAAATGTCGACGAATCTGAATGTATGTAATGATATCTGATTATAAAATAAGATTAATAAAAGATTATTGATTTTTATTGTGCTTTCGCGTTCCGTCTTTTATCTTCATTCTAAAGCATTCTTTAGAATATGACAATGTTGGCTCTACGGTTATATTTGAATGCTGTGGATATAATTATGCTGCTATCGTTATTAACTCGCTAGAATGCATTTTGTTCGTATGTGTTTCAGCAGATGACTTTATTAACATTAATAAACTCCACTGAGCCGATCTCTGAATTATGTTTAAATTAATAATTTAGTGACCAAGCAAAAATAAACGAATAAATGAAAAGTTATTGATTTTTTTATTTGTGTGAAATATACTTGCCAACTTTTACAGAGCTCCTAGTTTAAAAAAGCAACATTTTCTATAGATATCCATGTTTCATTTCATGCTGTGTATATTATACTTTCACTGTGGTTAATGGCTATTAGTTTTCACTGTGGTTAAATGCTATTAGCTCTAACTCTTGTTTTAGAGGTAGCTATGCAATATATTTCATCTGGGTACGGTAGGGAACTTTTAATAACGCTTATTCTTCGTTTAGTTACACTTTCAAAATTGCTGAAAGACGCTTTGTTTATAAGGCGTATTCAATAAATCAATTGAATGTGCAAACACATATATCGCAAACAGAGACGCTGTGCGGAAATAACTTAGCTGTCAATGAAAACGCGAATTATGAAATAAAGTTTAGTGAGTAATTAAGAATAAGGCAACCCTTACATTAATTAATAAGGGCTTGTATAGTGGAACACATATGCATTTCTTTTTTTTAATCCTAACGCTATGTGTGGTTATTGTAGTCAGAGAATATTATAACAGCAATCTTGATTGTTGAAATATGGTAGCTGATTTCATTAATTCCAAATGCTTGAGAACTCGCTTAACAGACGTGTAAACATGTATTGTTATAAGGATGCGTCGATGCACTTAAAATTAAATGAACCCAGTTTATGTTCTGGTTTAGTGATTACAATGTAATATTTAATCTATGGCACACCGACAGTAATGAAATTTAGAAACAACATTCTGACAATCTACCGAAAATGCGATTCATTAATTTACTTTGGCTGAACAATTAAGAGTAATAACTTCTTATAAAGATCATGGATGTGTTTAAAAATAATACTTTTTTTTAAAATAGATATACACACACATAAAATCATTTTTGACAGACTTCAGAATATCGCGCCAACTAATGTCCACTCCCCATAACATGAAGTAAAGACAATGCTCTCCTGTTACATTGGCTATTATGTATTTCAACCAAAGCATTAATCCGTTCCATTAGCCACTCAGACCAATTTCTAATGCGTGTTTCCAGAAAGTATGTGTTCTTTTCGTTCTCTTTCATAATGTCTTACATGTTTTTCTGAGCAAGCGGACTTCTGAACACAGCCATTTTCTAGGGAGGTCACAGTTATTTTCAATCTCATCTCAATACCTACTCTTAACGATCTCAAGGAACTTCGATTAATACAGTGATTTTTCCTTGAATTAATCAATTATGTTTTTCTTTATGTCATTACAATTATCTATATGATACACTGTATCTACTATCTAAATACAGATCAGTACTTTCAAGTGTTTTACTAATTGTGGGCCCTATTTCCGAATTGTGGCACACAATAAAAAAATTGCGGTTTACCATTATACAAAAATTTAAAAAATACCCTATATTGTCCAAATAACATGTACTTACTGTTTTCCCATTGCAAACATCTTATATAGATGGTTCCCGGTTTTGGATTCTGTTGTACTGCACAAATATCTGATTCAAGCAGGTGGCTTTATCAACAACCAACGTGGATCCGCAGACATTTACGCACATATGCACACATACACCTTTTTATCAGTTTAATATTATCTTTTATTCATTATTTATCTGATGTGCATATAACTAAATAGTAAATAATGTATAAAACAATTAATACCAAGCATGGAAAAAACAAATTGAAGATATGCACATATTGAATATAGGAACAGAAATATAATGATAAGAACATTACAGCACATATATGAACATGGTGTGCCACATGACGTTTGTAAATTAATGGTTAATTGAAAATTATTGTAATTTTCAATACTGTCAATTGTTCTGTATTCAGTGTATCGTATTCAACGTTTTTTTCTGCAAACTATTTTTGTCACTGCTTTCAAAATTAAACTTCTCGCTAACATTTGATGTAAATAACCCCAGGCGGTGTGCAGACGCGTCGGATAAGCATACGCAACACATAATGACGAGATAAAACAGTGGCCCAATGTATTTCCAAAAGCAACGCCGGAATACAGGTTTGATAATTATCTAAAGTTGATTATTTTTTTAAATGTCGATAGACTAATATATATATAACCCCAGGCGGTGTGCAGACGCGTCGGATAAGCATACGCAACACATAATGACGAGATAAAACAGTGGCCCAATGTATTTCCAAAAGCAACGCCGGAATACAGGTTTGATGATTATCTAAAGTTGATTATTTTTTTAAATGTCGATAGACTAATATATATATATATATATATATATATATATATATATATATATATATATATATATATATATTTATACCGGTAAACTTCGGTATCTCGAACACCAATGTCTCGAATACAACGCAAATCTCGAAGTCAGTTGGCGGTTCCGACCGTTTATTGGTGTCAATTTCAAACTTCGTTTTCTCGAACCCTCGGATATCTCGAAGTTTATTTTCAGTCCCATCAAGTTCGAGATATGGAAGTTTGCCTGTATATGTGTGTATATATATACATACACACATGCATACCTACATACACACACACACACATATATATATATATATATATATATATATATATATATATGCTTATAGTATAGTGTAAGATGTTACAAAACTAACTACAAAAGATTTTCAGTTAAGAATAATAGCAAATAAAAGTGTTGAAATGTGTTATGTATACCTTGTCTCGTACTCAACGGAGTTTTCTACTAAACATGTTTGCACCGCGTTCGAATAGAACTACTCGCACATATTTTTTTTACATTGACACCATTGGGTATTCGGGCGCAGCGCATATATATATATATATATATATATATATATATATATATGTATATATATACTAATAGTAAAGTGTAAGATGTTACAAAAATAAGTGCCAAAGATTTCCTGTTAAGAACAATTGCAAATTATAGTTTAGAAAATACTGAGTTACAGAATGATTTGTTTGATAGACGTAATTATTCGATTTTTAATGTCGGACCAATAATTTTTGAATAAAGGGCAATCTAAAAGTGATGTCAGTCGGTTATATAACGTTATGTCCGGTGTATTTTCCTTTGGTAATATACGCCGCTCCACCTGAAAGGTGATGACAGGCTTAGCTGTAATAGCTAAGTTTGGATCGATTTCATTCGCTCACCTTATGTCGAAACACTAACCTGAGCGAAACGCAATATCAGAGTTAATTTAATACCACACCGGCGAGACAAATGTATATAAAAAAATAAATACCTTCAGAAATGATCCTATATTGTAAAGTTCATAATGTTTTCCGAATATCATTATTGTCTTACTTGTTTATATATGTGTAAATAGTGTTTTCGTCTTACAATAAATAGCGTATATTTATAAATTTATTGGTGATTTCAATTGCAATTCTGTAATATTCAGTCATTAAGTTTGGCACAGACCGAACATTCATTACATTCAGTGATCCTACAATAAATCACGAATTTTAAATTATAGCGGTTCTACCGTATTTTATTGTATACATATTATTTATATACCCAATGATCTTGATTAATATTTAGTATTACTATAAGAATATCTGGTTCATTCAAATAACATTCATCATTTAAAAGGGTATATTAATTTTATGGAATGCCATATTATTATAAATATGTGTTATTCTAATTAGTAAGGCACTCACATATGGTATCTATTCTCAATTAAAAATACAAATACACACACAATGAAAGGAAAGGCGTATTAGTAGAGGTGACCATCATTATCCGCTTACAGACATATAGACGGTTGTTTTTATAGTAATAAATGGTGATATTATTAAAACAATTTCAATTTGAAATTTTTAAATCAAATGTAATGTTTTGATAGTTACATTGTGTGTATGAATTTGCAGGAAATGATTTAATTGTAATTTGTAAATAAGTGTATTAATTAATACAATTTTCGGAGATTACTTTATTATAATTTTTAAATAATGTATTAATCAATAAATGTGGGAGATATCATTTTATTTAAATGTGTAAATTAATATGTTAATCAATACATTTTAGGGAGATTATTTTATCATAATTTATAAATAAATGTATTAATCTATGAATGTGGGGGAGATTAATTTATAATAATTTGTAAATAAATGTGTTAATCGATACATTTTCGAGGCATTATTTTATCATAATTTGTAACAAAAATGATTAATCAATTTATTTGGGGGATATTATTATGTTTTAAAGCGTGTTTTCGATGGTCGGTCGGTTTGGCATCGAAGTGAAAATACACCGTTCAAAATACGATTCTCGTTTTTTTTTACTGTTTTCTAAGCATAACTCTGGGCGTAATCACATTTTTAACCGCTGTGTATAACCTTCTCGGAGACTTTGCGATATGTAGTCATGAAACTAACATTGTGTTAGTTGTGTGTATGCATTTGATCTGGACTGATACAGCGTTATTCCTTACGGAAGCTCTCTATAGTTCAAATAATATATAATATGATCATGACTTGATGAAAGTTGATTTCTAGTTATTTGCCTATTAGATGATCGATAAATGTATGCACTATATATAAAAGAACATATCTTTTAAAATGATGCGCCCGTTAAGATGACGATAACGACACATGGTCTTTGCACAACGCAGTTTATATTTACACAGAATAAACACTGTACACTTTGATAGATTCATGTTGATAATTATCTCTTTCCCATCGAGATTTATGTATTGGAAATATTTTATTGCTCATATATCTTTTATCTATTTTGCGTTTGGGTTGTATTTTTATGTTATTCAAGTACTTGGTGTATTCTGTTTTTGATGGGATTTCATCGGGGGCAGTTATTTATCAAACTTCGATGAGACGATGTCCCGGGAGATAAGTATCAATATAGGAATGTATGCAATCGCATCTCGATAATGTGTTCACCCATGCAGAAATGTAATTTAAATATTGTGCAAAAATAGAAAGTTAGATGGAAACTGTTGATAAATACTAGAATATATCAGGCATGTAGATCACAAAAAAACATTAATTCAGAAATAACATATTTCTTAATATCAAAGATAGTGTATTTATCAAATAGTCTTGTATTAAACCAACTGTGTTTGTCTATATGGACTAGTGTTCATTTAAATGTATTTTTCACGCATAGGATGTGTTTTTTTGTTTTGTTTTAAATCTAATGCATAACACTTGCGTTATGTTATATCTCTAACTCTTTCACTTTATCTCCCCCTTCTCAATCTCTCTCTCTCTCTATCTATCAATCTATCTATCTATCTATCTATCACTATCTCTCTATACACACACACACACACACACATATATATATATATATATATATATATATATATAGAGAGAGAGAGAGAGAGAGAGAGAGAGAGAGAGAGAGAGAGAGAGATACACGTGTGACCATATTAAGCGGATGCGACAAATTAAGCGGCCCTGCGGAGGGCAGAGCCTAGAATACAGCACTAGTATGAATTAGCAACGAGCTTATTCGAAGTCAAGCATCATATTAGGTTTCAAATATAAACAAAGAACAGGGTTAAAAAACATAGTTGATCGCCATGGTAAATAAACTCCCCATCTCAATTTCAACCAATTCGAAATCGTATTTTGATTTTAATTGTTTTAGTATTAACCTTTCTGCCTTCGAATGTTAATTG
Source organism: Sepiola atlantica (assembly GCA_963556195.1). Classification (NCBI taxonomy): domain Eukaryota; kingdom Metazoa; phylum Mollusca; class Cephalopoda; order Sepiida; family Sepiolidae; genus Sepiola; species Sepiola atlantica. Next base: position 54,956,447 of record OY744540.1, on the reverse strand, counting down.
CAATTTAAGCCAGATCGTTTTTAGGTCACAGTGAAATATTAACTTCTTTTTTTTTAATTATAATCATTTTTCGCTTATGACACGTTGCTCTCATTTTTGTTCTCGTGGCGTGATCTTATTAGATGTTGACAAGAATTCACCCCACTCTCCCCCAGAGGTCGGCGCATTCTCAATAAAAGAGTAAGGAGTCGAGATAAGCGACCCAGTAGAGGGAATCACGGAAGTGAGCAGTCGATCAGTGAAAAGGTTGGGCGAGGATTGGCCAGTTGGTTACGTCACACAGACCGTCAGTTAATCAGCAAGAGAATCAGACATAAGAATCCGTCTCTGCCCCACGCATCGAAGATATCCCGTCTATCGGTCAAGTGTGTGTCCCCACCCAACGTAGGACAGCATTCCGCTGTCAGAGGAATAAATAACCCCGAATTACCAACTCCGTCGATCCAATCCAAACCAATCACAGAGTGAACTTTAACATTACCTAACCAACCTGCCTTGGAACCCAAAAGGTGTTTCTTCTCTTTGATTGTTGATTGTTGTTTTTGTTAATAATTGTATTTTTCCAAGAAAACTACACGGGCTTAACTTCTTTCCTTCTGCTGTTACGCATTAATGACCCTTCATTCCACAGGGATACCGAATTGCTGATCCCTCCCCTCGACGGTCATCTACTGATCTAAACAAGCACGACGTGGGAGTATGTGGTCTTGGGAACGGCCCCTTCGACATCCGTGGCCTTTTTCGGAGCAGCGACTTCTATACCAACAGTATCACGTGACTAACCGGCTCAGGAGCGGCCAGACTGGTGATGTCACGCTTGTGGAAGGAAAAAGGGCTTCACACGATGCATTATGAAAATGAAATGCCGTGGTAGACAAAATGTTTGAAAAAAAGGCAAACGGAACACAGGTTAGAATGCAGGAGATTTGATCGATTTCGTTCGTATTATCGAACGTCTTCAGAAAAAGTTGTGTTTTTCCCCTGCATTCTGACATGTTTTCCGTTTGTCTTATTTCAAACAGAAACACACATACACAAACCAAACACATACACCCCCCACATATATATATATATATATATATATATATATATATATATATATATATATATATATATATATATATCGGTACAGAAATATTAGTACAACATTAGTACCGTCGGTTTCAAGCTCAGAACGACTTCGCCATCCGGCTTTCTTCAGCTTGTCTTGTCAGCTGTTACAGAAATGTGAATTATCGTGTCACTCTCGTTTGGGTACGCTATTTACTGTTGCTTCTTATGTATATTTGTTGAAAATTAGTGTTAGTGAGGTGTGAGACAATAAAGTTTAATAAGGTTTGAAAATGAAGGGGGTGGAATGTAACAGTTGAAAATAAAAATTGGGAAAAAATTTCAAAAAATAAAAACATTAAAAATATCTCTAAAAACTACCGTTATTCAATGTTTATTAGGAGCATATATTTGATAATTAATCTTTTCAGGGTTAATTATGTGTCTTCTAGAAAATACTAAGGAGATAATATCGGTTTAAGAATTCCACTTATGAAATAATAAAAAGGATAAAAAATCACATCAAATTTAAACGAAAGGCCTGGGTTAAAATAATTTAAATCAATCTAAAGGGAAAGTGAATTAAGATTTAATTCAAATCTGGTATTTGCAGCAGTCAGTAGATCCACATTGATTAACTTTACAAGGTTTTTAATAATTCTATATTCGGGATTTTACATCATTACTCCCATAAGTCTTCACTATACCTTAATTAATAATGTTAATTCCAGAATACAGAATCATTCAAAGACCGGATTTGGATTAAATCTAAATTTAATTTCCCTTTAGATGTATTTAAATTCTTTAAATACAGGACTTTTAGTTTAAATTTGATGTGCTTTTTTAACCTTTTGATTATTTTGTAAGTTTAATTCAAAACCCCATATTCTCTCCTTAGTATTTTGTAGAAGACACATAATTAACCCTAAAAAACACTAACGACCAAATATATACTCCTAATAGATATTGAATCACCGGACTTGTTTAGAGATATTTTTAATGTTTTTATGTTTTTAAATGTTTTCCAATTTAAAATCTCAACTGTTAGATTTTACCCTCCCCTAGTTTTTCGAACCGTATTAAAATTCATAGTCTCACACTTCCCTAACACACATTTTAAACACAAAATGTAAAGCAAATAACGCATGCTAACGAGAGTGACACGTGAATAAACATTTCTATAACAGCTGATAACATTAGCTGAAGATAGCTGGATAGTGTAGTCCTTCTGTGCTTGAAACCGACGGTACTAATGTTTTACTAATTTTTCTGAACCAAAAATAAATAAGTATTACGCCTTTAATTTCGATCCTCCATTAATCGAGCACTCTGCTGGGTTTTTTCACACCCATATTACAAAAGAACTTATATATATATATATATATATATATATATATATATAGAGAGAGAGAGAGAGAGAGAGAGAAAGATAGATGATTAAAATTGAAAGTACAAGCTTTTTTCAACTTTACTAATTTTGACCTACCAATGCTTTAAAATGAACGACTTATCTTTCAAAAATACCAGCATGTCTTGCTTCTTGGTTCCCTAATCATAATTTGAATTCATAATCGCCAAGACACTAGAGCAGATCACACTCATTTCACGGACAGTGTATCAAAAAACAAAATAAATGTGTGTTTATTTTTGGAAAAATGACACATTACTGGTCAACTCTGAAGATAAAATATTTCACGAAATAAATAAGATTAATGTTAAAAACAAAAATCTTGTATTGATAAATGCTTCTATTTTCAATTTTAATAACTCTTACCTACCAATGCATTTAAATGAACCACATATATTTCGTAATTACCAGCGTGCCATTGCTTTTTCGTTCGCCGACCAACATTTTTTTCATAACCCCGAAGACACCAGAACCGATGAATCTCATTTCACGAACGTTATAGCAACAAAACAAACAAAAAAAAGTTTGTTCATTTTTTTAAATGACACAATAATGGTAAACTCACATGATACGTTTTATTAAGAAATGGATAAGTGTAATGTAAACAAAAACTCGCTTTTTTCACTTTTACTAATACTCACCTAACCATGTTTAAAATGAACAGCCTATCCGTTTAATATATATATATATATAATATTTATAAATAAATATTAATTATTTATTACCTACAAACACCGATGTTTTATGCTAACGCAATCTTCAGTGCAGGACGTTAATTCTCAACGGTCAGCGGGCCCGAACTCAGATCACAAATCGCCACACTGATTCGCAGTCAAGAGCGTTAACCCCTGTGCCATAAGGAATTAGCTAATAATAAAGGAGGAATTTAACTTTGTAAATAGCGAGTCGGTGGCCTATATATATATATATATATATATATATATATATATATATATATATATATATATATATATATATATAGTCATCCACAGGCACACTGTTTAGCTTCATCACATCTCTTCAGTGTGACTAGTGCTCCACTGTCAAGTTGGCAGTAAGCGAATCTCGCCCATGCCATATTAATTTATCCCAGTTGAATGTAAGTAAAATCTCAATGTAAACTTAATGTAAACATGGTCAAGTGCCGAACAACTTGACTTAGTGTTACCCAATGAGCAATGCCTGAAATGCTAGTGGCAGTTGCTTTTTTTCTTTACGAGACCTCTACCAAAGAAGCGAATAGTTATCAACACACAGACCATGTTGGTGTATCGCATTTATCCAGTGCGGCTAAACAAACAAGTGTTTAAAGCCGGAATCGAAACTCGACTGTTAACTCGGGACTTCACACCTCTGCGCTAATATCTTACTCCTACTAAATGTAAGCGACATCCTAATGTGTGTATAAGTAACACTGATACACAGGGAAATAAACAAAGTCTCATACGATGGCGGGAACATTCGTTCTCAATAAACAACATATTTGAACCAAGTTTATATCTCTTTACAAATATAAAAATATATAAGGATACACAACAGTATGTTTAGATTTTTATTGCGAATCAGATTTTACAGAATTTATACAATATATTTAAATAATAAATTTAAATTTATGGAATTCTTTTTAATTGTTGACTTATTATTATGAATTAACATGAATGACAATTTGATATAAATTAATTTTAAACTGCGATTTTGTATCCACATTTTGCATCGTAAAATCCCTATCACATTTCATGAAAGAAACTGAATGTGTGGATTATTTAGGAATTGATCTCTAATACATAGTGTTAACATTTCACACATATTGGATCGGGCTGAACATTAAGAGGGGGCTTCAATCTTTATTTTTTTAGTAAAAGTAAATTAAATAAAATATATCCCACATTACAGATCTTTACACTTAACTGTGATTCGTATTTCATTCGTGAATAAATCCAATGTATTTCTCAATGAGAACAACGGGAAGAACAACGAGGAGGTTGTCAACTTCCCGACGTAAAAGCCGTACTGTGAAACCGACTGGATTCGAACTTGGAACACCCAGGTCTTCAGTACGTGCCGATATCCACTTAACCACCGCCACCTCCCATTAGTCCTCCTATATTTGGTAGACAGAGTCATCTATTTAACACTCATATACGAAATCAGATTGCATATTAAATGCTATGCCTATCGCATTAAGTACAGTAAACTTTAAAGAACACCCATATTAATAAATAAACAACACACATCATTTATTTACTAAAAACTAGTTGTGAAATATGTATACATTAACTAAGTTTGCAAATATTTACATGCTGTATTTACATCATAATAAATGCAAATATATAATTAAATACTCATTGTTTAAAAGTGTATTATAGTTTGCTTACTTTGAACAATGTAATCAATGTCATTCTACCAAGTTATAACAACATCAGCAATAGTCAGTTATAAGGAAATCCTAAACATATTTTGAAAATGTATTTCTTAAAAACAAATAATTCAGAATACTATGTTTTACTTAAAATAATTGTCAGTATTTTCTTTTGTTTTACGATCGACCTTCAGTCAAAAAGCATATTTAGACAGTTTTTATTCCCATTGTGAACAAATAAGTTTTGGGGGGATATTCTACTAACTTTAAAAGAAATATAACATCGTGTGTAAAATAAATCGTCATAGTCAATTTTGAGGAGATTTTTACCAACGATTGGGCAGTGCAGATATAAGGCTTGGGCAGCGGTGTTACTCCATATACATTTGTGTTTTATGTGCACAACGATACCGATGACATCAAAGTAAAAACTGGGAAACGAAGAAATATACCGAAATACATTTACGGTTTGCGAACCAGACAATGTTTGTAATGAAATTGTGTCCACGAAAAGGTGTTCAAAGAAAGTCTGTAAATGATGTTTGCGTGTGTATGGACATAGAGAAAAAAGCTTCACGTGCCGACCTGTGTGTTTAAATGTGTTCACTAGGCGACTGTTATGAAATTGAGATTACAAAAATGTCTTCCACAAATGATGAGAGAATCATTGGAGCGTGTGCGTGTATAAATTGAGGAAAATTTGATGTACACAAACAGTGTTCTTGCTTCTGAGCGCACAGATGTTAGTGACACACTTATCAAAGCAGTCATAAGACTGAGGTCTTGTGTGTGTCATTTTTCAGAACAACCAGCTAAAAAAGAGAGACTACAGCGGTGTGTTCAGTTATTGTTATAACCGGACTGTAACGCCTGACCCTGAGATCAGAAAATGGGTAGATAACTCTGGTCTGAAAATTCTCCGTCCTGGTGAGAATGTGTGTAATTGTGTAACAGGGGTAGGCAATGGCACACCCTCATTAAAAACTTATTATTTATAATAGTGTTAATAGAATGTTTAATAGTTTCTGAAGAATTAAATCGGTAGAAATGTATGTTATACATAGTGTAGAAGCATTGATTCCACTCGATCTTCAAAGTGTTTATGTTATGTATGATCTTTACACATGCTTATTAATAATACATAGCTATGAAAAGTGAACGTTTTAAGCACATAAGCTAATTGTAGAATAAGTTTCAGAACATTTTACAGGGTCGAGGCGACTTACGCAGTCGAGATTTTACATGTTCGTCCTATTATTGTTAAATTTCTCATGTTACATTTAAGATTTTCAAATGTTTCTCGCAGTTATACAATGTTCATTTATCTTGTTTACATTTACTAATCCAGTTTTGACATGTCTCTATATGCCAAAACATTTTTGTATTCACATTAGTGAGAGACAACACATTATAGTAACACTTATTTGATGATTGATACTATTCTCAAGTAGTCAGAGAAATCAGAAGATAAACAGAAGAACGCTTACTGGAGAGATACACTACTCAGTTTTAACGGTTATAACATAAGTTTGATTTTTATACATTGTTGCTAATTTACTGTGTTGTCGAATAGTAGAAAACGTGATATGAAGAAATGAACGCTGATCGCGAGAACTTTACGTTGAATGCATTATTCTCCTTTCAATCGTAATACTCTCAATACATTCACTGACAGCTGATTGTATTCCCAGTTCAATAAGTCCGATCAATATTGTATTCATTCTTAAAAGGTTAATCTTATAGCCGTCACATTTCTATGCAATTGAGTTTGATAGATCTGGAAAGGAAATTACCGTATAAGTGGACGTTAGCTCAACAGCTAATATGATCGACACAACTGGACATTTGTCATTAATCTTCATTTCTAGTAACCGATGACAGAAGCCGAGTCTTTTAACGTGCAGGTCGGCTTAAAACTTCCAAAAGCGTGCGTGTTTGTGTTTACGAGTTCGAGGTTTCATTTGAAAGCGAAATTTAATGAACCTGAGAGAGAAAACAAGTAATTGTTAAATGTTTACTTTCATGTAAATGTAATTTGCATTAGACCATATTTATTATTCTTGTGATAAATAAAGGAATGTTAAAGATCATTTCCATATATAAAACATACTTGCCAATATATATTATTTCAGCAACTCTAATACAAACCATGTCAGAAGTGGAGTATATGTATTCTCCCATTTTGTGCACAAAATGCTTACAAATGAGACTAATCAGACCATTCACATTTCATTAGAATTTAATACAGACATAAGAAATTACCATAGTATTTTCGCTTAATGAGGCTGGAAAATTCAAAGATAGTAAAGGTGCACAGATACATACACACGTATATATTATTATTAATTAATTTAGAAAATACTTATCAACGGATATGTTTTTCGTCGAAATACAGCTCATCAGCGTGGCCAACTATTACAGTATTTGAATGTTTGATCACTGAAATAACAACCAAGTGCACTAACCATTACGCCACGAACCGCTTGTCCGAAATTACGTGACAATTATAAATGTATAATGTTGTTGTTTTGTTGTGACTGCTTTAGCGATAAACTGCTAGTATGTGTACTGGTCGCCTTGGACATTAAGGAATGCCATCCCTTAGATACGGAATCTCTGCTCTTTTTCATGAACGTATATATATATATATATATATATATATATATATATATATATATATATATATATATATGTGTGTGTGTGTATATATATGTGTGTATATTTATATATATATATATATAACTATCTATATGCCTAATAAATGCAACCCACTACTTAATTCATACACCTACTAAAATTATGATCACCCTAACCTACATTACCGCCCCACTACACGCACAAAACATCCACATTTAATAAACCAGAAAAGTCATCCTAAATCAAGTCTCCAAACATAATACGTACATACACTACCCAAGCCCCATTCAATGCCCCACACTCAACATATTTATACAAATAGACGACGTCTCGATGGGATTACCCTCCGACCCCACCTTCGCCGAATACTACATTATACACATGCACAATTAAAGCTTTTCTAACTCAAACAACATAAACGAGTATATACAATAGATACGTAGGTGATATCGCTATTGGCACATACCCCTACGAAATATTAAAAAAACTTCAGCAAACTCTCAACTTAGTCCTTATATCTACATACTAATTAAACATTAACAGTAAAATACCCTTCCTAGATGGACTAGTATACTCTAGTAGCCCTTCGCATTACACGGCATTAACATATGAAAACACGATTAATAAAGAGCCAGCCAACTATGAAAATAAATCCCCACAAAAATATAAAATAGCCCTTATAAAAAAATAACTCGTTCATCGCGCACATAATATATCCTCATTCAAAA
>OY744540.1:54928265-54938265 GCA_963556195.1 Sepiola atlantica | reverse complement strand
TATATACATATTTATTTATATATATATATATATACATGGATGGATATTTATATATTTATATATATACACATATATTCATATATATACATAAATGGATATGTATATATTTATATATATACATATATATTCATATATATACACACATGGATATGTATATATTTATATATATATATAAATAAATGGATATGTATATATTTATATATATATATATATATATACATAAAAATACATATATAAATATTCATATACATATATATATATATATATATATACATGCAAATACGTATATATATATATTCATATACATATATATATATATATATATATATATATATATATATATATACACATATATAAGGTGAATTAATGAAAAATAGTTAGACCTGTAAATGGAAACAGATCAATATCTTCAGTTTTTTTCTTCTATTTCAATTGCATTCCTTAAGGACGGCTGTTCAAAGATTAAAATCTTATCATCAGAGGAAGTAGAGATTGATAAGTTGACAAATAATATTCAAAATTTGGAAAAAGTGTTTTTTAAAAGTTCTTTTTAAAAGGTTTTAGAAGTTCAAACGGGGGTGTTTAAATGTAAATGAAAGTAACCAAATACGGAGATCCAAGGTTTATGGGGTTCAAATGTAATTGGTAAATCCAGAAGAATCTGTATGAAAATCCAACGGCGAAGATTCCACCCAAGACTTTAGTCCTTAGACGGGGGAACAGACAAAATTAGCCATATTAAGAAAACGCATTTCTTCCTGTTTTCAAGTAAACAGATCCAAAGGCAAAAAGCAAAAAGCTTTCATATATATATATATATATATATATATATATATACACATAAATGCATATATATATATAGTAAAATGTATATATACATATATATGTATATATGTGTATATATATGTATTAGATACTATGTTCGCCGACTCAACATGAAATAGAATGCAATTCCCTTCTGTTCTATAGTATTCATGGTAGCCGATGGGGTGAATACAATGCAGCAGCCTCGAAGGTGACTTATTGACTCGGTTCGAATCCTTCCAGCTGTAATTACTATCATCTACAGTGAAAGTAGCCTTGAAGTGCGTGTGTAAGTAAGGTATAACAAAGACATATCTATATGAAAAAATATGTTATATATATAAGAGCTTGCTTGTAGAATCTAAGGTTATTCTATGACTGGGTTCGGATCTTACGATCGTCTAACATTATCAACTCCTATGTTGTTGATAATTGAAAATAGAAACGCCGGCGTTTGTAGGTAAACATAATTTCATATTTACTTAAATATTTTTTTCTCATAGGCCACTTTAAACAATACAAGTTGAGCCTTGCCTGGATATTTAAAAACAGACTGTCACGTAGCTATATGGCATGTTCCGACAATATTCGTGAACACTCTCTCGATAGCCTACTGTTTTGCCTGCTTTGCATAAATATAAATTAATACTTTTTTTTTCATAGTAATTCCCGTGACCCGTTTTGTTTGAAATATTGCTTGCAGAGTCTAAGGTGATTATCCTAACATGATGATATCGGGGTCTTTAAATGCCGGTGTATGTACGTAAATATAATACATATTGCCGTAAGTAAATAGTCTTATAAGCTTTTGAAAAAATTGTAGTCGAACCTTCTTCGGGAGTTAAACATGTTATATTACATAGCTATACGGCATAAGCCGACACCATGCTACTTAATGTATAACCATGTATGATGTTACAAGGGTCTATAATATATTGTGTATATATTTATTTTCAGTATTTACGTAAACAGTACAAAATCCCTCAGGTCAGTTTTGTAGAATTATGAAGATATGTGTATGTCGTCCATGATTTATTTCACACAAGATAAAGGTAGGCTAAATAATGTCTTACTGCACGAATGAAACATAGATACCCTAATGTAGCTTACTTTCCATAGACCTATTTTAATAATAGTATGTATATATATATATATATATATATATATATATATGTATATATATATATATATATTTATACATATATATTTATACATATATATATATATATATATATATATATATATATATATATATATATATATATATATATATATGAAATATACTTTTTAAAGCCCAATTCGATTCTAAGATTTATTTGTTTTTATACAAATGAATCAAATATTTCCACATGCGTTTTTCAATAAAATAAGCCATTGTTCTGTGCTTTTTTTCTTTATTGTCGATCGATGACGGCGAGAGCCGAAGTCGGCCGATTTTTTATGTTCTTTAATTGATACTGGCGAATTTCAAAATTTTAGTAGAGAGGAACCTTGTAGCGCTTATAAGTCGTACATTCCAAGTCTACGTCGGAACACACCGTAAAGTGAAAAAATATAAGTTTGTCAAAGCCACAAGTGATGCCAAGATACTTTTATATGCTAATAAATCAAATATTTCGGTAAAGAAAAACTTTTCTAAATGATAATCACATATTCTTTATTTTTTCTTTTCGTCATTGTCGATCCACGACGGCGAGAGTCGAAGTCGGCCGATATCACCTGCTGTTTGATTTTAATAGAGAAGGATATTCCAGCGCGTGTTAGTAGCAAACCCAAGTTCGTGAGAAAGATTGAGAAAGAGGGGTCTGCGTAACGTATTTGAAGAAAGATGCGTATGAACATTTACTCTATTAACATATGATAACGAAGTATTACTGAGAAACATTTAAGTATTCTTCAGCTCCGATAACAGCTTTTCGGTGAGGTAAGAATCCCCTAAATACTAGTATGAGGAAATCGGAGTTTACATTGGACATAACTCAGCTGATGCATTTCAACCTTGCGTCATCTACGCAGAACACCAAGTGGGCATGATTATTTTAAAAAAACACATGAAATCTAACAATTATTATCCATACAAAGTATCCTACCTGTTCGCGTACGCGACACTCTCTGTTTCTGCTCCACACCTTAGAAAACAACTAAGTCAAAACAACATCGATGGAAAAGAGATGGCCTTTTTTCAACCAGATGTTCTTCACAAACCAGTGATCACGGCAGATGGATAAAGCGAGAAGGAGAAGAAGGGAAAGAAGAAGACACAGAAGATTTCTGTTTACTTATATCTTATCAGCGCAGTTCAATTTAACATTTTCAGACTCTGCTAACTCCAAGATACAAAACACTTCTCTATGTATTCCCGCCTTCAAGCCATGTGGTGTAATATCCATTTTTATGAATCCCCACAATCTAGTGATCGTAAAGTCGAGTTCAGTAAGTCTATCTCGACTGAAATGTCAGTTCTGATTAATGCCAACAACCAGTCTATATAATAATGGGTGTCATAACCTTATATGTTATATTACTATGGGGATTTTGATGAATTATTTACTGTTATAAGGGTAATAGTTTTCTTAACTACATCGTATCTCAACATATTAAGATGCCCGGAGATACGGGACCAAAGGTTATCTGTAATATCATAGGCCGTACACGTATGCGTGCTGTTAGCTTTGTATTGTTGAGACAATCCCCCTTTACCTTTCAGGGATCAAACTACCTTTAGCTTTATATGAGAAATATATTTCATGTTTTAAAAGACACTATTTCTGATTGTTCCGCTTGGGTCACGAATTTTGTTTTCCTTACACATGCACGTACTTTTTATAATAACTAACAACGGCCTGCTTACTTAGCGATGAAGCCATGTGTACTGGGGATAAAATGTGTCTTAGTTTATAGTAACTGTGACACTTTTCCTATCATACGACTTTACATATGTACATACTTTATAAACGAACGACCCATCGAATTTAAAAATCATATGTATTTAAAAGAATTCCATAATGAACATTACTGGGATAAGTATGTGTCTCTGATGACTATGTAAGTGTATAGCCTGCATTTGACAATTCTAAAATATATCAATATAAAGTATATTCATGTTCATACTTTAGTATAAATATGACTAGCATACCAATGAATGGGTCTCAATAAATCGTCACCCACTACACTATAGAATGCAAAGGAAGGTTTGCGCATTTCTGTCTCTCCTTCACTTTCTCTCTAAATATAAATACATATATACACGGCAGTGTTTGAAAAATATTCGTAATCTCAACATTTACCCAATGGTGACTAATCATTGATCTTGTCATTAATTTAGTTTTCAACCAAACTTGATGCGTGTTTTTTACACAACATTGTACTAGTCACACTCATTATTCGAACATAAATAAATTAACATTTTGCCGAGTAGAAACAAAAGTTATTCCAAATATGTGTGGACATGAACTTGCAGGATGACGCTCCCCATTGCCTTTAAATAACCATAACTTTTTTTTATTTGAAACAAATATACGTTTCATATCCAAAATGTAACAAACGGAACCAGGAATCTAAAAATATAGAAACTCTCGAAATTAGTGTATGATATTCATGGGTTGATCATTTTTAACTTAGAAAAATGGTAATTCAGTAAAGCTGCTCGTGCCATTTAAATAGACACAACTTTTTAAATTATAAATATAATTTAAAGATGGTAAATAGAACAGTTGGACTCAATTAGCTGCTTTACAATATATTAGCATAAAAAAGAGTGTTGCCATAGAAACATAGATGTGCTACTTTCAGTAGAAAAATAAAAAAAGTTATAATTTACTTTTGAAGCCAAATGTTACAGGAAGAAAGGCCCCAAAATACTAATTTTAAAGCTGAAGCCACACTATTAGATGAAAGAATAACAAACTATTTCAAACTGAAAATTCCTTTTATTTATAAAGAAATGAAGCAACATTTACTCTATTGAATATATTAACTCTTGGGTATGTCGAGTATGGTAACCCCCAAATATTTGTGTTTTTTTCTATAAGTGCCGTAGCAGTTAATAAGCAAATATGTTCCCTATGAAATTGAAACTGTGTGCTTTTTATATATGCTTTTTGTGAAAAATTCAAAAACATATATATATATATATATATATAATTTTTGCGCTAAATAAATAATAGTTTCTACAGTGCACATAGTAATTGCTATATCGTAGTAGAATACTTTTAAGAATATTTGAAAACGTTATATTTAAATAATTGTTGATACATTTGTAGATAGATATTCTCAGCCCCAACCTGCCCTATCTTAAACAAATATGAGATTATCCTTTTTCAGGTGATTACATGTTGGGAGAAAACAAAGATTATCTTCGAATTTAGAGTTAATCATATGAATTTAACGTAAAACCTACCCATTTCTTACCGATCGCGCTCATGATAACGTTTTAAGTGGGTATTACCATTGTTTTGCTCAGATATATAAATTCTGTGTTTTTTGAGTGGAGGAATAAAAAAAAGCCATTAATCTTAATATTAAACCTAAGTTCATGTAGAAACTCCCCCACACACAAAAAATCACTGACTCTATTAATCACCTTATGTCCATGTGGACCCCCCCCCCGAATATTTTACTAAAAGGCTTCAACACTTTCTTGGCCTTTTAGCTAGGAGCAAAATGTATGTAGGAATTTAGTATGATTTTGTATTTATTGGGCAAATAAATATTGCAAAGTGTAGTATATGTTATAATAGTACACTTCAATCCTTCTAGAAAGCAATGTTCATTTTTGTTACACTCCAGAAATCCCCTCTTTAGAGATCCGGAGATTCAACACATTAAACAGCAACCTTGTGTGTAGCTCAGTGCAACGAGAAATTCAGCAAATCAAAATCTTGCAACGGAAAATTCGTATTTTTTTTCAAAGTAAGGAAATTTAGTAATTATGAAATAAATATCGTTCATTTCAGGGGATATAGTCGTACATACTAGCTATTACACTCCAACACTGGTACTTGTGCAGGTAACGAACCGGGTGTTTTTTTAGATAAGATTTTCAAGTAAAATTCAATTTTTACGATATCTTTTGTGTATTATATTGTTATGTGAAAGTACAGAATGAATAGTAAAGCCTCCTCCCTATGTTAAAAATGGATTCCTAAATAATGGTGTTAGTTTAACCAGATTCTTAAACTTCACAAGTACCCTATTTATTAATTATTATATTTATAAAAAAACGTAGTGAATAAAAACCGTTATTGGACAATCTAACAATTATAATGCATTTCGGTTTCTTTGTAAACAAGCAAATGATGTTAATACTGTGTTAATAGTTGAAATACTAAATTGTTTACTTCGTGTTGGACGCTTTTATGTAATTTGAAAGTATCAAAACTATCGAATAGAAAGTCATTTAAACTGTCTTTTAAATTCTTAGCAGATCTTTATGTATTAAAATATTCCCAGATAATATTTAGAAATAAATGTTTGACGGTGCTATATTTGTAAAAAGGGGTCAAACCTTCCTGTCGAAAAAATTAAAATACATATTTTACAATGTGTATGGGTCCTGAAAATATTTTTGTTGATTTTGAGCCACTATTTCTACGCAACATCGTTAAATATTAAAGTTGAAAAACATTTTTGTTTAATATTTACAAAATACTAATTGACTGTTTGTGTACGCATGAATGTGTACCCAGCAGCGTAAAAAAATCATTTTTTTTTAAATCTTGAAAACAAAACAAAATTCGAAAGATTTCGAAACAGGAACATTCCGAAAAATAATAATTTTGAAAAATGGTCTAAATGTTACTTCTTTTTTCTTGTGAATCAGATGATTTTGGCGTTGGCATTAGTTTCCCCGATGTCTTTCTAGTAAGAAATCTTCTGGAAAGACATCGAGTACTTACGGGAAGGACCACGAGAAGTTTGCCAACATCCCTAAGTGAAAGTGATACTGTTGAACGGACTGGATTTGAACTTAGAACACCCAGGTTTTCAGTCCGTGTTAGTATCCACTTAACCACCGTCACCTCCCTAAATTTTACTAATACATACTCACAAATGTATGGTAGGGCAAACTTATTATAAAGAATCAAACACACCGGATGTTCACCGCGACACACTATCCACCATGCAACGTTATCGAAGTTTTACTCACAAACAATAATTCAGTTTCAAGTTTCACTTTAGAAAAATAAAATGTGATTTTCAGAATCAACATTTATATTCTTTTAAAAATTAAAACAAAATAGAAAGGCTAAACTAAAACATATTAGTCGATATTTAAAGAATTATTATGTATTTTAGAATAAGATAGAAACATAACATTTTATTGAGATTAATTAAAACTGTGAAGTAACTTTTGAATAAAAATGGATTAACTGTATTCATTTTAATATTACTATGAATAAATTAGGGAAAATTATTAGAACACCATCTGACAGTTGTGTTCTAATAATATTCAATTGCAAATCCATACCTTCTACATGAAATTCAAAATACTAGATTAAATTTATAGAATTAAATATCATAAGTATTATGATATTCCATACATATTTTTATGTCGGCAAACAAATTCTTGCTATTCTTATCACTCGGATATTTTTAGATCGCAGGACATTTGTTGGATAATTATTTTAGTTATAGTAAAATGTACGTAGTTGTTTATTAATTCAGTGGCTTTAGATCATGTAAACAGTTTCAGAAAAGTTATGTTTGTATTTCAAAACATTAAATTAAAATATTTCTTAAAATTTACAAATTTACTGAATTTCTGTTTTTTAGCCATAGTGAGTACGTATTTAATTTAATATAAAAGTATCACACATTTCTAGTCGATCGATATCTGGATAGCGTTTAAAAAGGATATACCCATATATTGTTTTTGCGAAGAGAGATACATTGTGTGTTTTTTCTTGGGTGAGGACTTAAACTTCATAAATCTTAGCACTAACATTAAGTGCAGGTGTAAACATCCCCCACAACAACTCCCTTCACTCTATCAATTACATTCAGCTCAGGTGGTAACCGACCAAAATTCGACTAGAACGGTTACATACTTTCTTGGCCGGTTAGCTAGTAGCAGAATATTGTGTCACTTTTGAATTATTTTGTATGCTTTGTGCAAATAAATATTGCAAAGTGTAGTATCAGTTCTGAAACTACACTTGATCATTTCTGTCCTCGGTCAGTGAAAGAATAATCTTTTTCAACTAAGACAATTTTCATTATTGTTACAATCTAGAATTCCATTTTTAATGGATCTGGAATTTCAACACATTAAAAACTGACGTTATGCTTTACTCTAACCTCGTGTTGAGGCAAACACATAGGAACTAGAACGTGTACATGTCATGCAAATGTTATCATGTCTGGAAGTAAATGATCAATTTACGTGAATTTAAAAAAATGTAAAACTGATAACTAAGTACAGAAATATGTGTGTGTTTTTACTCATGTTATTCATATTGGTGATATATAATGGTCTTACAAAAGCATAATCTTTTTTTGTAGGTGATGATCTTACTTAGAGTCGTCATCAACATAATACCACAAAATTAATAAACTTAAAATGTGCAATTACATTAGATTTGAGATTTTATTTAAACGTAAATTTGATTATTGTGAACACGTTTAAACTCTGTAGATATTAAATTAAAACTAAATGTAAAATGTCCAATTTTAACATATTTCTTAATAAAGAAATGTGAAACTTTTTCGAAACATATGAAAACAATTAATATTAATGTATTTTTACAAGTTCAAAGTTCATTATTGGAAAACAAAATGCCACATTAACTGAATGGTTTATTTATATTGAAAATAGTGTTGAATTCTTCGGAAAGCAATACAATATTCTAATATATTTCTCAGACAATTTTGTGAAACCAAACTGCTCCAAAAACGGGCACTGTTTTATGTTGAACTAATTTTATTTTTTTAAAACGCGACCACTTAGTACCATTAGCCAATTGTCACTTACATTTAAATTAAGTCAAAACGAATATTTTTCTAAATTCCAAATAAACGATTCGTCTCTCTAATCTGTAACACCAATCAGTTTCCCAATTTCGAAACAACAATTAGTCTTATATATTCGAAACAACCAATAACCCACCAAATTCACAACTAAAATTAGTCCCCTAAATTAAAAACAACAAATAGTCCCCATATTCGAAACAGCACTTAACAACCCAAACTTGAAGAAACAATTAGAAGTAACTTCAATCGTGGGTGTCTCCTCTATTTAGATTCTGAATATTTTAAATAAGCATTTTTATTTCAAATAATAATGAGAAAATTTAGACAATAAATATGAAAAAACACCGAATTCGATGATGACAAATCGAATTAAAATAAACATACCTAGCCCTAAGGAAAATATAAGAAAAAGCGAATTAGAAAATTCCTATGAGCAATTACAAAATCTATATTCAAAGGTATATAGAGAAAAGAAAAACATCGAGAATAATAAATCAAATGCGAAACAACAACAGCGATATAGAGAGAAATAAAAATACATGAACATTTTTAAAATCGACAGATCGAATATCAAAACATTATCAAGAAAAGGAAAGAAATAGGAAAATTAAAAGTCTTATAATACTATACGACCAGAAACATATAAGAAAAGAAAATAGAATATATTTTGAATATATTAAAACAATAACAATTGATCAAACAAATAATAGAAATAGTAAACATTTTTTTATAGAAAATAAATGAATTTTTTTTACTGGGAAGTATATTGAACTAATTTTCTAATTCATGTGTTCAATAATCTATTAATATTTACATATTGTCAAATTTTATTTTGTATATAAAATAAGAAGAATAACAGAAATAATTACAACAAACGACTTCACAAAGTTTCTCAAACATATATTAGAAATTTATGAAAATCATACTTTGCTATCTACTATGTGTACTAATTGCCAATGTTCAGTGAAAATAAGAAAACACTCCCTCAGTACCTTTGATCAGTGGTCTAGAAGGTAAAAGGTATCTCACAAAATTTGACCCATTTAATATTTATTAACAATTATTGATAAAAAGTGAAAGGTGTTATTACTTTGAAAAACATGTGGTTCAAAATTCAAAAGAACCATTGAATCTTACGTTGTCTGTCATCAAATCACTTGCAACTTATTTTCAACTTCATATGAATAACAGCGTCACTCATATAATAGACACATTATCGTCAAAA
>OY744540.1:54880765-54923265 GCA_963556195.1 Sepiola atlantica | reverse complement strand
ACAGAATTAAAATGTGCAAAACCGATATATGTTTAAATAAACAAATAGTTGCTATCTGCATGTCAAGATTTTCGGAAAATCCAAAGTACCAACAGCTGAATCAAAGCAACACTTCAATAGATATATTCGATGTGTAAGCCTATTTCTGATCGAAACGGTCAAAGTGCAATATTTTAAGTAAATAATTATAATTCAATGATTGCTTTGATTTATGTATGTAACTGTTATATTTTATCCGTTTAATTCAATTGTTTAGTTTTAATTTTAACAGAGAACATGTATTTGCTATTTGTCTAATACAATCATTGTTTGTATGTTATCAAGAAAAGATAATTTGTTATTTATGTAACGTTTTTAATTTGGTTAAAACGTTATAAGAATGTATTTAAAATGTTTTTCAACTGGTCTTAAGAATGCGTGTGAATGTGGATGTGTGCGTGTCGTCTTTGATATTGTGTGCGTATTTTACATTTAACGTATGCGAGTGTAAAGTGGACTTTCAAATGTAACGTGAGTGTTTTAGTCACTAGTTGAGTTTAACGTATGCATGCGTATGGGTGTGGCGGAATATTCACCATACATGTGTGCGGGTGTGCGTGTGTGCGTGTGTAACCATTCTTAATATTTTCAACATGTATCAATGTGTGTGTATTGTGTTTTGTTGGTGCTTTTCTTTCTCTTCTATCTCATGAAAAAAATTATTTAAATAAAAAAATACATGTACCTGTTATGGTTTCTGTTTTCCTCTGCCTCGCTGCACTGATGTGCTTTCTCTTTTCCTGTCCGTCATATCGGCGCGTGGATTTATACTCCTTCTCTGTCCATGTGATCGTCATAGTGGTAGTTATGCGTTGATATCTTCATCATTTCTTTTTACCCGTGGTTTCCCATCGTCATCAGTGTGTTTAGAGGACAAATCATTACATGTATCGGCAAAAAGTAGTCGGATTTGCGAATTTCAAAGGGTGTTATTTATCTTTAACAACAGTATAATATATGTGAGTTACTTCCTTTTTTGTAACTTATTAAGAGACAATTTAAGACTAGACAGACAGAGAGGATTCCCTTACGGTGTCCCACCAATACAATTTAACTAAAGTTTCAGAGCCCATATTGGGTTGTTAAATACATAACCCATCCGATTGGGTTCACATCTCCTCCTCGCCCACCATTAAATTACTTCTGGTATGTATGTAACAATCAACGCACACGCACACGCCACGAACCCCCCCCCCGACTCTGCCAGCAACCGAACTCCACTCACTCTAACTCACGCGCACCGCCGCGATACAAGAGTACAAACACAGAAGTCCCTTCTGTCCGCGTGTTACCGAGCGTGGCCGAAAAGGGCATTGTAATAAATTAATGGTAATACCTCTACGAGAACAATCACGGCATCGGCCGGGGAACTGACTCGCCAACCTATTACACAATTCACAAAAAAGAATAATCTACACCTCGTAACATGGAAGGGTGTTCAGATAAATAGACATCTTGAGGACGCACCACCGCGAAAGAAGAGTACCTCCGTCACAACCCGTCATGTCCGCCTCGGAATTGAAAGAACCGTTTCCGACAATGGCACTGCAAGAAATGAATGGTATGGCGTCCACGCAACCAGTCAGGGTGACCACCGGGAGACTGTCTCACACACATTACAATGACATCCAAGAATTTCCACTAAAGAATAATCTACACCTTACAATTCTGAGAAGGTATTTTTCTGATAAAAAGGAAATGTTAAGGAAAACAGACTTACAATGCATGCACCGAGCAGAGAGTGGCATGCACTTATTCCACCTAGCACACACAGTCACATCATAGTACACACCCTGAGTTCCATCGTCTCATAACTGCATGATCCTTCGCCCCGGATTGTATGTATGTTATTTCTTGGCATTCATCATACATCCATATTATTCTCTACTGTAACTATACACGACAATTGCCAATTACTCTAACTTACACGTATTCCCGCGATGCAAAATGAACAAAAAGAGAAAGTATTTGATCTGGTCAGCCATGAATTCTATATAGGTTGCCGCCATACACCTAATGACTATATATCGGTCATGCGTCTTGGATACCCTAGCAATCCTGGCACGGATGCCCGAGAACATATCACCTCTCTTTCTAAGTCCCGGCCTGTATTATCGTAGCGAACCTACCCCGTGATTCTAACTACACGGCACGGTAAAATGTGACAGGTTATTTCTTACACCCACTCCGGATCACATTGGATCACCTAAACCGGGCCCACCGTCTACTCTCAAACTCTCTAACGTTACTTAGACACGCTACTTTCTTTTAAATTGACTCTATCGATGACCCCGCTGCCTTATAATTCACGACTGAGAGACATCTCACCCCACAAGTCCAACCCCCATTTGATATGTGGAGGCTTATCAACGTCTATTCGTACCATGCTCACTGTTATATCCGTGCGGTTGAAGGTAGAGAGTCGTGCATAGCGAACAGGTCAATCAACATCCAAAACAAAAAAGGGGACAACATTTCTCAAACTCAAATTAAAAAATATTTAACACATCAATGAAATATCAAACTTACTTCGAGCGCCACAGAATGACCATACCTCTGGCATTCACTTCCCGTTCGCGTTTTATCGTATGCGAAGGGAACGTGTGTTCCTTGGTAACAAGTCAACATCTGCGAACCTCGACTATCAATGTTTAACTTCATTAAACCTGTGCATACTATTCGCACTGATACTCTATCGAAAAATACCCCTACTTAAGTGTTTCCACAAATTTAAAACCCGACCCAAACCAACTGAAAAAATCATAACGTCACGCACATAACATATTTTGAACCACACCTGACCATATCTGGTCGTTTAATTATTTACTGGACAACCATGTTGATTATCCACTTGATGTAGTTTACTGTGTTTTTTTAAAAAATAACTATTTAACATAACGAAAAAAAATTATCTTTTGGCAAAGTCCAGACAATACAACATTAAAACAAAAGTAACGCCATCTCTCTCTTTACAATAGAATTTAAAACAATGAACATTACAAGATTAATTACAGGAAAAACACATGAAAAAAATCATTTAAATCCAAGCCAAAAACACAAGTACATATTCAATGTTTGACAAAAACTAGAAAGGAGAAAAATAATAATGGCACAGAAAAAACCACCTTCTAAATCTCCCAGCTACACAAAAAGTCGGATTTGGACAATTGAAACAAAATTAAACGAAAACACGTCACGTTTTGTACACAACACACATTGTTTTTCTTTTCTCTTTTTCTCTCACTCTCTCTCACATTTTCCAAAAACATCAAGCTTTCACTCACAGAGTAACCCAACCCCCGACTGGGCCTTTTTTCTCACCTCGCCCCTTAACCTCTATACCGTCTTACACCGTCACCAACATAGCAGACTATAAACTTACAGTGAGACAAAAGAACCTTACAAACATGAACTGCCCTTTGTTCATGTGTGCATGGGTACCCGCAACCATATTTTCTCTATTTATCCAATCGTACGCCATATCAACCGAATTGTTCTAGCATGCAATGATTTGTTTAAATTTTACTTTTTTTATTCTAATCGTCTCTTTTCCTATATACAACGGTCGGTAAATGACATCAATTCCTATTCTTTTTTTTTCTTATCGAGACCTCGATTACAATGCCACTTGACCTTTCTTCTTCCTTTCTTTTTTAAATTACTTTCTTTAGCAATTTAACTACACATAAAATGCGGAAAAAAATTATTAAGTATATATTTTGTAGCCTCATGTCTCTATCTCTTTTTCTTCTTTTCTTTTGTTTTCCATTTTCCTTTTTGATTTTACTCTCTTCGGCCCTGTGCATTGTATTTCTCTTTTCTCTGTCTTCTTCTTATTTTATTTACATTGGCATCCACTGTATTTGTATCTTACTTTCGCGCTCGACCCTTCGTTCTTTGCGGAACCCAGTGTATAAAGTGTCCGCATTATAAGAGCGCTGTCTTAAACGCCACTAAATAAATATATATAAGTTGTGAATTGGTGAAAACAGAATTTAAATGTATTTAAGCTGTATTATAATGCATGGGAATGTGGGTGTGGTATTCTGTGCTCCATAACGTGTGCCTATTGTACACTTTACGTATGCGGGTTAAAATTTAGCGTGAGCGTTCAATCATTAGTTGCGTTTAACGTAAGCGCGTGTATGTGTGTTAAAGAGCGTTCGCTCTACGTGTGTACGGGTGTGGTTGTGCAACCATTATGAATATATGTAAACGTGTATCAATGTGTGGGTGTCGTGTTTATTGTGTCTTTCTTTTACTTTTTTCTCATCAAAATGTGTATTAAAGTCATAGCCATATTTACCTGCTTTTAGTCTTCCTCGCTGCTGTGATCCATGTTCTTTTTCCTTGGCCTCCATATGATCGCGTATATTTCTACTCCTCTGTCGTGCCTGTAATTGTCATAGTGGTCGCTATGAGTTGGTATCTACTTAGTTACTTTCCCGTGTGTGAACGTCGTCATCAGTGTGTCTAGAGAACACATCTTTATTGATATGGACCAAAAATAAGTCTGAATACATATTTGTTTAGCTTCAAGAGGTGTTAATTTTCTCTGAATAAAACCCACGTAGAAAAGAGAAGTCAGATTTATCTTCAACTACAGTCTATATTATATTCGATGTACTTATTGACTTACAACTTATTAGAGGACAATTTTAGACGAGCCAGACAGAGGGATTAACCTTCGGTAACACACCGAAACCAAACTTAACTCAAGTTTCAGAACTCATATTTTTCACATCTAGCTCACCTGATTTCAATGGCCGACTCATTGCACACGACAAAAGCGAGTTACATCATAGTGTCTCTCGATCTATCGGTTTCTTTTCATTGCTATTAGTGAAAACAATGTTTGTTGAATTGCTACTAAGTTACCTTGTATGTTATTGACTCGTGGGAAAACAGATTCGTTTCGCTAAATTTAGCGTCAGCCGAAAATAAATCCAGTTATATAATTTCGACAGCAGCCCCAAATTGTACTAGCTGAAGCACACATTTTTAACATAGGACCACCCTCAATGTTACATTTAATTCAATGAGTGTTTTAAATTTATTAAGTAACTATTTTTTGTCATTCGTCTAATTTCAGTATTCTATTGATTTTATTAAGTAACTATTATTTGATATTTGGTTAATTTAACGATTTATAAAGTAACTATTATTTATTATTTGTATAATGCAATGGGTGTTTTGATTTCATTCAGTAACTATTACGTGTTATTTGTATAATTAAATTATTGTTTTGACTTTTTAAGTAACTATTATTCGTTACTTATCTATATCAATTATTGTTTTTATTTTCTTAAGTAACTATTATAGGTGTTTGCTTAATTCAATGAGTGTTAAGCGTTACTTAAGCAACTATTGTTTGCTATTTGTCTAATTCAATGATTGTTCTGATTTTATTAAATAACTATTATTTTCTTATTTGTGTTATTTAATCATTTTTTATTTAATAAATTAGCAACCATTTGTACTTTGTCTAATTCAATTATTATTTATAATGTATTAAGTAACTGTTTTCTGTTATTTTTCTATCTAATGATAGTGTTGATCTTACGAAATAGCTATTATTTGCTATTTGTCTAATCAAATAATTGTTTAAGTTTATTGGGTAAATATCATTTTTTATTTGTCTAATTCAATTATTTATTTAATGTTATTAAGTAACTGTCAGATTCTAATTGGTCTAATTCAATTATTGTTTTATTTGTAGTAATTATTATTTGTGTTTGTTCTAATTCAAAGTATGTATTTATATTAACAGGACAAATACTTCTTCACAATATTGTTTCACCCTCCGCAGCGAATATTTCGCAGTTGTTTTGACATTTTCTTTTATTCATAGAGAGAAATTTAATGTGCATCATGTTGCGATCTATTTTTAAATTCAAAGTAAAAAGACAATATTATTTATGTGTTCTTTTTATTTTCGTCCGGTCACATTTAAAGAAAAATGCATAGTTATTGAAATTACTAAAATGGCATATTCTATATGTATGAATGATAAATATTTGTTGTGTGTTTAAAAAAAATGTATTAATTAAATATATATTATTTGAAATGTTTGTTACAACTATTTGAAGTAACGTTCTTTACGAATTCATAGCCAGCTTAAAACTCCAGCTAGTGTCTTGGTATTTTGACCAAGATCAAAGTGTAGTATCTGTTCCGATGGATAATACACCCCATATACTGGTATTGTCTTGGCCTTCGGAGCTTTATTTAGGCCGGTCTATGGGACGGTCCTGTGCAGTTCTAGGATGTCCACTCTCCCAGGCTTTGCTTCTCCTCTTCGGGGAGGAGTAAGTTTATTGCTTACTGCCTGAGGCGCGCCTACCGGAAAATGCTGGCGGGGCTGCCCAGGCAATTTCTAATAGCCAGAGTGCTCACCTTCTCGAGCTCTGGTTAATCAAATCCCACTTTCCCGACCTTCTGTCACATCTTACCGCTGTGGGAGGTAGATAAATAAAATAGTATACACATATTAAAACTGTATAATTTAAGCATCATCAACAACAATTACATTTAAAGGGCGCACAGGTAGGGGGTATGAAGTGACCAAAACAGGAAAGAGCTGAACGACCAATTGTTATCTAATTATACTCGGCTATGCGTTTCAAAGATGTATACTGTTATATTTGATCGTATATGTACCTCATTACCTTTGAGCTGCCCTGCCAATAGAATATATGCTGGTGCTTTGTCTTTACTGTATATACTGTTAAAGTCAGTGCCACAAACGGATATCAAAATAGAGATGTTAAGAACCGACATATACGCGCCAAAAAGGTGCTTACAAATTACAAGGAAAATCTACACGTAGGCCACGGTTTCTGGCACTGATTCAAACGTCTCCAGAGACACTGTTCGAAGTCGACTAATCAAGCTAAGATTAAGATATATTACGGGGATCCGTACACATATATAAAACAAAGCTTACATATCTAGATAAGAAATGTAGTTACATATATATATATATATATATATATATATATATATATATATATATATATATATATATATATGTATATGTAAATTATAACTAAATGGAAAACTTTTAGAGAGTTGGACCTATTGTGAAATAAGGAAAGCTCACTATACGGGATAGAGCAAAAATATAGTAAGTCAAAGTAAAATTGATTAGACCCCCAAATGGAAGCAAATCAGACATTTTGTATTTTTGTATTCGGCCACCTTAGAATTTATTTTTATTACTTTTTATCTTTACTTTTATCTTCCGCTCCCCTTTTTGCTGCCTAAATATCATTTTGATTTGAATCCCTTAACCCCTCCGCCCACCTGTAAGACTGCACTCTTTTTTCCACTTCGCTTTTCTTTTTCTCTTTTTTCTTTTTTTTTCTTCTTTAATTCCTACCCTTTCTTCTGTCTCTATATTTTGTCTAGCGTTTATTTTTCTACCTCCCTTTTTTCTTTTCTTTATGCTATCCCACAATTCCCTAATTAATTTTTATACATTGCAACAGTTCGATTTTACTCCATTGAGATGTTGTCTTTGTGTTTTGCCTTGGAATACGCTTAACTGAAAACAGGAAGAATATTGTTTTCCTTAACATAGCCAATCTTATTTGATCCCTTCTCCGTGGACAACAGACCTGAGTGGAATCGTCGTTGTTGGATTTTTATACAGATTCCTTTGGATTTATTAATATTTCTGAGCCCCACGCTTTTTTGGATTTCGTTATTGGTGATTTTCATACCCGTTTGAACTTTTACATTTTTTAAAAGAACTCTTTCAAATTTAGAACTTTGACAGTCCTATCCTGTCAAATTATCAATCATAATTTTTTCTCTGATGATAAGATTTTAATCTTTGAAAAGCCTGGTTTAAGGAATGAAAGAGAAGAAAAATAAATGTTTTTTATTAACTAAACTGCTTCTTGTTTTGAACAACTGAAGATATCGATTTGCTTCTATTTGCAGGTCTAATCAATTTTCATTGACTTACCATATATAAATATATATATATATATATATATATATATATATATATATATATGTATATATATATATATATATATATACATACATATATATATATATATATATATATATATATATATATATATATGTATATATATATATATATATATATACATACATATATATATATATATATATATATATATATATATATATATATATAAAGTCGTGGTAAATGATCTCAGTCAGAATATCTGCTCTTAACCAACCTAAACTAATCGGAAACGAACCAATCATTCTTTTTTTTCGCCATGAGTGTGCATGTATTGTTTTAGTAAAACGTTCATTGTGTAAGCTCAATGTATATTCATTGATAATTCCAGAGGATTTTTGAATAGAAAATGTGAAATTCCGATTCGAACGACGGTATCTCTGACATTATTTCTCCCCATTATTTAGTGTATTTGACTATTCAATATATGATGCACAACTTTGATTGTTTGGACAAATAGAGCACCGGCTTTTACAATAAATATGTTTGCTTGAAAATAACGACAGCGTCATTTGGATAAAATGTTCCAATTCTTTTTTGTCTATATATATATATATATATATATATGTGTGTGTGTGTGTGTATGTGTGTGGGTGTGTGTGTGTGGGTGTGTGTGTGGGTGTGTAAGGAAAAGAAAACAACATCTTTGAAGCACGTATTATAATGTATTAAAGTGAAATATTTTGAAAATCATTTTCAAAATATTTCACTGTAATATATATATATATATATATATATATATATATATATATATATATATATATATATATATATATAAAACTGAGCTTAGAGATTACACCACGGGTAAAGATGGCACCACCCTGTCGATCTTGTATATATATTTACCTGCCAGATGTCTACGATAATTCATTTCTGATTACCAAGATACATTATTTGCCATGAGTGAAAACCGTCTCTTCCCCTTCTATGAAGTTAAACGCACTAGTGAAAAACAAATGTTAGCATCCAGATGCAGCTGCCTTGACGTATCCTGGCTTCGTCATGCATATATAAATAGTAGTTGTTTCAAGCTGAGAATCAGTACACATAAATCTTATCCATAAGCAATATTTTAGAAGGTTTACTGTGTTATTCTAGTTTATATTACAGACTACTAATATAACACACTTCTAATTTCAAATAAAAATGTGTTACGGTTTGTACATAGAGGTACTTCCAAATTTATGGAGCTCAATTCAAAAGTGGGGGACAAATGTAAAAATTTGTTGGTATATGTAACTCCGTTGCACAGCTCCGTTCTAAAGCTGAGAGTGTATTGTTGTTTTTTCCACAATAACCGGATACTTTCTGACAACAGACAGAATGATTGTACCAACAATTCCTCTGCTGTTGCCTCTTCGCTGTGTAATATCATAACACCGCGATATGCCTGTTCAGACTCTCATGACAGTGATGAGAAAGCTTTGCGTTCGCGTTTTTTTAGACGGAACGGTGTATCTCATGGTATTTTTCCTTCAAAATATTTTGTAGTTAAAATTAATTTCTTACAGTGGTATGTGTTTGCAGCTGAGATGTTTACTAGAGTAAGCAGCAATTTTAGTTTCCATTCTGTGTAAATGCATCTCGAGAATGCGTAAGCGCATATTCTAAGACGTGAAAGCATATGACTTCTCCTGACATAGCTTCAATTCCAGATTACATAATGTGCTTCATAATAATGGTAAACAATTGCGGTGTCCAATACAATAATCTGAATCATCTGTATAGATAAGAAAAACGGGATACACATGTTATCTCACTATATATATATATATATATATATATATATATATATATATATATATATATATATATATATATATATATATATATATATATATGTATATATATAGGTAAACTATTTCACTATTTGCTTCAGTTTGTATATATCTATTGTTATTCTACCACCTTGCAACTGAGTGAGTGTAATTGAATATTAGTCACTTATGTCAGCTTGTATGTATTTATATTTCCTCAATTGTCTCATCTTTCATGAACACATTTTTTCTTTGCTAAAAAATATAATCTGCAAATATAACTGTGCACAACCAAGTAAAATACATAGCAAAGTGCAAGCTTCTTGATTGCATCATAATGATGTGATTTTACTAAAATGTTTTAAGATATTATATAGTATGTGTATACAATTATACATATAAATATATATATATATATATACATATATATATATATTTATAAATATATATATATATATATATATATATATATATATATATATATGTGAATGGTTATTACTTCAAATATATACAAAGTCTACTATACTGGCACGTCGGTGTTATCGATCTACAGCTATCAAGAGCTGAGGTCTCATCGGGCAGAAGGTTTTTTTTTATCCAACCGGGTCGGTGAAATCCAGGAAGAATGGAGCTAAGCGAAAAGAAGGAGGAATAATATCTACGTGACCAATTTTAAAAAAATTGCCGTGGGAGAAGTTTGATTTTACAATAATTGATATTTTTCTTTTTTATTCTAACGCTAAGCCAGGGCAGGGCTGGTGAGTCAAAAGAAAAAGAAGGGAGAGGAGAAGAGAAAGGAAGTGAGGTAGAGGAGATGTACGGGGCCGGTGTCTATAGCCATTTAAAAGTGGTTGATGGGGGGGGAGGTTACAGCTTAGCCCGACGTCATGACACGAGACGGATATTTTTCAAATGGGGTTCTGTCGCGTGTCAAACGAATAAATGTAGTTCGACCTATTTAATATGGACGGCTAATTTCAACGATAAACCTTAAAGTAATATTTAGTTTAAATTATTATTGGTGATGAATAAATATATTTTAGTTTTGGATGATATTTAATAATGAGTTACTAAAATATAGTGGTAATTATTTTTAGTAAACGTCGTATATAAATTTAAAACAGTAATATTAATTAATTATTATAATGTCTTGACCTATTAACATTTAGTTTCCATTATTTTAGGTGATAATAAATGTATTTTAATTCTAATTAATATTTATTAATTAATTAATATAGTGGTAATTATTTTAATTTTTAGTAAAAGTCATATATGAATTATTGGCAGTGGTGTTAATAAATGTAATTATTAGTTGTAATTCTATTAAGAATGGTGAGGTTAATACTTGTCAGAAGATTATAAATAATATTAGTGGTGATGTGTTTTAGTTAAAGCTGTTAAAAAGAAATGATGGTTCAGGGGTAGGGTTGGGGGCTAGGGATGGCAGAAGCCAATCATTTTTAGCAATGTAAGCAATATATAATTTAAAAGATGATTTTGGTAATATATGGTTTACTTTTATGGTATTTTGTAAATTAAGTATGTGACTTGATTATTTCAGGCCAAGATTAAGTATATGGGGAACATCTATACACACAGGCATACACATACGCGCACATACATATACATATATGTATATATATATATATATATATATATATATATATATATATATATATATATATATATATTCTAGCAAGTTTGTAAACCTTTACACATATATGTAAACCACTTTAAGTCCAATATACTTTACATAAACCTCATTTGTTGTAAGTAAATTAATATACTGCAATCAATGCATTAGGGTTTTATAATGTGTGTATGTATGTAAAAACAATTACATTAACTAGTACGGATTTAGTTCTAGTTGGACGAGTGGAAGATATTTACACGAAAATCTGGAGAATAATTTGCTCTCGGCCTAAACATATTAAAAAAGCCTGAACTCAGGTTAGAGATAATAGAAATGTCAAACAGGTGTCATGTGAAAGGTTAATTGTACCCCTTGAAGCAATTACGTAACCATATCGTTTGAATTAAAATAAATAAGTATTTTAGTCAGTCCGTTTTCTGGAGGGCATGACGAGCGGATGTAAGATTGGAATGTAAGTAAAAAGAAAGGAATATAAGAATTTATTTCCTAAAAAAGTTGATAACGATTAGTCCGGCCCCTCTTCTTCAATCACCTTTAGAAAGTACAATTAAGAATAGAAAACCAATTTAGGTTCTCTCTGACATATATTGAGTGTGTTACTTTTATTCGTATGACGAGAAAATATATCCAAAATAAAGACCCAGTTTTCCAATCTGTATGAATAATTTTGATTACAGCCACTAGACGATGTTAATGGTGATGATGACGGCCCAACACAATGATGAAGACGACCAAACGTCAGCACACTAGACGATGATTGTGTTGGTGACGAAATGCAACCCACTACGATGATGACGACGACAGCTCCAGGGAAAGTGTACGAGAATTCTTAAGTAGGTGATGGTTGATTTTAAAGAAACTGATTTTAATAAACGACTACGTAACATTTGTTTTCATTTTAAAAGTATTTTTTATATGGTTGAAGTTTTTCGAATAACTTAGTTAAAAAACTTCAAATATTAAATGATAACTGTAAACCTACTTTTGGGCCACCCTGTATATATAAATATGCATCTCTCTCTCTCTCTCTCTCTCTCTCTCTCTATATATATATATATATATATATATATATATATATATATATATATATATATATATATATATATGAGTGTTCGGTCTTTTTGTTTTTGTATTCCATGAACTAATCATTGCCCTTTGAAGATAGACTTACATAAAATATATTATTTTAAAGTACATTATTGAGAATGATTGTACTTTCTTTAGTTCAAATCTCGTACAATGATGTTGTTGCATCTGAAATCGAACTTGACATCCGGTAAAAGTAAACGCGATGATTTATCATATTGGACTTTATTTATTAATAGAGACTCATAGAAATGTAACTAATCATAACATACATATAAATAAGGAGGTTCAAGTCTTTGATCATGAATATACTTGGAAGCTTGTTGATATTCTGCTGATAGCTGGTGTGTCTCCATAGCTTTAAAACTATGAATTAATCGATATTATTTAAATTAATATAATTGTACTCACATCATTGCCCCCAACCTATGATGAGCGCATAAGTAAGCATGACACTACAGGATAATTATCATGAAATGTGAAAAATATAAGTATAGCATCATGTTATGTAGCTGAACAAAAAAAAAGCATAGTGCACTTCATTCAATCAAGGTAAATCCTGGTTGTAGATATTAATTATCATAGTAAAGTTCAGTTATGTAAATTTGTTTTCTCGGAGTTGTTCTATATATTTAAATAATTAAAACTAAATGTTAAAATAACAATTATGTAGTATTTTACATCATTTTTAATTTACTCCCATCTCTATGTGTTTCTTCTTCTCTCTCTGTTAATCGCCGTCTATCTCTCTGCATTTGTGTTTATTAACCATCAAAGGTTTTAAAATATACGATACACAAAAGACTGTAATATTCTAGTATAAATAATGAGAAATGTCACGATGAGTATTAATATTCTCTAATCGATCACTAAAGGAAATTATGAATAGATAAAGAGATATATAGATCACACATAGCGGGAGAAAGAGACAGAGACACATAGACATAGAGAGGTAGAGAGAATTTGATATAAACATGCATCTTTATGTATAGATTCATTTTATTTTTCACGTTTGTTGATTTAGTGAAGCATAATCCTGCCATATTCTCTCGGAAATTTGACTAGAGGCAGAAAATTGAATCTACCGTCAACAATTTTCATCTTACATATGTTTTCTAAATTACCCACTCATCATATGAAGGCGTCTTTTTAATGCTGTGTATCTGTATATGTTGGATATCTAAGACTATAACATATTTCTTAAGATGAATAATGTGTTGTATATCATCTATAGTAGCGGTATTATTTTCTTTACTAAAATAGGATGCTGTGCTTCCATCAACCTGAGGCATTAATGTTATATGCAAAAGGTTCGTTACATTGTCTTTTGACGCTGTTTCGCTGCATAACCTTCGGCAGGATTTAATACTTACTGACAGAAAAAGCGTAAATATTTCATCCGAACAAAGAAGCTGATACAAGTAAAAAGGATATAATGATGGGAAATAAAATATAAATAACTTGTAATATCTACAATGGATTATATTGCAGATAGAATAATGATTCCTACTCAACGTAATGCAGTACTCTTCCGTAAAAATTCAACCCTGTAAGCATTCTAGTACAATTGGTAGATATACGTTTCCATTGATTTAAGAGATATAATTCATTGAATTACAAGTAACGGGAACGTTAGTAAAATAATATACTCGATGACGCTATGATATCAATAATTAAATACACATACACTTATATACCCCATTTATCAATCTCATATATGTATGTATATATATATATATATATAAAGATATATATATATATATATATAGAAAGATATATATATATATATATATATATATATATATATATAAAGATATATATATATATAGAAAGATATATATATATGTATATATAAACATATCTCTCTATATATATACACACACATATATATATATATATATATATATATATAAGCATATCTCTCTCTATATATATATAAACATATTTATATATATATATTTATATATGTAAATATGTATGTTTATATATATATATATATATATATATATGTGGGGTGTGTGTAGTATGGGTGTCTATATGTGTTTATTGGTATGCCAGTGCAAACTCTCCCAGTGAGAGGTGGTGTTATGACTTTGTAAGCGTGCTAAACATTCATAGACAAAATCAAAACTCTGCGACTTTAAACCACTTTTGTATGGTGTTTTATTTTGCTACACATGCACTCGGCACGTGCCATTGTTACCACATTGCAAGATTAGTTGTTACCTGAGTTTCAACATTTTCACCGCCGTGCGTCTCAATTGATAAATGATGTACATATCTGCACACATAGCGTGTATTTACATTAGGAGTACATACTCAAAACGTACAACCATAGTAACAACATTATTATGACTAACACTTGTGCGACAAAGCAACTACTCTCTAAGTATAGATACATATGAAGCCGGTGAGAGACAAAACAAATTGATGACCAGTAGTCACTACTTGCAATTTTGAAGTTTTATTTTATATAGAGACCTGCCTTCGCGTAGGTTTATAAGGACATCGCTCCTAATATGCTACTTGAGTATATATCTAGCTACACACACACACACACACACACACATATATATATATATATATATATATATATATATATATATATATATATATAGAGAGAGAGAGAGAGATATGTGTGTGTGTCTGTGTGGATGTATGTTCGAAAAAGCGCACCAAAAACCAATTTAAATACATGAACAATAATCAATAAACGAGAGATCAACGAGGGTCTTCAGAAAAAAGTGTGTATTTTAACTTTATTCGGTAACGCTAAAGACATAGTAAATATAAGAACGTACAAAGATACTTAATTGGCACCTGTTTTTCTATTTGAAATCGTAATACACAGAAACCCTTTTACCAACAATTTTGACTTAACAACTGCGTATGAATGTCGCTTTATTGTAAGGGGATATACTGGTGCCACTATAAATAAAGCATCAATGTTCGTTAAATTATTGACCTCTTATGTAATACAAGTGCACACATCTATAACTTTTCAAATTCACTTTACTTAATATAGAGAGGGTGGTCTACGGTAAAATATACCGACTGTTGTCACAGCGAACTGAATTATATTCAATACAAGTAGAGCTCAGATATATATCGACTATGAAGAGTCGTGATACGGCACAGCAGCTTTCTATTAAAAGGTTCAATCGTGAATATTGACGAAAACGAGAGATTACACACTAAATGAATCAGTATGAACTTTATAATATAAAAGGCGTTGTACGTGATCTTCATAAAGAAAAGTTATATTTGCTTTTAAATGTGTATGTGTTGCTAACTATTCACTCAATTCATTATTTACAGTGTACTCATCATTGTTTGAATTGAAATAGTACGGCCCGACCAAATATCAAGTTAAGAATGCAAATCAATTATGTTCTCATGGCTTAGTGACCTTTTGATTTTGGGAGGTGTATTCAAACATATTTGGGAAGGGCAATGACATTTACACTTACATGAATGAGTGTTTGTAATTCATTACAACGCCCATCTTTGATAGGTTAATTCCCATGCATTGTTTATATTTGACTTGCTTGTTTGATCCCCATTTCATCATATACGAACTTGTACATACAAAATAGTAAATAAGAAAATAAGTTAAGAATGCACATCCATTTCCTAAAATTAGGAAACACACTTACAAAAAATGAACACTTATAACTAACTATGGCTAACTCCATCAAAAATCGTTGGAATAGAATTACTGTACACCAGGTCGGACGAATACACCAGAACATATATGTTTTACTAGATATAAATTCATAGATTATTGACATGTTTTAGACAGTGTTCTTTATCTTAGTTGTAGCGTTTTCATCAATATTTCAGCTGGTTTACACCTTGGCCTTGATCAGAATCATATTCCGTAAATGTCGAACCGAATTCATTGTGTAATTCATTAGAATATATGCGGGTCGTTTCTCGGTATATCAATGTCAAATATACAGTATCCGTTCACAAGATTTCTCTGAAATTATTAAGTCCGTTAATGACTGCAATTTTTTCCAGACTTACGTCCTTTAGAAAATATCTAGAAATAATGAAATACAAACATTATGTAAAAACTGAGATATTGCGTGATAAAGTTGCCAAAAGTATACATCTTTTGGTGTGTATTCAGGATCTATGACTAAAAAAATCCATACTACATTCTAAAATTAATTAATTTATTTGAAATCTAATGTGGATTTTTTTTCTATATAATATTGCCCGTCGACTACGTATTACTCACTAGAACTTTCAGTAATTACGTAATAAAAACATTTTAAACTTAAGTTTTAGATTACATAAAATACACATAGATCTCCAATTTTTTTCATAAATTCTCAGAAAAGCAATTGTACGTATCTGTTAAAGTACTTTGTTTTAACCTCATACTTAATACTCATTACGTACTGCGTTTCACTTTTAGTTGTAACGCATGTGTGTTTCGGTTATTCGTGGTCTTACTAAGGAAAGACGAAACATTGATGTCGTTCGCTTTGTCCCTGAGATTTCCTGGCACGCTATGTGATCTAACAAACGCCTATTCTTAGCAGAGTTGCAATATTAACTAGCCTAACCGGCGCGACTCACGAGGAACACGGTTATTTACATACGTTGATAACATGATTTAGTTTTTAGTTATAACATCAGTTTAACGTTTCAACATTTATTTTTCTCCATATAATGTATTTCTATTTATTTTGTTTATTTTAATTTTAATTTAATTCACCATTTGATTATAATACAAACACGTTACAAATTTTGCACACCCATATACGCTTCTCGTTCTAATGAAACGCTAATACTTAAAATAATTCCTATACAATTTATTTAATTTACAAACAGTAATACACTAACTTATTTTAAAGATAGGTGTATTTATGTTAAAACTTTTATTTCGCTATCTACAGAATACGGACTAACCTAGCTGATAGTCATCTAAGTCTTACGTTTTTTTACCTAAGGTTTTGGCTTTGTTCATGTTCGTCCATTTACAAACGTTGTCTATCCATTGTGTCTTTTATCTACCTTCCGACCGGCAATCTTGTATTATGCATTTAACTTTTTCTTACCTTTACACTGAAACGCTTAACGTGAGCAAACACGCTCAATACTTTACATTTGATGACATATGATATAGATAGTGTACCATTGAGTTTTTGCTACGCTGCAATACTGATCTGATCAGATAGTTTATTGTCAGTAATGAAGCACATCATTTGGCTTTGAAATGGTTCTACGTCCTGTTGTAATTTTACAGTTCAGTTGTATATAAATACTGCTATTTGCAATTCTTCTTCAGGCACAGAAAAAAATGAAAACACATATTTTAGTAAGACAACAGTTTAAATACCAGATAAAGATAATGTTAAAATAAAACGCAAAAGAACATATGAACATAATAAAAACACTTCAGAAAATCCGGTCTGATTAATATTCATTGCCATTCTCATGTATCTTTTCACCAGCCAAATAGTAACATACGTTTGTTTGTTTTGGTATTCAAAACGTCTATTTTTCATACACATCCGTATTCGAAAGTCTCTTTAAAGACTTTTATATTATTGTAATTACACAATTTAAAATGAATCAAAATGCTCAAATATAAACATAACACACTTTTACATTTCTATGATATTACAAGTGGCATTCGACGTATACTATGGAAACATCAAATATTGTATTCATAAATTAACCAGCGAACGTACTCGAAAGTAGTTTTAATACTTTAAATTACATAACTTTAAATGAAATGTAAAACTTTTCCTGCAAATGGCGCCTGTATATTATATCAATTTTCATTGGAAGAATGTGAGAGTTAGCTACTGCTTGCGGCAATAAAGAATACGCTGAAGACTGCCCATTGAGGAATTATTAGAATAATAAAAATCTATGACAAATAGCTGTTCGAAATAAATGAGTTAAGCCATATACAAATCTGCTAATGGATGCTTTTTGAAAAGAGTAGACTTATTGATTCATTTTCATTATTTTTATAGGAATCAATTCATCATCCTTTTTATTTTTCAAAACGTGATAATAAGTTTTTTAGTG
Organism: Sepiola atlantica; assembly: GCA_963556195.1. Lineage (NCBI taxonomy): Eukaryota > Metazoa > Mollusca > Cephalopoda > Sepiida > Sepiolidae > Sepiola > Sepiola atlantica. The sequence goes on along the minus strand of OY744540.1, from coordinate 54,904,676 downwards.
ACAAAAGTTAATGCGTGTAAAAAATAAATTCAGGACGTTAAATCTTACGGAGTGATTATATATATATATATATATATATATATATATATATATATATATATATATATATATATATATATATATATATATATATATATATATATATATATATAAAATGAATGAATGCAAAAGTGTTTCCCATCTATCCTAACTATATTAACATAAAAAAATAGACTCATTTAATTGTAATGATGTATGAATATACTAAAATACCCTTTATGTAGGCATCTCTAACTCACATAAACAAATCTCGATTTTACTCATTTGGATATTTATTTATGTTTAAGTTTTTAATACATTAATATCCTGTAATATACCTTTCTACTTTGTATTGCCGAATTTACTTTTAAATACGCAATCGTTTTATCGATAGTCTATTATTATAATAATATATAACATAAGATAAAGAGATGTCATGAAAAAAATGATAGCGTTTACAAATTTATTTAGAATGTCATTTAAAAGAGAGACAGACCATTTTCTTCCGGCTTCAGGAAAGTGGCAAATATCGATGAGATGCAGAGAACAGATACTACACTTCGATCTTAGTTAAAAGGCCTCGAAACTATACAACATATTGTTGGTGACTAAGTACTTTCAAATAAAAGTATCAAAATAAATTAATTAAATTTGATTTTTTATAGGCGGTGTAGTGTAGAATCGGTTCTGTTGTCATATGATTGTACCGCCAGAAAGTAACTCTTCAGTTTTAAGGGAATGTAGGAAAAAATCCTCGCAGAACTTGAAAAAGAAACAAGACTCGATTAAGTCAGAGTATCTTTTAAGGAGGGGATTAGTGTAGTATCCTTTCTGTTCTCATAAGACTATCCACACAAGAATAATTTCCTCCTTTTTAGGTTGAGGGAAGTAGTGTTTGTTCATCATGATATTATCATCGGGTAGGGAAGGAGATAAATACAATATATGTTTGTTCACCATAATATTAGCTAAGGAACAAAGATTACTCACGTTTATAATAAACATTTATTTGTGTAACTATAAAATTATGAAAGTTATCGTTTTGCTTAGCCAGCATATCTATCTTTATTTATAAATATGACGACTATATTTTTCCAGCCACTTTTAATTTAGGCGTTTCACGTAGACAATTAAACTTGACATGGTTTTAAATGTTATCTAAATAAATAAATACGTTTATTCCACCTATTCTAACTACATTTACATTAAAATGGGTTATGCTTATTTGATTCTCTGTAGTATATTTTCATTCGCCATGATACCTTGCTCTCAAGAATTACCTCCTCTTAAGGCGTAGGCCGTACAGTATAGATTTGTTCCTCACGATAGCCTTTTCTCAGAATTACCAGTTTTGTATATGAGGGGAGTTAGTGTACTATCTTTTCTGTTGACATGATACATCCTCCCATGCATACACCCTTCTGTGAGTGTTACTGTATATTGTTGGTCCATCGTGATAATACTCTCTAAGCCTCTCATTTGCATATTTATTTATTTTTTAGTTACAAATGAATTAATATTTTCAAATATGTTAATAATTAAATGCATGCGTTTATTATTTTTTTAATAAATTTGTTGATGATGTGTTTGTTGTTGATGCTGTTGCTGTTCTAATTTACTACATCCCACGAAAGCAGAGTAATGCACAATGCCAATATTTAACGTGGAGAGAATCTAGCTTCATTGGAATGCACACTCTGAATCGAAATAAGGATTTCAATTGCCTCGGTCGAAAAAGTGTTCTCCTTCACTGACAGACTACACGAAAAATAAGTGCAGATTCAGTACAGATACTACATTTTGCTCCTAGCAAAAATACCAAATCCTTAACTTATTTGTAGGGATGATGATGATGATGATGATGATTATGATGATGATGATGATGATGATGTTGATGATGATGATGATGATGATGAGGATGATGATGAAAAAGTGTCATAAAAACAATAAACCTCCTCTAATCGTTCTAAATTTCAAAAAAGTATTTAAAAAATATTCTTTATTCATTTTTTATTTCTTTTATAATAAAGATGAAAAGTAAAAAGTACACATTTTATGGAAAGTAGGAGGATCAGTGACTTACCGGAGGGTGGCTGCTGGCGATTGAGGATGTTCCTCCAACATCTGAGACGAAGGACGGTTTTCGCAGAGAATTGATATTAGTACGGAATGGCGTTCAGTTGTTATATACACCTTCTTTACTACTGGAGAGCGTTACTCGTCAATTTGTCACCACACTACAGTAGTAAGTAGACCTCAGGAGATGGTCGCGATGGAAGTTTTTATTTGTTTCGCAGCATCTCTCTTCAGCTAGCTTCACTCTTGGTTACCTATGATTTTTTTTCGACATTTTGCGAAAAAAAATGCAAAACACGCGACACTACTTCCTGAAAGAAGAACGTCTAACTTTAGAAACGGTTTGATATATTGAGTCTTGTTGTTCACCTTCCCTGTTGAGATATGAAGGCTTCTAACACACCTACTGTGACATATTCCAGGGTGCAGCACCTTACAAGGATCTCAATACTGAAGATGAACATTAAGGGAAGGCTGCGATCGTCCCACGAATTAGAAATTACTTCTGCTATATTCTCAGTATTTCACCGGGAAATTTTGAAGTACATCAATGAAATAGAGATATTCATCTGCAAACTCCAGATTTCCTGCATATCTGATGAGGAGAGAGAGAAAATGGAATCGGATTGGTTAAACTCTCAAATGTCTATACGAAATTGTATCTCTGTTTCTCTCTACATCTGCCAGAAGTCAGTGGATATTTGGACCAACGGCCCCTTCTATACACCTTGGAATCTACCCTGAATAGAACTCATTAATTGTTTTCAGTGAGACTCCCCCAAGTGCAGATCACGGGACACACGTTTAGCGGGCGTGAAATGGAGAACGACCGAATGAGTTTCCACAACTTTTTGTATCGATTTTAAAATTGTGTCGCGGGCAGTGCAAACGATGCAGAGAGAGTGAACTTCTTAAAATGGCCTTTGTCTGAGAGACCTATGCTGTTGATTAATCAGTTGAGTTGTGGCAATGCAAATTATGAGGAGACGCTCTCAGTATAAACAATTGAATATCCAGATGTCAATGACATCACTGACAAGAGTCTCCAAGATATCGATTTCTCTCCCAAAAGGGAGAGTTCTTGCGCCGATCTTGGGGGTTTAGTAAGCAGGACTGATTCGATCTATGAAGAGTTGGTCCACTCCCTTTCTTGCGACTTCTCTCAAGATGATTGGGTAGGAGCTCGACTAATGGTCACACTTCTGTTCTTGAAATTTCCCAAAGTGTTAGAAAGGAGAGCTGATTCTATTATACGGAAGTAGAATTCCATCTCTGTCTGTCTTGCTGAAAGACACTAGTGAGGTAATCAAACACCTGTAAATTAGAAGCGGCGGAGAGTCTGGTCCTTCCCTAGGGATTAATCGAAGTAATCCACGTGTAACTTTCGATAAATCCAGAGGAGCCACTACCTACTGAGATGCCTGTTTCCATGTTGTTCCAAATTGTAAACTTCCCTCTTGGTATTCCAGTAAATTACCTCCTGTCATTTGTGTTTCCTTTGGTCGAGAAAGGGATGATTGTGTCAGTGAATTGTCTACTAGATACTGGCAGTGACTGAACTTATTGGTCTGATGGCATTTTGCACTCCTTGGGATCTCTGGTTTCTGATGGGTTGGATTGTCGCTTGAAGCAGACTACCCTTCTTGGAGAATGCGAGCGGAAGTTCCGATCTAGCTATACATACCACTTTCTGGTGCTGATTGTCGACATATTGGATTTGTCTCTTCGTCTGAAGGATTGGAGCTTACTGTTGGAGGAGTTAAGGCCGACAGGATGTCCTCTGGCTGGGCAATTTGAATCTAGTACTGATTTGGTTTGTATAGAGGAAATTATGGGACTTGATCTAGTGCAACATTTGGGGACTTTGCCGTTGGTGACTCGTCTGCAGGGTTGGGCTTTTTTTATCTCTGATGGTCTCATCCCATTTGGTGAGAAAAACAATTCATAAGTTCAAGGGGAGGCTCTTTTGTTCAGATCGGTAATTGAACATACACCCAAGGTGGAATCAGCTCATATTTGCTTCGTTCTAGAGGCTGATTTAACCTATGTAGCACCCTTTGTGGCTGTATTTCACTTCAGCGATGTGGGGAGAGGATTAGAGATTAGAAAGTTTGGAATTCATGACTGAGAAGAGATTTCAGGTTATGATCGTAATCAGATCCAGCAGTTCGAGAGGTCCATCACCTTCATGGATGGAACATATCATGTTGAGTTGCCCTGTTATTTGGACAAACTGGCTCGGGTTCTTGCAAATCATGCAATTGCTTTGCACATTCTGTATCCTGTTGTCGCGAGCCTGGAACAGAATGTGTTGTACCAGGAGTATCTGAAGGTGTTTATCCAGCAGAACGAGGGGGTTATCATTGCGTGTATGTGGGTGTACGTTTTTCTGAAAACACCTCATTAACACCTATTTTAATATGTATGTGTATATGTGTTTTGTCTGATTGGTGTAGTTTTTATTTTATGCTATGATCAGGTAAATGACAATGTGAATTTTGTTATAAAGTCTTTTTCATGGGTAAAGAGGTAAGTATAATACTGGGTTTGATTAATTGGCATGATATGCTAACTACCTGTGCTGTATGTGTAAATCTGTTCTGAAACAAATAAATGACTGGCGACTCTATTGTAGTAAGCTTTGGTGGCGCTTATATGAGATCTGTCGAAGGTCATGAATTTTAGTAAATATACCTATTTTGTGAAGGTGCAGTGTATGCCTTTTTATTTTGAATGCTTGTGTTGGATGTTTGAATGTGTATGAACGTCTCTCTGTTATGATATTACCAACCTTACATCACGGTGGGTAGAATTTTGTGAATGTTGCAGTGTGTATTCGTTTAGTTTGGATGACATTAATATGTTCTTGAGGTTCTTTTGTTGGTGTTTGCTTTTTCTTATTTTTTATTTATTTTCTATTATTTTGTTGTGTTTTAATGTTACTTAGTTTTCTTGTTTTAGTTGAATAAGTGCATGTTTCTTGTAATATTTGTAAATATTTCTGGAGTGTTTTGCTGTGTAGAGATGTCTGCTAATATATTTTATTTGCTCTTTGTTTTGGGGGTTGTAGTTCTTCTAATAGTATTGTCTCTGCTAGTTATGTATCCTTGTGTATTAGTTGTAGACGGTATCCGATTTTCGTTATGTGTATGTAGCTTTTCTCGTAAGACAATACTACGGTTTGTGTCACTGACTATAGTGCAGATTCTGCGTGTTAGGAAATAAGCTATATATTTTAGGGCAGTTGCTATAAAGGTGTTGTGGTGTGTATGTGGGTTCGAACTATATATCTGTGATTATATGATTGTTTTAAAGTTTAACTGGAATATCTAGGAAGGGTAATTATGTGTGACTGTATTATAGGGTTAATTTAATTTTGGGGTATATGTTCTTGGGTATTATGTGTAACTCTTTGATGTTCCCTCATTTAGATCTGTAAAAGATAAACCAATCATCTAGGTACCTTTCCCAAGATTTTATTAAAAGTGGTGTTTATATTGTGCACGTATTTTTGTTAAGGTTTTCATCTTTTATCTACCCTAGGTCAGAAAGTTCCCATCGCTTTACTTAGGATTTGTGTATAGTTTTCATTGTTTAATTAGGAAGAGTTATTAAGATGTATGTCTATGCTGGAATGTTTGGTAAACCTTGGATGTGCTATGTGTGGCTGTTTCTCAATCCAATATGATATTGTTTTTTTTTACATAAGTAAAAGGGGGTTGTAGCTATATAAGCTGCTAACATTAAATGTAACAAGCGTTGTTCCGAAGTTTCCTGCTGTGGTAAGGAACTTAAGAAGCGAATGTCACCTCGTGTGTGGCCGGTAACTTGTTCAGTGAGAGGTTGTAGTAAGATGTCTATCAGGAAACTAAATATGCTTGTTGAACAGACTAGTCTTGCTACTATCGGTTCAGCTTTAAGATGATTGGAATTTAAGGCACTAATAAGTCGTTATTTGTTTGTGTTAATGGCATTTCATATCTCATTTAATTTCTGTGCAATAGGTAGTCCGTGGACGCTGTTTGTTTTGTGGTGAAGTTAGTAAGGGCACCCATTTTCTTTCTTTGCAAATATTTCATTGTTGTGCAAGGTGCTTGATATGTAAAACGGGGGTATTGTCTATCATGGTACTAGTTGGTTTTCAGTTATTATTGTTTTCTAGAATGGTTGTTTTGTACGTATTTATACCCATGTTACCTGCCTTTTGTTTCTCTTATAATAATGTTGTTATTATTTCGAATGTTTTCTAGTAGTTGTTTTTTTAATGTTAGGTCGTTGGTAGGTTTAGCTTTTTTGAAAGGCTGAGATTCCAGAGGTGTGCACAAAACATGTTTAGTTATTTCGTATTATTGTGCTTGTCAGAGAAGTATGTTCATTTATTATTTACTATTGAATCATCTGTTGTGGGGTCGCTCTTATATAATGGTTATATTAGTCAAAGTTTACGTTCACATTCTCTAAAGTATGTCCTCAGTTATGATATTCATAGTTAGGGGTGAACCAAAATGTTAGGCCTTACTTTACTATTTCTATTTCATTCTCTGTTTTTGTTGATGTAAGTAAATTGATGATTTTTCGGATTAAGTTATGAAATCTTGGATGGTGGGTCTAGGGGGGCTTTCCAAAAATGACGAAGTATGTGTGTTTCGTTGTTTTAGGAAGTTTTTAAAGGGAACTCCTTTTCTCTAAATGGTACTATATTCTAGAAAATTGTAATATTTTTGAAAGATTGGTGGCGATTGTGTTATTATAAGAGTTTATTCTCATATGTGTAGGTGTGTGGGGATTTTAACTTTGGTGTTTCTGATATTTAAGTTGAGTCCTAAGTAGTTATAAAGTTTGTGTTCTTTCGTGATTTTGTGTGGGCAAGGTGTTTATTATCAAGGACGAGTTTCTTTATATTAGTAGAGCTTGCTGTATTTTATGTAATATTTTAGTGTGGTGGATGTTTTTGGTGTATTGTTGTGATATGTAGATGATTATTGTTGTATGAGTGTTTTATTTGGTCATGTAGTTAGTGCGGGTAGTAGTGGCAACTATTATTTTGGATCGAGTAATATATGTAGGAGGTATTTTGTTTTAGTTAGGTGAACTTAGTAAGGGTTGTTAAGTGAAGGTATTTTTGGTAATTTGCTTGAATGGTGAAGATGTTATGCGAGGAGCTATTTGAGTGTATTTATGAGTGTCATTAGTATTAGTTTGGTTGGTATTTCTGTGGAGGGGTGTATTTGTACATATAATTGTATTGCGATTGGTTGTGAGTATATCGTATGTTATTTTGGTGTGTTTTGGCAGTTGTATTTGTTGTGTGAGTGTTAGATCGTGAGTGCCGGTTGTATTCAATGCTTATATGGATTGAATTAGTTGATAAGGGTGGCTATACATATATATATATATATATATATATATATATATATATATATATATATATATATATATATACATATATATATATATATATATATGTATGTGTGTGTGTATATCTACATATATATATATATATATATATATATATATATATATATATATATATATATATATATATATATATATATATATATATATATATATGTGTGTGTGTGTCATGAATAGAGAATCCAGGAAACCACACCCCAGGAAAAGTGTATAAATGCTAAGTTAAGTAGCATGCTGCAGTAGCGCCCAGACTGTCATATATTCCTGGATGCGTAAGTTTTCCCTGAACGGTCTGCTATTCACTATGTTACCTGTGTACAAACTAGATGGGGGCACAGTGAGATTGTGTTACAATGAAGAAGCGTCTGAACTCGTTCATATTTAATTAGAGATTGTGATTGACTTTTGTTTTTCTACGAATTAAAGTTGTCTACACTGCAGCGCATTATCTTCATAAGCGCCAGTGTTTCTAGTGAAATGCCAAAAATACTCGGTCACTGCGATTAGCATAGTAGACATTAGTTATGCCTTCAGTAAGTGTAATTTAAAATGTGCATCCGCTCTCGCTACATCAGTCTGCATACATTCTAATATTTTCTAAACGACAACAATTGCATCAGTCGCAGAAACACCACAGCAATAATAAAAAAAAAAAAAAAAATAATAATAATAATAATAATAATAATAATAATAATAATAATAATAATAATTATCATAATTATCATAATAATAATATGTATAAGTATAAGTATAATAAAATAATAATGAGGATAAATATTGCCATTCACAAACAGATATTGCTAGCAAGAAATATATGTGTATCGACTGTTGCGATAAAGCTAAACAAATAAAATAGTAATTGAGAGAGGTGGGAGGTGCTGGGAATTTAATGAAATTTGTTGTCACCCCAGATCAGCAGAGGAATCAATCTGATTAGTGTAAGTAAGAGATAACTGATGATGTCTTGTGTGAAAAATCCTATGGAGTAAATTCATAATAGCTTATGAGTTAATAATGAAATAGTATGTCTCTTCGGAAATAAGGATAACGTTTTCGAACAACTAATTGATTTACTTGGCAATTAGATTAACGTCTTAGAAAAATTAGAATTTCATGGAAACTATTCGCAATACAACAACAACATATTGGTTTCTTTGTGAGAAAAATGTGGCATCAAAAATAAAAACCAATCGAATTTGTACACAGCTTAAAATATGAAAATTGTACTAGAAAATACACGTATTACAAGGTTTAAGCCAACCTGTTATGTGAAAGGTAATTGGATGATGGTATTATGAATCAGGAGTACACCCATAGTGTTCATCATCTCATTGTAGCCCTTAGCCGAGAAATACGAGCAAACCCGCGAATTTACAGATATACGTGAAATAGCGGACGAGCGAGAAAATTGTTGGTGTTAAGGTATAAGCAAGCGGCGATCGTTTAAAGGTGTAATTAAATCAACTGCAAAAATACACATATTGTAATGAGACATTTAGAAACAGCAAAGATAAATATTATTTGTGTTATTGCTATCTGTCCGTGATTATTCAACGTATAATCATCTGTTAAATTCTCTCTCCTTCTCTCTCCTTCTCTCTCTCTCTCTCTCTCTCTCTCTCTATATATATATATATATATATATATATATATATATATATAATTTTTTGTTGGGGAAACAATGTGCGTGTTAAAGTCAATACCATCTATTTTTTAAATGTTATTATTAAATGTTATTATTAAATGTTTAAATATTATGAAATGTTTATTTGATTATATTTATTTTTAGGCTCATATAGTTATGGTTTTCTCAACAAAAAAATAATACGTTTACGAAACAATAGTTTATATTATATGTTCCCTTTTCTACTGATATATATATATATATATACCTTTATAAAGATAGATATTTAAAAGATAAATAGATTTCAGGTTTATATTATCTAATATTTAAATGGCAGTTGTTAATGTGTATGTGTGTGCGTATGTCGAGCTAAAACCTGTAAAATACGCCACAGATAAAAAGTTGATATTTTCTTAATCGCCCATGTTTTGGGTGTATAATATCGAGTAATCGGGAAAATAAATTAATAGCTGTATGTACAATACACACAACAGTTGTAATGGGGTGACCAAATTCGTTCATGTTTTGCACACCGCGGATGTGTAGATATCAAATCGGAAGGTATAGTGACATTTCATCATTGCATACTTCACCGCTCGTCAACATGGGATAACATTGTGGCTAAGTGGATAATGACGGTGATTAAAGAACTAGTGTGCCGTGTTCGAATCAAGGTCGTTCAACAGAAATATTTTCACCAATTGAATCAAGGTCAGCAAATAAAACATATTTCTAAACGGAGGGGTACGTTGCTTCTTAACGGTTCGTTGTTTTAGGTTTGACTTTTATTTTCTGAAAAGCTTTTTTACAAATACAGTTTTCTTTAATTAAGAGAAACTTGTTCAATTGATACACAACACGTATTAATTTTAACACATAATTTGTCTTCCTGAAAAAAACACGCGTTACACTTTTCCATGTGCTTTTACAGACTTTGTGCCTAATCAAATTGCTTGATTCCTTCATTTTTAAAACATCACTGTCATAACATAATCATTTTATTTCAATTGATTACAATTATTAACTTTATTTAACGTAGTTTAATTCACTTACATTCGAGGATTCGTTCTTTTAGTTATGTAAGAAAAAGTACAGAAAACAAAAAACGTAAACATTAAAAGTGTATGTTTTACTTGCTGTTTTACTTATTTGCTGCTGATAAAAAAGTATTTTAGAAAACAATTTTAATTATATAAAAATTGTTCTAAAAGTCTGCTTCGAACAAACCTCTATTGTGGATTCAACGACAGTCATAAAGCGGCATGTTCCTTCCGGTAGAAGCATCGAGTCACCGCATACACATGTACAATGTTTATACTTGGCATTTTTTTAATACAAACATTATTTTATGTTTTTTTATGTTTGTTTTTACTATTGATAAAGGTAAAACTATATTACTACGGACTAAACATGTTGTACTATTAAATAGGTGTATACTTGTTAATATTTCCTCAGAAAAAGAGTAAACTTTTACATTTACATAGGCAACCACGTGTAAAGAGCTTCGTTAACTTTACAAAACACAAATAAAACAATTATTTTATGATAAGAAGTGGGGATAGTAGTTTAACATATACATTTAACTTCAAATGATCACGCATACCCGTGTGTATATATATATATATATATATATATATATATATATATATATATATATATATATATATATATATATATATGTGTGTGTGTGTGTGTTTTAATCCCGGCTTGAGGCACTACCTGGTCTAGCCGCACCGATGAGCTGTGAAACAGCGAAGCAGTGTGTATGTGGATGACTATATAAAGCTCTCTCCCGGGGTAGAGCTTAATTTGTAAGGATATCGCCAACTGCCATTAGCTTTAAACCATAGCTCATTAGGTAAAACTAATTCGAGCCTCGGCAATTGCAATGTTTACATTGAGATATATCTTACATTCAGTCAGTGTCGCATTATAGCGTAGGGGTTAGAAGCGCCGACCGTAAGCTCGACGGTCAAGTTTCAATCCCAGCTTCAGGCAATAACACATCTAGCCGCACTGATGAGCTGTGAAACAGCGAAACAGTCTGTATGTGGATGACTATATATATATATATATATATGTATGTAAACATTGTTAAAAATTACATTCGTCTGTAAAATGATACTCTTTTTTAAAATTATTTTTCTGAGTGTCTTTTTGTATGAAAACATGTCCAATACCTTTCACAAACGTTTTAGATTTTTCATCAAATCATCCTCATATATATGTATATGTGTGTGTATGTACATCCAGCTCTTCCGAATTAATGTATTTATCATTATGACTTTTGGAATGTATATATTCTTGAATATTGAAATGGATACATGCTTTTTTATTGTAAATCTTATAATTTATGAGGTGAATACATATGATTTATTAAACTAATTTTCCTGAACTGATCATTATACATTTTTGAATATATATTCTTTTGTAAATAAATGGGTATGGGACTTTCTATTTAAACTTAACTATTCATGAGTGTGAAATAATACATACACATACATTAAAGTGTTCAAAGTGCGAACCTCCTTTTTTATTCCTAAACAAAGTCGTAAGTGAACTAGCACATATAACAAGAGATGTAAAACATCAGCCGTAATAACAAACCTACGTCGAATCCTACTAGCGTGTTACAATATTGATCAGACGAGAAAGATTAAGAAGACAACATAAGAGAGATTTTTCACATATACATACATCAAAGTTTTCAAAGTTTTCAAAGTACGAATCTGCCTTCATATATATATATATATATATTACATAACCGATACTTCTCTCGACAAATAAATAACAGTAAACATAGCGTATACATGCATAGAGTCTTAGTAGTCTTTAAGATGTGCCTGTATAACGACACTACCAATGTAAAACAGTGTACTTATGTGCAATTGTGCACACATATATATATCTAGTTCGGGAATACACATCTATCGAGCAACTATAGTAAGGGCCTGCAGTGGAGTTTTACGATCAGCTGTTTTTAAATAATATATAGTTAGTGATGAAAATATAAGTATTGCAACTAAGCAACACAAGGGCTTCAGATAATTACTGAAAATTGATACATAAAATCACCTTATATCCTGTTATGTGGACACATGATATAATAATACACACCCCACACCTATATATATATATATATATATATATATATATATATATATATATATATATATATATATATATCTAAAGTGTATGTATCTGTTTGTTTATGTATGCCACTGTCTTTCCCTATTTAATCTTATAGCCCAGAAGTTAAATCAATGCCAAGTAAATAGCATTGCATACATCTATAAATATTCGAAAGGGAATTTGCCTAAAAATGTAATCCTACAAATCATCATTATATGTGTTCATGCAAATATTAGATCAATCTGTAGGGGTAAAGGTTACAGTCCATCAAATTTGGTTCACTACAAGTTTCTCCGGCAGTTTAGTCACTTGCAATGTCTTCCAATGTATGTCTGAAATCTCTATTTGTTGTTGCTGGTGTTCAGCTCTTAGGATTTCTGACTCTCTTACCAACTTACGTATTCTTCGGTTCAGGATCAATCCGTTCTATCTTAAGAGATCCGTTTCATATAGGACTTTGTTAGATTCGTTCTAGTAGAAATTCCAATCATTCCATCTGGCAATGCCATAGTTCTGGTAGCGTACAGGTGCAAGTCTTTTGGGGGCTTGACACTGATTCTTGATTTCAATCTGCCTATGGGTTTTCCATAGCAAGATTGGGAGTGCCTCATATCGGCTTCCAGGTCGTGTGTTCTGATTATCACCTGGGCTTTCTTTTTTTCTAAATCGCGAGATTTCTTGCTAGCCAATATACAATCCGCTTGTAATTAGGTTGGGCATAGTGCCCCAATGATTTTGCGGCATGCATTATTTACATCTGGGTCGACTGATTTGTTATGGAGTATGCTAGTATTTAAGAAGCAGACCAAGAAATGTGCGATGGTGTTGTACTGAGGGTTTTAGGGTTACCTACTAAGTTTGAATTTTCGAGTTAAATCATCAAGTAGTTTCTTTTAGCAGCTTTCTCATTTACCTTCCTGTAGTGCTTTTTGAGGGAATAGGATTATGTCCAGTTTTACAACTAGATACACAGGTTTCTTACATTTTAAAAATCATGTTTTATGCATGCCGATGTTGCCTAATTGTTTTAATATAAAATGCACAGACGTGTGTCTTTCTTAGTTTAGCGTCAAGTGCATTGTTCTTGTATCAATCCATCAGCATATTGACGGCTTCTAAAAGTTGTCACTCAATTATTTTGAAGTCCCGTGCGTGTGTCGTTAGACAAAGATCATCTGCATGGATAAATCTGCGGAGTTCATCAAATTCACGTTGATCATTAGTATATCATTTTTAAAAGGGTAGCCACGTAGGACTGATTTTTTTGTGAGAGTCCGTTACACCGGCTCATCTGCCCATCAATTTCAACTGAAATATACGATGGTTTGCAGTGACTGAATAATCCAGACAACCGCTGTGCTTTTGGTCATTAAGGATATATTCAGTAACAGGGTATTGTGCTACACCGCATCGTATGCATATGTAAGATACAGAAATACTTCACCTTTCACAAGTTTCCTGATATCAATCTTCCATGTATTGTATTAGTTAGAAAAGTTGATCGCAACAAGTTATTGATGTAAATAAAACAAAACTTCTTGACCAGGCAATATTTTTCCATTGAAAGTGAGATACGGCCATAAATCAGGAAATGATAAAATTATAACGAATTCGTTATATTTGTTACAGCATGTATTGAATCTTACCATTATGTTAATTTAACTTAATTCATCGAATGTTACATTTGTATAAATCTATCGGACTTGTTAGTTAGAAATTTGGATGATGCATTTCTAAGGAAACATTAATAGTGTGTTTATCGATTATTTCATATATTCAGTTACAATACAATGTGTTCTAGCTAACTTAATTACGGAAACTATGGTTTAACTTACCCGTCTGCTTTTAATAAATGTGTGCAACTGACTTCAAAATAATTTGCTGATACACGTATTCCAACTCTTTTCTTTTTCATCATGTGTCACTATCTACTCTGCGCTACTCATCCCGTACACGTTAATCCTATCAAGCGTAATAATTAACCATCTGAAAATCAGATCTGTTTACTAAATTCAATTTGAACAACTCGTAGATATTCACTAACAACATCCGAACAAACCAATCGAATTAGTAAGTATTTTCCATGAGGCAAACATATTGACATATTTCACGATAATAATTCTAACTTAGCGTACATAAATCCTGAAGTAATCTCATTTGTCTGTTAATCTAAGAGAAACCACGACATGTTTCTTAATTTAGAACGCTTAGAAATGTTATTAAAAATAACACTGTGTTCTGTATTAAAATAGATGATAAGTTCTATTTCATGCCAACTCATTATTTATATGTATTACCGCCTTGCAATATTAATAAGAAAATGTATCTTTACAGAGTAAGTATGATGTTATTTTTAAAAATGAGTATTAATATCACTGAAAAATCAATTACTACTTGATAGTAACACATATTCTAATAATACATTATTATTATTTTATTTTCTATCGTTGTAGTTTTCTTGTCCACGCATAATTAGATTATTGAACCACACATAACAAGAATCATATTAGACTGTTGATTCTTATTCCTAGTAAATAAAATTATTACACCGAGAATTGAGATACATATTTTAATAAGAATCGTTTGGGTTCATGACGCTCTCTTAAAGTGAACGACCTGCAAAATAACACAACCTTGAAAATATGGAATCTTTTGAAAATGCACTCAAAGTAACGAACACGCGAATGAGTGAAACTAAACAAACACGCACATACGTACAAATCCAATATAAAATATAGATGAAAAAGCGTATCCAAAAGAAGCTATATATTGCAGTATATCACGAAGGGATCTAATAGAAATAACAAGTTTTCTTTAACACGCACGCACATACATTCATATATATATATATATATATATATATATATATATATATATATATATATATACGTATATATGCATGCACATATAAATATAAGTATACATATACGTGTGTGTGTTTTTAGAAAGAAAATGCAGATGTTTGTATATAGACATACACATTACACATCAGTCAATAATTACCGGGACTGGCATACATATTGCGGAGCTAATAAAATATTTGCAAATTATTTTTGTATAAATGACTTACCTTCAAATGTCACGTGTCACAATTTGAGCTGTGTCGGATTAATAGTTTACAAATTACAGTTGTTTAAATAAAACTACTTTTAGAGATTTACAAAACAATAGAAACATCTTAATTACCATGTTGAAAAGGCGTTGCTTTTTTTTCATAGATAAATACTTTCATAGAAATACATTTTCTTTATAAATCAGGAACAACGAATAAAATATATTACACTGACGTTAAACGCTGTCGTACACACACAGAGTGACGCTGAACGATCATGTCGCCCATATTCCGCAGTTGAGACGAAAAACATAATGTCCAAACATATAATTCAGCTGATCGTGAATTAAAATTGACTGAGATAGCAGAGGAGTTGCATATATTGGAAGGCAGTAGGTTTGTCATTTTACATGGGTGTGTGTCAGAGAGAAAGCTTTGTTCAAAGTTGGCGCGGCGTTTGCTTACAGTCCATCTAACACAACAATTCGTTGACGATTTAAACGGTTGTTTTCAATTTTTGAACGCCACAAAAATAGTCTCTACGTGAGATGTGACACTTTATTAAATATGAACTAACAACTAAACTCTGAGGTAAAACCGGCAGTATTCTTACTTTACGGTAGCGGTGAGAGTCGTCTAAATCGACGAAAGACGAACACATCACTAACCAAGATTATGATATTGAAAGAAATAGAACCATCATTAGCTAAAATTATTTAGCAATTTTCAGTCGATTGACAGACAGCAATTTTTTAAAAAAATATCTAAATATTAAAAGTCGATCGCAAAAATCAAGAAATCTAGAAGAACTGGATTTCTACCTTTTTGTCTTGCACAAACCGCCTTATTCACATTTTCCCCACATTCACTTCTGATTTCTTGCACACTTTAAATATATACTTCAGGTAAAAAACAAACAATGGACTCCAATAGAGCAGTGGTATATTTAACTGAGGCGTATTTCGAGGCAAAATAAAAACTCGTTCTACAAAAATGCATCGAATTGCTAGAGAAATGTTGTAATAAATGCATCTGTTCAGAAGCGAACTATGTTGATGAATGAAGTTGATTTTTGCCTAACAGCTGTTTTAGTAGTTGGGATCGGGATTTATCATGTGGTGTGTTTATATACCATGGCCAGTCAGTGTAAAATAACAGTAATGATGTACGCTCATGTTATACCTATTATACACATGGTGTATGATTTATCTGTCTCGCAGAGGAGGTCGTCGAATAGCTAATTTGGTACGACGCGTATGGTAGCACATTTTATCTCTATGAGTGCCTCCTTGACCTCGCTGCGTTGTTAAAACGTGAATTTTGGTAAATAGTTGCTAGGTAATAGTCCATGATGATGGTTTTTTATAAATGCATTGTTTTAACGTTTGTCATTAAACTTGCATATCCGTCTTGTATCCTAACACCTTATTCCTAATACTGGCTATGTTTGTATTATAGGGAAATATTTCTGATGGCAATTAGTACTGCAGATGTTTTTGTATATCATATTTTTCTTTGTTAATCTTTTCTTTTATTATTAGCACCCAGTCACATTTCAATAGTGATCGAGGCATTACATCTGCCTGCTGAATTTTGAAATGTGTATTACTGTTGTTGCAAAGAAATATTTCAATTTTCATCACATAGCAAAGTTATATTCAGGATATAATCGACTCATAAACTTATTCTAGCTTTGTCTAATACAAAACCTACTTCCTAACAGCATCATAGACATACCGCTGCTTAAATTTAAGAACATAAATAAGTGTTTGTATTTTTAGGAACTCTTATTAAAGTTTACTTACAATCTTGAATATCCAATATGTGAGCATAACCTACTATAATACAGTAGTGTGTAAAAAGTGTTCGTTTCATTATTTGGCATTAGAGCGTTGTTATCTCAGGTAAATATATACATATTTAACGAAATACAACTACACTAGATATCTCCTTTTGGCATGTATTATCTCCGTTGTGAAAGCTTTGTTGGTCGCATTTAAACGAAATATTAATTCTCGTTGAGCGTAAATGGCGGAGTCATGCGAATCAATGTCAAATTTAGAGTGAGTTATTGACAATAGTGTTCAGTATATTTCATTGTTGTTCGTTATTCTTCGTTCGATCCTACACCTTTTTTTCTGCATGATTTGTAAAAACCAAATGTGTTTATATAAGCATGATAATAAACATAATTATATTATGATAGTCAGTAAATGATATTTACCTATTTATTTAACCAATTTTCAGATTATTATATTAATGTTTTGCTCACTTTAACATAACTATCTACGATAAATTAATGAGGTTATAATAATTGTATCTTAAAGGTACACACCAATCAAAGTACTTCGACTGGAAATTGCATGTATTTCCTAGTATATACACTATCAGTTTATAAATAGTTGATATGTTATACATAATCAACACTCCGTGTTGTAATGGAAATGAAGTCGATATAAATAAAAAGAGTATTTATTTTATTTTACGTCAATCTTATTTGCAAGTATATACAACATCAGTTCCTAAATATTTGCTATTATATTCATAATGAACACTCTTCATGTTGTGATTGAAATGAAGTCGATGTAAATAAACACAATATTCTATGTCATGTGAATATATATTTATATGTATATATATATATATTTATATATATATATATATACAATGATATTCTTATGAATGAATATTAATTATTTAAATACCTAGAGACATATATATATATATATATATATATATATATATATATATATATATATATATATATATATATATGTGTGTGTAGCTGTGTGTGTGTCCGCGTGTTCATATGTATATAGATACCTATAGTGCCAGTGGCAAAACGAAACATCAATAAAAATACTCTTTGATAATTTATCCTAGCAAATAATGTTATTTGTCGGTCTTTTTTAAAGTGTCTAGTCCTTTAAAATTACTTCACAGAAATTGAAAAGTTTAAGGCTTTCGGAAATGTTAATTAAAAAACAACGACCACACTATATATACATATACATATATATATATATATATATATATATATATATATATATATATATATATATATATTCTTATATATAGAGATACTATTCATAAATTGATATTAAATTATATATTTTCAAAATTATATATATATATATATTCTTATATATATAGATACTATTCATAAATTGATATTAAATTATATATTTTCAAAATTATATATATGTATATATTCTTATATATATAGATACTATTCATAAATTGATATTAAATTATATATTTTCAAAATTATATATATATATATATTCTTTATATATATAGATACTATTCATAAATTGATATTAAATTATATATTTTCAAAATTATATATATATATATATATATATTTATATATATAGATACTATTCATGATTTGATATTAAATTATATATTTTCAAAATTATATATTTTCAAAATTATATATATATATATATATATATATATATATATATATATATATATATATATATATATATATATACCTAGATTTGTATTTTTCACTTAGAAAAAAGATTGTTCAGTGAAGACCGGGTTTAGTCCAATAAAAACAAGCTTGATGATTCTCGATTACAGGGTACATAGCATTTATATGTGATTTTTGAAAGCTTACAAAAGCATTCGTTCAGGAGCCCAATCAACACCACAAAATATGTTTTCATTCAAAAAATATTTATTTATCATTTTTCAAATTAAAGAGTTGTTTACCTACACGTGTTTCACTACCAAGCAGGTCATTGGCTTGACAGATCATCAGGGAAAATTAAGTACCTTGAATAAGAATTTCAACAACCGGCAATGTGGTGTTGCTTTCATTGAGGTCACTTAAGAAAGGAAGACAAAATATTAAATAAAATAAAATGAAATAAAATAGAAAATTAAAATATACGTAAAAACTTAAAAATAAAAAATAAAAAATAAAATATGAAAAATAAAAGGTAAAATCGAAAAAATAGAGAATGTCTACGAATATCTCGCACGATTTTCAAACATTGTTGCTACTAAGCGAAACAGCAAAAAATTAGTCCCAAAACAGCAAAAACAGCTAAAGAATCGTTATTAATTCGCCTCGTTATGTTTCCATCTCTAAAATGAGAGAGGTATACCTGGAAATAAGGCCAGCACGACCGCATGCATTACACACGGACCTTTCTGTCGCCTTTTCTTTGGAGGGAATAGATCTGGAATGCCAATAATATCAGTGGCTTGAAATGGTAAATTGGAAACGGAGTTTTGATTGTTTTGTCTCTATTTGGGGGTGGGGAATATTTTTCATAGTTGTACCGAACGTCGAGAGGGTGTATTCTCGCTTATAATTACTGTTTAATTGGAGTGCATTTGGGACAAATTCTTTTGCTGTTTTTGCTGGTTTGGGACGATATATTTCATGTTTTATATACTTTATGTATTTTATATACATTTAATATATTTTCAAAGTGTAATTGTATTACCTGCAGTAATGTCATTGCAGTAATGGTCCGATGAGGAGAATATTTTCCTTGAAAACTCATGAGTAAAGGACTTTAAAGTACTTTGCTTGAACTTTGAATTGTAATAAAATTTGATTTTCACCTTATTCTATTCTGCCACTTTATGTAATGCTATATATATGTATATATATATATATGTATACACACATATATATGTATACATATATGAATACTTATATATATACACCAATATTAATTGTTAAATAGAATGTATTACATCATGTATATATATATATATATATATATATATATATTAAGGGGTCAATGTATTATTACATTAAACTTGTTCCAAGAATTAGTACATCAAGTCTAGTATGGCGTACGATCGCTCCCAAAACATTTTTGGAAATACTTTCTTTTATTTAATAAATTAACAAAACTACACCAAAACGTCTTTTCATCAGCGCCTTTAGCACCGCGGCTTACAGAAAATAAGAGAAAAAGTAACAAGCTCGTCGTAGAGGAACATCTATTGGCAGAAAGTGCAACAGAGACAAATATTAGAAAAAAGTATAAGTTCCAAATATAAAACAAAAAAAATAAAAATAACATGATAATAATAATTATAATAATAATAATAATAACACATCATAAAAATTTAAAATAAAAATACAATATAAAAAATATAAAAAATTATGAAACATATCTAACAAAGTATATATATAAAAACATTAAAAAAATATTAAAAATATAAAAAAGTAAATAAATGAAAAATAAAAAGATAACATTTTTTTAATATAAAAAAGAATAAAATATAAACTAACGAAATACAGAATAAAAACAAAACATAAAAATAAAAATAAGAAAATGATAATAAAAATTAAAAATACAAAATAAACGTATAAGATAAATATTAAAGAAATAATGGAAATTGAAATAAAATAAAAATAAATGAAAAGTAAAGTAGGAATTTAAAACCACATGAAAAATATGAATAAAATAGAAACAAAAATAAGTTTAGAAAATAACGGTAGAATATTATCAAGGCTCCTTTTATGAAGTTTTTTTAATGATACTATCTTGCAAGAGAATGTGCAGGGCAAGAGGGGAGAAGGAAAAGCACGGGGAAATATTTGGACAGAGATAATTTTTAGGGTGGAGAAACACACCTCATAAAAAATACTATAGGGAAAGGTGCAGGAGTTACCAGAAAATAGGAGATGTAATACAATAGGAGTTTAGTTAGGACTATAGCAACAACACTGTACGGATAAGTGCATGACTACATATAAGGTATGAGGGAGGAGAAAAAGTTTCTTATTAATTTCACTGGTGCGTAAGGAGGAGAGAACCACCTTTACAGAAAATAAATATCATCAATTTCCCATGGTGCTCCTATACAAATACCGCATTTAAACAACAAACTCAAACTGGACTGACAGTATTTCAGGAAATATTGTAAATAGAGTCCAGCATTTAAAGACGTGTTTGGAGTACATCGAAGCAAACATAATCTGTTTCGATGATCGAAAATATTTCCTGGAGGTATTCGAGGAGATTTGTTACGGTTCGAGGAGATACAAATATTGTTTTTAACCTACATTCTATTGGGAAAAAGATTTTGTCATACCTCCGAAGCGAATTCTTTTTAGATGTGTCTTATGTATGTAATTCAATAGGTTAAGAGAGTCTGAACGACAAAAAGTAGTTATTCATTTCTCAGTAGAGTTTCTCACAGAAATCACAAGAATGCGACTGTTTAAGTGATAAAAGTAGCGTGCCTCACGTTTGTGGCCGTGGCTACTATTTCTGGTGGACGGTTGAATTAGGAGGACAAGGTTAGCGGTGTGAATTAAATATGGACAGTTGGACATTACATCTCAGGGTGTGGGAGTCATTAAGTTTAATCAAACAGGTCTGCAGGCAGACTGAACAGAGACGTGATGAATTAGGGCATTGGATGAGAAATTCTAGCATTCATGGAATTGAGTTAGGATAACTCATATTTGTAAAGTGTGTATTTAAAGATTATTGTTATTGAGTAATACTTTTCGATGTTGGGTAGGGGGACTGATTTTGGCTAGATTAGTTCCTTACAGTTAGACACACCCACTCACCCCCCCCACACACACACATAGATTTATACTCACGCATAGATTTACACTAGCGTATTGCTAAATTATTTTAAGAAATTTTCAATAGGTAAGAGGCACATTTGGAGTTATTATGAATTACTTACTACGACCGGAAAGATAGGACAATATTATAGAAAGTGGGATTTAATTTACTATATTCAAACAAGCTATACACCGTCAACAATAAAATAAATAGGTAATGTTCACAATTGTGGTAGTAAGTACCGCCTTTGTTTTCTATTAATGATAATGGAGAGAAGGAATCAGGTGTGAGTCATCAACGATTTTAGGAAGAATGTAATGATCGTGGCAACAAAGAATAATAATAACATTAGTAATAATAATAATCATAATAATAATAATAATAATCATAATAATAATAATAATAATAATAATAATAATAATAATAATAATAATAATAATAATAATAATAATAATAATAATGCAATCTCGGTAAGAGGCATCATCGGACCAATCTTCATCGAAGAATCTTGCGCAGCAGTGACAGTCACCAACGAGCGGTATGTGGAGGTCTTCAAAACTTTCCAGAGTGAGCTCCAGAACCTCTACCCGTCGCTCATGAGCAAGTTCTGATTCCAGCAAGACAGAGCAAGTTCTCACACCTTAACCCTGTTCTGAGATTCGCTGAAAGAGAACTTCGGAGGCTGGGTGATCAGTCTCAAGACTAATTTTGAGGGGACACCCCATAGCCAGGACCTGAGCCTCTCAGATTATTTTCTTTTGGGGCTATCTTAAGGACAGAATGTACGCAAGAAAATCCAGAACCATCAGGGAACTCAAGGAAGTCATCAGGGAGGAGATGAGAGCCATTCCCAATTCAGTCTTTAAGAACGTTATGGACAACTTCGTTCTGCGCCTCAAGAAATGCACGGAGCTAAAAGGAGTCCATCAAGAACACATGCTGTAGAACGGAGAAAAAAGGCCAAATACCCTAGTGGTGTGATATGATGTTGTGAATATAATAAACTCGTTATGCCCCCAAATTCATTTCATTCGGACGAAACACTAAGAAACGGGGCCTAATTAGATTTTGGGCCCGTTTTTTTGGGGGGAGGGGGGAACCCTATATATATATATATATATATATATATATATATATATATATATATATATATATATATATATATATATATAAGTGTAAGTGTAATATTATTCCAGCATGCCGTCGCTAGCTATAATTGCATCGTTGTTTCATTCAGTCGAACGCCTTTATAACGTCAAGCCGCACGATAAAATATTAAGAGTATCACTTTTTATTCGCTATTCAGCGTGAGCCGAGTTGTTCTTGATGTCGGGATTTGAGTTGAAAAATATTCAGTATCCGGGGGTTCGAATCGCATGACCAGTAGTGAATATTAATGTCTAAATTCTGATGAGTCTCGATTATAAAAGAGGGAACGTGTACGTACATAGATAATAACAAAACAAATATTACATATATATATATATACATATATATATATACATATATATATATATATAGTGGGAGAGAGAGATAACAGAGAGAGATCAGCAAAATGCGAACATTGTTCTTATAATATTAAACTACCTATTATATGGCGTACGATCGTTTCCAACACGATTAGGTAATATTATATTTTATTTACATCATGCTTCATAATACCTGAAACCGTCTCTTCTACATGGCTCTTGGAAACATCATATAGAGAAGTTTTTCACGACATAATGTGAGTTTTGTTTCATGTGATATAGGCATATATTCAGAAAATATTGGAGACACATGGTCCAATCTAGTAACCACATATCACACCAATAAATATTATAACCATCAAGGCACCTTAAACACAGCAAATTAAATTAAATACACAAAATAATAGATTAAGTATACAAATTGGCAGGTAAGTAGAAAGTATCATTACTTAAGCGTGTGTGCGCAAGGTTGTCGTAAGTTTCCTATGGTATGACACATAATTATTTTCCTTTGTCAGAAGGTAGGAAGATAAAGTCTTGTTTTTAAGTCTTTCAACTTAAT
>OY744540.1:54870765-54875765 GCA_963556195.1 Sepiola atlantica | reverse complement strand
ATTATTATTATTATTATTATTATTATTATTATTATTATTATTATTGATTTAATCAGTGTTTTACTATTGTTATTATTATTATTACTTTCATTATTATTATTATTGGTTTAATTAATGTTATTACAATTATTATCATTATTATACTTATTATTAATGTTATTTTTATTATTATTATTACTATGATTATTATTAATATTATTAATAATATTATTATTATTAATAATACTATCATAGTTACTATTGCTATTGTCATTAGTGTAATTGTCGGTATTATTATTGGTATTAAAGTACTGGGAATGTTACTATTATTATTAGTTATTATTATTATTATTATTATTATTATTATTATTATAACAGTTAGTATTATTATTATTACTATTAATCAATTACTATTTAATGTTATTAGTCTCAGTGTTTTGTTAGTATTATTGTTTATCATAATTATTATTATTAGTAGTAGTAGTAGTAGTAGTAGTAATATTATTATGATTATTATTATTATGATTATAATTATTATTATTATCATTATTATTATCATCATTATATTCATTATTACTATTAACTTACTAGTATATTTATTGGTTTCATATTTTTAGTTCGTATTTTACTGGAAATATTACTATTATTATTATTACGATTGGTATTATTTTGTTACTATTTATTTATGTTATTAGTATAAGTATTTCGTTAGTATTATTGTGTATTGTAATTTGTTTCCTTATTTTGTATTTCGTATTTTTCACTTGGCTTTTTTATTTTTTATTCATTTCATATTTGTATATTATTATATATTTTTCATTATTTATATCTTCATTTATTTATCATGAATATGTTCCTTACATTTCCATATCATCTGTAATTTTAAGATGTGCAACATCTAAATCCATATTTTGTAGACTTATTAATTCCCTAACTGAACCTATTGGGCATTTTGATTCATATTGCCTTACTCCCTAATTACTGCTTCCCATCCCGATTGCGCTTCCCCCCAAAGATATTTCGATTAAATACTGCGTTGTACTTTTTTCCAACTATAATTACCTTCATATTTTGCTACTTTTACTGTTATAATTATTTTCAGGTGCTGTTTATGTGTGCAAGTGGGCCTCTCTCTCTTTCTCTCTCTCTCTCTCTCTCTCTCTCTACATATATATATATATATATATATATATATATATATATATATATATATATATATACATATATATATATGTATATATATATACGTGTGTATATATGTAGGTGGGTATGTATATGTATGTGAGTAGGTATATAAATATACATGTGTGTGCATTGGCATACATCTGTGTATATATGTGTGTATGTACGCATGTGTATGAGTAAAACTACGTATATGTGTTTTTATTCGTCTGTGAGTATGTGTGTACATATTCTGCGAATCTAGTGATGTATCTAGGACCTAATAATTTACCCTATTTAACTTTAAAGATCTCTCGCAGTAGTTGCCAAATTTTCGTGCTTGGTTGATCCCACATAGCCAAACAATAATCCCACTCCATTCTGTTTCTGTATCTTTCCGGCCTGTTTCACTCAATGTATTCTTGCCGCTTTTTTTCCTTTCTCTCAATTAATTCATCATTATCTTTCTATCTTTTATTCATATGCCCACCTTCCAACCCTACACCCTTCTTCTTTTGACACTTTTTTATATGTTATATCCTCCCCTCCTTTCTCTTCGTATTTTTCCATTTCCCCGAAAAACCCCTACCTAAAATATATTTAAGTTTTCGTTGAAGTTGGCTCCTGCTGAAGTTAAATCAAAGTCGACCATTTAATATCATATTTTTAATTTTCCAATACTTATCTTATTAAATATTATGTTTTACTGAATCTTACTGCATATTTCTTCTCCATCACATTACGTTCTATATATACGTAAGACCAGGAAGTTATGGTTTGCATCTCACCTACTATCAGCTCCCGATAACCCTTAATTAAACATAATATTCAACATCGTGGCAGTCTTCTGTACTTTTTGTATGATTTTCCTGTGTCTATAGTGTTTTTATTAATTTGCATACACACCGAATACACTCTTCACTGCCATCTACTGCATTGATAGCTTTTTCGTTTTTTGGACTTCCCTTCACAACGTGTATTGTTTTTAATCGACTTCTTTGACATTTTTCTTGAAATGTTTTAAAACTGTATGACTTGGAGGAACTGTGTAAGTTTTACAGAAAAGTGTGTTTTGGGCCAAAATATGTGATGTTTTATATATGTCTATGTATTTTTTATATATATATATTTTGTTCCAAGCTTAATTTTTATTACCTGCAGTAATGGCATTGCGGTAATGGTCCTATGAAGAGAAGATTTTCTTAGAAAACTCATGAGTAACAGGCGCAGTATCACTCCTTGTTTTTGAACTTCATAAAAATCTAGGGCCTTTTTCGTGGGTTAACACTTGCTCGCTACATGAGATACACATGATTTAATTCACGTTCTCTTTTAGCTATGGAAGGTTTGGTAAGCAAAAAGTCAGGATATTTATTTTCCTTTCATCAATTAATTCGTTAACTATGTTATAGTATATCGTTATGGTTGTTCATTGGTCTTACTGGATTCCAGTACAGTAATCTACCTGGTCTGGTTGAGTATCCAGCTATGCTTTTACTTTAAGTAACACACCTCAGAAACAGTGCACTAGTGTTCGTATGAGCTAGTGTATAGTCGTGTCCGGGCAATTATATTTAGGCTTCGAATACTATGCTATCTTGAACATTTGGTAAAGCTTTATTTTAAAGCTTAAGAATCATCATGGCAGTTGGCTCTGACAAACTTTTGTACAGAGAGACCGGAAATACTCAAGCATTGTGCCCAGTAAGTAAACCAAATTTAAAATGTAATAGCGTGACATGAGTAAAATCGTAATGGTTTCTATAAGCGATAACAATGTCGCAAGGAATTTTAAAAAAAAAACATCATTCGGTATGAATTTGACCATTAAACATTACAGTAAAAATTCGAAATTTAAAATAGAATAATCTCAGAAAAATAAGCAATATTTACGGTAAACAAATTGAATGAAGTTCAGGATTTTTGGTAATACCTTATATTATTTTCATGAAAATGGAACATTGAACAGTAAACATTTCATGAAGAATAATGTAACACTATTATAACATTGACTCGTTTTGTTATATTTTGTTGCATTGATTTTACGGTGATATAAATGCATGTTACATATTAAGTTGTTTATTTTTTTACCTGGAGTTGTCAATAGTCTTGCAATATAGTTACTTGCTGAATACCTGCATTGATTAATATATGATAATATAGAGTGGATAGGACGCATGCAACTTATTGCGAGAAATGTCTGCTATTCTGGCAGTGCCAATGTTATCATATTACCGGAATTATACTTGATTGGTTGTCAATGTAATGCATATGTTATACAAATCTTCGAAAACGTTGATGTATAAAAGTTTCATATTTGCGGACAAACTTCATTAATTCATTGTTATTGGAATTATGTAAAATTAGTGGTCAATCTTTTATTTATGTCTTATATTAAACGTATAGAATTGCATTAAAGGGAATTGATAAGCTGTATTTATTCAGTAACCTATTTAAGATGCGAATTAGTAGTTTCAACTTTATCTTGATGTGTGTTTCAGTGATTTTAAAGATATCTTAAGTTATTTATCCCTTAACAAAGAACAGCATTAATATGGTTAGTGTAAGATATTGCTATGGGTCGTCCGTTTTGTAGCACATTAAAAAAAATTATTATAATTTATTACATTTTTTATTTGATATATCATTTTCATGGAAACATTTTTAAACCTCGTTCATTATGTTAATTCAAGTTTAAATATTAATTCAAATAACGACATGTGAGCTATATTTTTGAATAATAATCAATTATTCAGAGGAGCTATGAATCTGATCGGTAAACACGATATCTAAAGAACTTACAGACAGGAAAGTGAGTACTTGAACATAACATGCTATGTTATAGGTTCCTATCGTAAGCAGTCGGGTCATCGTAATTTTCGTTGCGTCCATATGATAAAAAGTGCATATAACTAAATGTTGTTGGAAAAGTCAATAATGTTTTTAGAATCGACTAACATCATGCTTACTCTATACTAATCCTATTATATTTAAAGTCTAATGCTTCTAAGAGAGGTGTTTTATTTAATTTCATTAAATATAATCAAACTTGTTACAAGGATTCGGGCATAGTCTTATTAATTATGTAAATCTCAAATAGTGAGGTAAAACGAACAGATTAATGAAACGGAAAAGGTAAAGTTCACATTTTAGCCATGCCTCCTACTCAATGAATTATAGGGCTCTGCTACTTGCATCTTATTATAGCCAATGAAGCATGCATCTTATGTTAACTTGAACGTAACCTTTGACTATGTTCATGAACATTCAGTTTAGTTTGACATTTTTACGTAATGTTCACTTACGTTGTGAGATGGTGGCATGCAGTCTCACAACTGAATTATGTTCTTGTTAGACATCCAATGTTGTCAAATTATCCAATACTTAGATCTTTAGATGTTTACAGAACAATAATGTAAGCGAACTGTTTAATTAATAGTGCTAGTTTATTTATGATGTAATGGGGATGTTAGATTAACGTTTAAATTGTCAGCAGACTTTGTATTTAATAATGAGCATTCGTTAACAATTAACTGCTACTAAATGATGGAACATTTAAAGAGTTAGATAATTTATGATGTTTACTAAACCCGCATTTACTGATGATTAACGAGTACAGAATGTCGTATGACGTTACAACTCAAGTTAGATCTGTGTGTGCAGAAAATTATAGTGTGTCTCAAAATTTACTTTGACCAATTGATGAAAAAATAAAGAAAATTTAATATCGTCTCGCGTACAATATTTGCCAGTATTATATAATGTAAAAGGTCGTTTTTATAAAAAATGTGGTGTCATTGTATATTATCATTTCAAAATATGCATAATTATCATGTTCACTCGATAATTACTAGAAACAT
>OY744540.1:54835765-54858265 GCA_963556195.1 Sepiola atlantica | reverse complement strand
GTGATTGGCCTTGTTTCCTTACTAGGACAATAACTGCCGTCTATCTTTTTCTTTATCTGGGTAACTTTGGTAGAGTTTCTTCGTCACTATGCCTCATCTTACTTGGTCGTTAATGTTCGAATAGCTTGAATGTACAGATTATAATATTATATGGGTACTGTTTCTCACTGTTAGTGTAGAATCTCTATGTTTTCGGTAGCGCTAATAACTTCTTCACAGTTGTATACTATCGTAGCTAAGTGTACGTGCCATGCCTTGCATGGAAAATACACTATAGCTATCCCTGATGTGCTTTCCAGAGGCCACTACCCAATGGGCCTAGTCACGACTAATGCGCTTGTTGTGTAGGCTTAATCGAACCAAACAAGCACTCACTTTGCCCCCAACACTATCTTAAAAAAACATCACATAAGGAAAACGATCAAAATCCAAACAAGACCCCCACTAAAAACATATTCACCTCTGCCATTCAGGCTAGCATAAACAAATATCCGGAGACTTAGAACCAACATCAGGCAGATATCAAAAACTAGATCTGTAAAGCAGTAAACGTGTTTTGCTCACATAATTATATGTTTTTTGGAATAAGTTGCCACATCGGATAAAACACAGCAATAACGTGGGCAGTTTCAGATGACGTTGGATACATTCAGAGATAGTGGTAGGAGGGAGAACTGAGGGGCCACTTTTTGGAGTTGTCAAATTAAATATTTGACAGAATTTGATCTGGATATCGATACTGTACCAAGAGTTTACTTTTTTTAACAGTTGACTTGAGAATATAGTTGATGGGGAGATGTCCAAAGCATGCATAACAAATAAATAAGAAGAAGAATATCAATGACGTATACACGTTTCTTTTGACAAAGCCCCCGGATATCCTAGCACTAAGTGAAACAAACCGTCAACCCTCTATC
Source organism: Sepiola atlantica (assembly GCA_963556195.1). Taxonomy (NCBI): domain Eukaryota; kingdom Metazoa; phylum Mollusca; class Cephalopoda; order Sepiida; family Sepiolidae; genus Sepiola; species Sepiola atlantica. Next base: position 54,857,348 of record OY744540.1, on the reverse strand, counting down.
TCTTCTTACTACTTTGACGCTACTGACTACCTCCAACTCTACCGTACAGACTCTGTCAAACATATGCACGGGCTACAAGTGGATGTTCTAGACACCATTTCTTTTGACTACAGAAAATAGGCTAGAATCAAATGGCCAAGCCGTCATGTGCTTTAAACTGGCCTTATAACACAATGTTAGCAACTTATATTTCTTATAATGTTCTCCGTTGACCTAGGACTGTAACCTGCTTTACGCTGTCTCCGAAAGTATAGACATAACACTCTCACTTAACACGACTGTCTAAATGCGTGTATACAGCGATTTTAATGCACACCCCCGTGACTTGCTGGGATCTCCAGTTTTAGTCACGCAGCTGGTAACTCTGCGTATAATTTCTCCTAAGCTGACTTCTTCTCACAGACTGCCACTTTCCCGACCCGCCTCTTTGATTGCTTGAACAAGAAAGCTTCACTTTTCGACCTGTTCTTACCATAACGTTCCGAGGCTTGTGTGACGAATGCCCATATCCCGCTCGAAAACCTAATCACAGTGTGGTTATGATTGCTATCACCCTAAACAACTTTTCCCAAAGCTGATAAAATGATGCTTAAAACGACGAAATACTATGAGCAGGCTGATTTTAATTCCATCAGAGATCACATTAGTGACGCCCCATAGAGTGAAACCCTATCACTCTCTGCTGATCACAGCGCAGATGAGTAAACTGAATGGGTCAAAACTGGCTCCATGCGAAAATACTTCAGTAAATCCCACACTCTTCAATAGTTCATCTCGCAATGTGCAGATGCTATTGCACTGAGGCACCAATAATTCCGACAATTCGGCCACCATGAGTAAATTGCGAATAGGCATACAATTATTGAGTCAAGAAATCATTGTAAAGTTGTAGTAGGTGAAGCAAGGTATACAGACATAATTACAAAAGGCATTCAGTCAAAGAAACTAGGTACTCGCGATTTCTGGAAAGTCGGCAATAGTGCGGGGAATAATAGACAATACAGAATTCCACCGCTATCAAACCACAATGATGTTATTTGCACGACATATTAGTTCAGCCTTAAACTCAACTTAAGACTCAGAAACCACCCCTCCCTAAATTCTCATCGCTCATCGAAGCCAAACTTTAAAAACGTGTCATCACTCCATCTCAGCTAAGATACACCATACCATCTTTTGTCACCTCTAAAGCGTGCGGGTCTGATAATATACCATTAATAGTAATACAATAAATGCTCTGCTAGACCGGCCTATGTCCTCTCCAAACTATACAACAAATCATTCTCTGAATCTCAATTCCTTGATAGCTATAAAATCACCCCTGTGGTACCCGTCTTAACGAATTCTGAGGATAAAACTCATCCTCAGAATAATCACTCCATCAGCCTACTTCCAATTATTGCAAACATCTTTGAATACTTAATAAATCAAGCGATACTCCCGCACCTCGTTTAAGCTACATTTCTTTCCGTATAAATTTAGACAAACACGAGTTACTGCAGATATCCTGACGGACATCTCTGAACGCATATAGCATACACTAGACAAGGCAGGTGAAGCTAGACCGAAAAGGCGTTATATATGCAACGCATTTGACAAGGTATGACATAAAAAGGCTTTTCATAAACATTCACTGGTATGGTATTACTGGGCGAATATTTAATATAATTAAATATTTCCTAACCAAAAAGAAAGATCCAGGTTGTTTTCGATAGCCGTTCATTCAATCAACATAACATACATGCTGGTGTACCCCAAGGAGACTCTTGGACCCCGTACTGTTGCTGATTTTCATAAACGATTTTTCTGAGTACATTCAGTCTTAGATGGATACACTTGCTGACGACACCACACTCTACTATCGTCAGATGGATATAACGGGCGCGCACATATCCGAGGCAATGGCTGAATCCTATGAAAATGACATCCAGTCATTATATTGATTATAGATTGAAGTAATAAATGGTGCTAATATTTAATACAACAAAGACAAAGCTCGTCTCTTCAATAACTGCAAGAAACATCTTCAATCGCCGATTTCCATGGTCAAAAACCCTACCTGAGAGACAAACATTCACACTCCTCTGTGTCACATTCACAGATAACATGAATTAAAACACATACATTGACGCCATTTCCAAGGCTGCTGCAAAGAAGGTGGGTTCTCTCTTCTGCGTTAGTAAACTTCCCACACCTGGCATCATCTTATACCCCCACGAAACCAACATCCGCCCATGCATCGAATATTGCTGCCACATCTTGACTGGTACATCTTCTATTAGTCTCTCCCTCTAAGGCAAACTCCCCCTAAACTGACAACTGTATAGGACCCTCACTATCAACCAAGCTCCAGTCCTTGTCCCATCGCCGCAATGTCGCATTCTTGCACCTGTTTTCAAAGTACTTCAATAGATTGCAATCCGATCAACTTGCTGCTCTAGCACGTCCTTGACGTAAATTAACTAGACTAACCCGGCAATCAGCAAAGTCCTATCAATCCACAGTGGAAGCCCCCAGATGCCGGAAAGCATTTTATCCAATAGTTTATTTCCTGGTGGTGCCAGTTTTTGGAACTCCTATCCTGCCCCAGTTTCCCAGACTGTACTGTTATGGAGAAATTTAAAAATTATGTAAACAGCTCACGACTAAGGGTGACACCGTAAATTTACACTTTAATTCGCATTAGCCACTTACGTCTGTAGTGGCGGTCTAACTTGTTTGGGGTTAACTATTTAAAAAAAATAGTGAGAGCAAGAAAGCAAGAAAACGTGTGTAGATTATTTTAACTTGTTGATTTAAAGAGAGAGTGAGTAATAGAAAGAGTAGAAGGGTTGGCAATGGTCGTTGCCGTCGAAGCAGTAATTACAATAGCACAATATCAGCAGTAAAGACAACGAGAGGGGCTGGTTGGTAGCAATTAATATGGCCCGAAGAGTAGGAAGAAGCGAGCGGGCTTTTGATGTAAGCTCTGTTGGTAGGGGCAGAAGTGCAGAGAGAGAGTGAGCATACATTTCTTTAAAAGTGTTGTTATATATATATATATATATATATATATATATATATATATATATATATATATATATATATATATATATATATATATATAATGAAGGAGAATGGAAAGGAATTAGAGAAAGCAAAAGCCAAATCAAAATTCAATTCAAAAGTTCAAAGCAAGGTATATTCCGCAAAAAGGCAATTTATTCAAGTTAAATTTTCCTTAAGCCAGGCTTTTCAAGATCAAAATCTTATCATCAGAGGAAGTCGCTGGGATAGATAAGTTGGCAATGGCCAAGATTTAAAATTTGAAAAAATGAAATAAAATAAAAGTTGTAGGGAAAGAAACGTAGGGCAAAACTGTGCCAGGGTGCAAGCAAATGTCCGATTGCCAAAAAGTCCGGTGTCGAAGAGTCCAGCGGAGAGAATAAGATGTAGATAGGTAGGTCGTTAGAGGCACGAGAAGTAATGAGAGAGGTTTCAAAGTTAAATTCCAAGAAGCCACAACTTCAGGTACGGCGAAAATAGAAAATCCAAAAAGGGTAAAAAGTCCAATAAGAGGTATATTCGATGATGCAGGCAGGCGTCAGAGGAGATTAAGATGGAAAATATTCGCCATTACAGATACTTCCCGGGCAGAGATGACAAAGGAAAGTGTTATCTATTTTTCATTCTTTATTCTTTTATTTTCTTATTTCTACTTTTTATACTATTTTTATCTTTATTTTTTATCTTTACTTTTTTAATTTTTAACTCATTTTTCTAGTCTTACCCTTCATATATATTTTGCCTCATTGTTTATATCTAAGGTCATTTGATTAAACTTCTAAACCCCGAACTCTGTTCTTATACATATTCTGATATTTTAACCCCTTATCCTAACATTCGTTAACTTACCCTCAATCCTTTCTTCCCCTTTTCTAGTTGAATCCTAATTCGCACTAACTTCCAATTTCAACTTTATGTTTCACCCCCCCCCCCCACTTTCACACTCTTAGTTTTATCCGCATTCCTTCACCGAATCGCTCTCTTTTTCCTCCCCCCTCTCTTTCCTCGTACCCGTCCCTTTCTCCCCCCACACACCCCTTACCCGTTTTCTCCCTTGCCTACTGGTCGCATATTATATTCTTGTTTTCACTGTCTTTGCTTTTCTTCATTTATAGCCGGCTTTCTCAACTGGGCAGGCTTTAAATATTCTCACTGCCCCTTTTTCCCACTTTAAAACACTTTCCTTTGTCATCTCTGCCCGGGAAGTATCTGTAATGGCGAATATTTTCCATCTTAATCTCCTCTGACGCCTGCCTGCATCATCGAATGTACCTCTTATTGGACTTTTTACCCTTTTTGGATTTTCTATTTTCGCCGTACCTGAAGTTGTGGCTTCTTGGAATTTAACTTTGAAACCTCTCTCATTACTTCTCGTGCCTCTAACGACCTACCTATCTACATCTTATTCTCTCCGCTGGACTCTTCGACACCGGACTTTTTGGCAATCGGACATTTGCTTGCACCCTGGCACAGTTTTGCCCTACGTTTCTTTCCCTACAACTTTTATTTTATTTTTTTTTTTCAAATTTTAAATCTTGGCCATTGCCAACTTATCTATCCCAGCGACTTCCTCTGATGATAAGATTTTGATCTTTGAAAAGCCTGGCTTAAGGAAAATTTAACTTGAATAAATTGCCTTTTTGCGGAATATACCTTGCTTTGAACTTTTGAATTGAATTTTGATTTGGCTTTTGCTTTCTCTAATTCCTTTCCATTCTCCTTCATTTCTACCTGCTCTATCCTGGATATTGAGCTGTATACTCTTCACAATAGGGTTTTACCTTTCCTAAAAGTTCGCTTTTAGTACACCTCTTTATATATATATATATATATATATATATATATATATATATATATATATATATATATATATATATAGGGTAGCTATGGATTAATAGTTTCTTGAGAAGGTCCATGTTTTTACTAAAGGGTTACTAATTTAATGAATATATTGTAACATTTAGAGTCGTTACATCGGGGTTTCTTCATCTTGTTTGACATTTTTTCATTAATTGTAATAGAAAAAAATAGAAATAAATAGACGGATTAATATGGAATAGAATTAATTTAATTTTCTAATTTAAATTTACCTTGTATTATTTTTCTTAGGTAAACAGTGGAGAGGGGCTGAGCAAGAGGGATAGTTGTCGTGGATAATTGCGGCATATTTTAACTTCCTGTCCGTTGTTTTTGTATGAGGAGGGGCGATCTCTGCGTGTATTGAATACGCGTCGCTAAACCCAGAGTGGTGAGATGCAAGCACCGGGGAGTGACAGGTCATAGATAATGATTTGTCATGAACCTCTAGTATTAAAGAACAAACACATGTTGAAGTTGAAATCCTGAAGTGCTGATGCCAGATAGATTGACTATTTTTTTGAAGAACTGAGAAGGGATTGGAGTTAGGTAGCCCGGCAATTTGCACAATGGTGTTTTTTTGGATCCATATTTTCCCATGCGTTTGACGTAGCTGTTATAGATGACCGCGTACGTCTACCCCGATACACAGATTGCATCAGCGCGGTGACGGACTGGACAGTTAAGGGAAAGAATTGAAACATTAATAGCCGATTATATATGTATAGGGGTGCTATTTATTGAGATATTATACTATCTATATATAGTTTGATGACAAAAAAATCGTAAAACTATGAAAACCCAATTATTAATGTATTTTTGTTTGTATAAACTGATGTTTAATGAGTGTATTTTAAGTTGAACTTGTGACTAGTTTTTGAGATACCGACTTATTTTTAATGTTTTGATTTTGTATGAATGAATAACATCTTTAGTTAATGTTTTTGGAGAGTGTCTGTAAGTATGCGGATGACATTTGGGATTGTGACAATTTTTAAAGTTGTAGAATTATGGGAAACTTTCTGGGAGTGTTTCTGCAAGTGTGCAGAATATTGAGACTGTTCAGAACTTCTAAAATTCTATAATCATGGAAACATTTTTAAAAGCAAACCCGCTAGTTTACAGAAACTATTTGGGCAGTTGAGAAATTTTAAAATAGGGAACATATTTTTGAATAGTGTCACTGCCAGGTATGCGAGGATGCATAAAGCATACACGTCAGAAATGTGGACGTTACGGATTCTTTTAAAAATAGACATATATTATTGAATGTATTTAATAAGACGGAGATGTGTTTCGACGACAGAAGGATGTGAGTTGTCAGCACCTCTGGGTGTTTTTAAAGATGGGACGAGGAGGACATATATGACTGAATTGTATATTGCCTATTAAAGAGCGGGAAATTGAGGAGTAAGCTAATAAGTTGCTTGTTTCAGGAAAGAAACAATAATTATACTGAAAGTGATGGTTAGAGTGATGATGATAATGTGTTAGAGAACCTATCCCACAATTAACGGTGAATTCAGGATATCGTTAAATGAGAGGCCTAAAACGAATTGAGATCCCAGCGATGCATGATCCTGACGTTGTGGATGCCAGTTGAGAATCAGTTTGCCCTTAGTTTTTCATAAACTTTTAAAAAATGGTTTAGCTAATATACAACTGACGATCATTAAGAAAACAAAACAAAAATAACGTTTATGTTTTGCATGTGCAGTGTCTTACAGCTATATTTAGAACGAGTGAAAATTCGAAAAATAGGTGTATACACAAAAAAGAAAGAATGAACTCTATTGCTGAAATAATAAAGCACAAAGTAAACAAGTTGAAATAGTTAGTGGCGAGAGCTTGGGTAGTCAAGTATTGGCCAGTGAGAATAACCCGGTCAATAAGAAAAGAGATAGAAGAAATAGATCTGCTCCTTTTGGCATTATAAGAAGTTGGGGTTCTTGTGAAAGCTGACGATACTTTTAAGCTGGGATGCCCGTTTAATCGAATGGGTTAATTGGAGCTCTTAGCCTAAGGACTGTGCTGGACTTTTGTTTATCTCGCCGGAATAGAGAAATCTCATTTAGGGGTCTGCATTTAACTTGAAAACATGAGTATGTTTTATTATATCCAAAAACTTAATGTATTTCTTGTTGATAAACTTGGCTCATAGTTGTTACTTGACACGAAAGTTCTTTGTTGCAGCACTGAGACGAGATCGAAGAGCAACCTTGGACCGGCACAACGTGTGCATACGATTACGGCTAGTGCACTGAACGTACGCATACATATTATGTCAATATGTATATGTTGATGTGTGATACCCATTGTACAAAATTGCATGAATCTGGTAGATGTGTGAATTTTAAGTAAGGGCGTTCACTCTCTTTCTATACTACTTAAAGAAACTCAACATATATAACTTTACAACCTATACACCTAACAGTTGTGTTCAAACTTTATAATTGTCGGTTAATTAATAAGGTAATGGACCTTTTTTGTAAAATATATACATACACGTAGTTAAGTTTGCATATATAAAGGTTAACATATATATATCCATATATATATATATATATATACTATTTTTTATAAATAAATATTTATTATTTAAATACCTACAGACATCGATGTTTCATGCTAACGCAATCTTCAGTCTAGGTACTAATTTTCAACGGTCGGTAGGGGCGAACCCCGATCACAAATCGCCACTGATTCGTAGTCGGGGCTCTTATCCATCGGCCATAGCCAATTAATTAGAAAATATAGAGAAACTTTAACTGTAAATAGCGAAATCGGCGGCTATTTACCAGGCAGTTAGAGTGATCTACGAAACGGCGTTCGGATCGTGCATGTAGCTATTTGTACTGCTTGTTATTACAGCTATATATATATATATATATATATATATATATATATATGAGCCACTATTTGACACATTGAAACTCGTAAATATAGTTTACAAATAAGTATGATGATAAATAATTTTTAAAAATAGCCTGCGTGTGTTCACTAACCATTATTTACTTCATATTTCATATTATAAATGTTATACTACTTCTTTATTCTGTGACATTGTTTGCACATACTTTCATTGTAAATCTACGTTGACAAATAGAGAAATAGCGCAAAATAAAATACACTAAATGAAATACTTACATAGATTGCAGGCAACCTAGTGTGATTAAGAGTATAAATAACAAGTTACCACTAGCAGCATATTTATAGTGGGTCTATTTTAAACATAGATCAGTCGCAATAAACATTAATCGTTTATTATTTATTTCAAGGGAAAAAGAAAAATAACCCCTAGGTGAACTAATGCTCAATAACTCAGAATTAGTATAATAGTACATATATTCATATACGTGTAAGATATATATATATATATATATATATATATATATATATATATATATATATATATAGAGAGAGAGAGAGAGAGAGAGAGAGAGATAGATAGATAGATAGATATAGATATATATATATAGATATATATATATATATATATATATATATATAGGTATATATATACACATATATATATATATATGTGTGTGTGTACGTATATATAGATATATATATATATATATATATATATATATATATATATCTACAAAAACGAGTTACTCATGCTTCCCATCTATAAAGAAAATTATAACAGCCGAACCTAAACCAATAGAGGATACTGCCTACTCCTGTACAACCAGAGATCAATGCCCCTTGGATGGGAACTGCAAAGTAACATCAATAGTATACGAGGCGAGCATTTCCAGACAACCAACGGACAAGAAGGAGATATACATTGGGATGACAAAGGGCATGTTTAAACAAAGACTATATGCCCACAGGCATACCTTCAAATATAGAGATAAAGTAAATACAGCTTTAGGGGTTCGTATATGGGAATAAAAGGATGAGGGAACACCTTTTACCATAAGTAGGAAATTAATTGAAAGGCGAAAACCATATTCCCCAATATCAGGTTGCTGTGCACTTTGCGATGCTGAAAAATATAACATATTGCGAACCATCAATGACCCTAACATTATATGCCTAAACAAAAAAGGGGAGATATATAAGAACTGTATTCACAGGAGAAAGGCACTTCTGATGAATTGGGCAGAACAACATACATAAGTCATAACCGCAGAGTACCCAAATTACATACTTTTAGGATTTTGGATTTCACGATGATGGATTCGGCTTCCGAATTTCGGATTGAACTGTATGGTATCCCGACTGTTGCCCTAAACTTGATTTCTATTATTGCATGTTTTAATTATGGATTGTTTTTTATATTTATGTATATAACTGTTTTTGAATTTTAAATTCTAATTTAAAATTTCTAATGTGGAGTACCCCATATCCCCATTTTTCCTTCTCTTGACTCTTATCTTATATTTTTATTTTTACACAAATTTGTTATCCTTTATTTTATCTAACAGTGTATTTATTTCATCTTTATATTTATTTGTCTTCATTTTTCCTTTTTCTTTTTTCTTTTTTCTTTATTTTTCTTTATTTTTCTTCATTATTTTTCTATATATATTTTTCTATATTAATTTATCTTCATTATTCTTTTTCATCTGTCTTTATTCCCCCCCCCCTTTTATTATTAGTACCTTATTTTTTTATGATTAGTACACTTACGTCCTCATGAATTCATAAATGGTGGGACTACAATTTATTTAATTATAAGTTTTATTTTTAATGATTTATTATTTAATATTTTTAGTAATATATTATCACTTTAACATATTATTTCAATATAATTTTTTACTTAATATAAATTTATTTTTATTTTTAACGTTATCTCCATTTAATTTCGATAACATATATAGCGTCTCTATTAGTTAAATTTGAATACTTTCCATAACGGGCTACGTAATTCCACGCACGTGACAATTTTAACCTGCTAGGTTCTCATCTGTCCAACAGTTAACGTTATTCCCATTTAATTTCTTGCTTTTTCGATGTACAGCGTCGCTGTTGTTTTGATCTGAAACTTTTCCATAACTGACCACGTATATTCCACGCACGTGACAATTTTAAATCTGAAAGTGTTCCATCTTTCCAACGGGCAATATTTTGAAATTCCTGGCGGGTGTTCTCACTCATTAAGCTATACGACTCCGCTGATGAAGGTCCGATTTTCTCGGATCTGAAACCTTGGTCCGGATGTTGTTGTAACACTTTATTAAATATTAATAAATATCATGCTCTTATTAATTATTTAGTTAATTTTACTTTTGCATTAATAATTGAACACTCTGCTGGGAAACTCTCCCAATTAAGAAATACTGTATATATATATATATATATATATATATATATATATATATATATATATATATATATATGTAGGGATATACATATATATAAGTATATCTATGTGTATATATATATACATATATGTAGGTGTATATATACACATATAAATATATATATACTCATATATGTACTTAAAGATATATATATATATATATATATATATATATATATATATATATATATATATATATATCCATAAAAATAGAGATATATAAAAAGAGTGAGAGAAAGTGTTAAGCTGTTTTTTATGGTAATGTTTGGTCGGATGATTTCACTACCCAATAAATTATTAGGTTCCGTCGCTGATAATAAGCAACTAACATTACCCAGAGGAAAATAAAATACGCACAACCTCTGTTGTGTTATTTGCTTATTTTGGCCCCGCGGACGAAATATGAGTTTAGGTATATTCTCGCAAATCGTTGCATAAAACACAAAAATGCAGCTTCATGCAGCAATATATATATATATATATATATATATATATATATATATATATATATATATATATATATATATATATATATATATATATATATAATGTTAGAATTAAACAAATTCAGGTAGGCAATCTGAGTATGAGAGCACAATGTAATAAACAAGGAGGGAAAATTACACAAACAAAACTAACACGGAATCACATAACGATTGGTGCGATAATTTATTTCGACCTTGCGACCTTTTCAAGCACCCAAAACAAGGCAATTACATTTTAAAAAATCACACTCACTCTTAAATAAACATATACAGAAAGGGAGAATTGGGCGATTTACAACGGAAGACATACATTGAGGGGGAAAGACAGTGACAAAATATTTAATGAATATATGGAGAGAGGGGAAAATTGAACGATTTATTATGAGAAGCGTATATTGATGGAAAAGGGTAGTAACATATTTAATATATATATATATATATATATATATATATATATATCGAGAAAGGGAGAGAGTGTATGATTCATAATAGGAGTCATATAGTGAGGGGTAAAGTGAGCAATACACATATAGAGAGAGGGTGATTGTATGCTTTACAACTGAAGGTATATAGCAAGAGAGTGATATATTATAACAGGTCAATCTGTCTGGGTCCCCTTATAGACGCTAACACCTAAGTTTTTTTAATAGTCGATGAAGGTCGGAAATTAAAATAATAACGTCTGCAAATCCTCAGTTTTGCGATTGAGAACTAAGTTAGGAGGAACGAAGAGAGGAGAAATGCAGCCGATATCATGTCAGTATGTCAGACAATATGTTGTTTTAATTATTCATGTTTCGCTAATAGATTATACACTTATCACAAATAGATGCAACAATTGTAATATCAACCGTAACTTCAAGATTAAATACCAGTCGCCTAGTCGATTATAATATTTAAACTCGTCTACATACCTCTACCTTAAATGTTATATACATATATATATATATATATATATATATATATATATATATATATATACATATATATGTGTGTGTGGGTGTGTGTGTAGGTGTGTGTAAGATTTAACCTGGGTATATAAGTGTGCAATTAAATTCCAACGTTTCTTTACATCTTACGTACAAACTGTATCGTGCTATACTTATATATATATATATATGTATATATATATATATATATATATATATATATATATATATATATGTATATATATATATATATATATATATATATATATATATACTAACACACCTGTATATATATACATATATATATATATACTAACACACCTTTATATATATACATATATATATATATATATATATATATATATATATATATATATATATATATATACTTTAGAGAGACATAGAAAACAAAGAAACATTAATAGATGAATTATCAATGAATTAAAAGCTATTGTGTGCAATATAGTAAATACATTATTTGCAAATAGGAATGCACTTTGTTTTTTAAAATCTTAGTTCACCCCAAACAAGGCAAGTGGCCACCGTCGACGTAAAGGGCTACCAATAATCAGGGAGACAGTTTAAGGGGTAATCATAAACTAGGAGATGTGCAGAACTATACTACTTTACATTTGCTTTACATTGATGCATGTCGTTACAGTCGGTTACGAGGGAGCAGGGAGGGAGTTCGAACCACATGCAGCTCGAAGAAAGAAGCTATGAGATTAGAAGGTGCTTCAGGAATTGGTGACCGTTACAGTGACTTAATGGGATTTAGCCGATTACCTGGTTGACCTAATGTATTTACGTCGAAGGAGCACCAGTTCACAGATCACATTTAATTGAAGTACTTGTAAAACAAATCCAAGGAAGTAACATTTCGGTGATTGCACAGTGGCTGGATCTATGTGAATATTGGATAAGAGGCTTCTGTTAGGCTTTGTCTAAGAGGGAGGGACTAGTGGATGCGGCACTAACCCATATATGACAATAATAATTCATGCATGGGCGGATGGTGACTTTGTAGGGATATAGGATACTGTCAGGTGTGAGAAGTTTTCTAGTACGGCAGAGGGGTCAAATGTTATTTGCAGAAGTCTATGCATTAGTTTCAATTTATGTCACACGAGAAGTTGAACGTTAGATCTTCAAGGTAAGTTGTTATTTTCTATGGCAATCGCTGGTTAGAATGTTCTCGTGGTTGTTGACGGAAATGGGCACTATGTTAGCAGCGTTACATGTTACCATCCATTTAAGACTCTATTCCACTACAGACTGGAAGTCGCTTTCTAAGGATTCGGGTATTGCCTGAGATGTGTGCGCGACCTTTTTACTCACATGACCAGAGTAGAGAGTGGTGTTGTCAGCAAATATACCCATCTCAGACACAATCTAATCAGAGAGGTTGTTTATGAAACTAAGAAACAATGAAGGTTTAAAGATCAAGTATGGGCTTCCCCATCCATTTATGTTACGTGGGTGGGTGAATGGCTGTCGATGACAATCTGGCTCTGTATCTTAGATCACCAGGATCTTATTATAGTAAATAGTCGTCCATTATAACCATATGAATTACTTTTTATGAGAACACCGTTATGCCAGACCATGTAAAATGCTTTTGATATATCAAGCTCTTGCGCCCTAGATTAACCGGCTTTGTCCAGTGTATTGTATATGCGTAAATGAATGACCGTAAGGATATCCACAGTCGACTGTGATTGTCTAAATCAATACTAATAGTCAGAGAAAATTGTAGCATTAACGACGTGACGGACCATCGCTAGATTGATTTAGGATTCAAAGAGTTTTACAGAGAACTAAAGAAGACTAATTGGGCGGTAATTCTGTAAGTAAGTTATATCTTAAGAATGTTTGAAGACTGATATGACAGAAACCATTTTCCAGCTTATAGGGAAGCACTATTCGGCAAGGCATTTGTTGTAGAGTTTTCAGAGGACAGTGGCACGTTGTTTATTTCTATTACTCGTATAATGTCAGACCCACATTAATTGCAAGTGTCAAGGTTTTTAATGATGCCCCGGGCATAAGATAGTGTGATGCTCAAGTCATTAACTGTGGCTTCAGTCCGCGATGTGAAAGTTGACAGTTTTCTTGTGGAGTCCAATGCAGAGCTTTAAGCAGCAAGTTGTGAAAGAAGTTCTACTTCGTCAGTTGCCGTGCAACCCGCACTATTGTTGTTGGATAGCGGTGGAATTGTTGATTTCCCATTGTTTATCACACTACTGAGGATTTCACTAGAAATCGCAGGTTCTTAGCTTTTGTGAGAATGCGTTTTCTGGCCCTCCCTGTATACTTTGTTGTGTTATCTATTACAATCTTATAATAGTTTCTTGGCGCGATACATTTCTGTCTTTTTTTAGTTCGTTTTGACCGATGTATTGTCGGAATGCTTGTAACTTCTAAGAAAGAACAGCTGCACATTTCTAGGTGAGTAATTATAGTAAGTGGGGCTTGGTCTATAATGTTCGCATGAAAACATGTGCTTCAATAACTTCTTTGACCAATTCGGTTACCTAATTTGTGCAGTGATCAGCAAAAAAAGAAAAATATTCACTCAATGGGACGTCTCTTGTGTATTCTGTGATTTATTCAAGTCATCCCGCTTGTAGTATCACATCGTTTTTAGCAACGGCTCATCACTAGCGGGACGAGATTTTAGGCTGAGATCAATTATGATAAAAAGGTGAGTATCGTTTCCAGACAATGTCCATTCGTCGCACAGGCTGCGGGCAGTGAGGGCAAGCAAACATCGAACAATTATTGATGCTGGTCTAGCCACTCAGGCAGGCGGGTCGGGAAAGTGACAGTCTGTAAGAGGGAGTGCGCAATGGAGAAAGTATACGTCGACTTACCAGCAATGTATTTATAGCAGTGGAATCCAAGCCTGCCACGTTGATGTACATTCAAATCATCAAAAACATCGATTTGGGCACTCGAGTAAACTGAAAATGTTGTATTCATAGTTTTCGGAGACAATGTTAAGCACGGTACAGTCTTGGGTCGATTGGGAACGGTATACTAAATATAAATAGCGTACGCTGTAAGGCTAATCAAAAGCACATTTTGGTTTGATCATCTGAGGCTAGCCTATGTCATCTTGTCAAAAGAAGGGTGTTCCGAACATAAACTCCTTAATATGTAATTTTAATTTCTCTAATTTTTTGTATAATTTTGTAAAAATATTTTATAATGTCTATATAATGTTAAACCTAATGAAATATGCTAATCTCATTCAGATATGCAAATCGTTACCGCAAATATAACCTGTGTACCTTTTCTACTAAGATATCAGTATCACTTTGCACATTTCCCTACGTTACTATCATTGTAAAACGTCATTCCGACTAAATAAACATATGCACATTGGCGGTAATTTCCAGTTAAATGATGTGTGTCTTTTCTGAAACAAAAATCACAATCTACCAGATTGCCAGTAGTGTTTGCTTCGTTTGATTAACATCAGAACTGCTTTTTTGTCGCGTTCCAGCCGATTACCAGTTAGGTTTTCATAGAAAGAACTTGCGGTTTTATTTTGAATTGAACGACAATAAGCCTTTTAAAATACCAGTACTTTTTTAACATTTCCAGTCGATTTCTGCAATATGATATATATATATATATATATATATATATATATATAAATATAAATATAAATATAAATATAAATATAAATATAAATATATATATATATATATATATACACCGATATATATATATATATATATATATATATATATATATATATATATATATATATATATGAAAAAGGAAAACACAAAAAGGATGTTTTTTTTATATTCATCAACGGTTCGTCTTCATTTGTACGACTTCCTCACGATGATAATTTTAAATATTGGGTTGATATGATGGGTTGATGAGGAAAAGTAGTAGCCACTACTGGGTGCGCAGGCCCGAGTTCCGGGCTTAGTGAAGTCAGTAGAGCGGAATGGAAAGAGGAGGGGAGCGGGAGGCTCTGTGATTTTGGTGTGTGGGTAATGTTATGATTTTAGAGAAAATTTGAAAGTGGGAGGGGTAGGTGGGTAAGAGTGTGAGATAAGTAGTCGGAAGAGTGAAATTAAAGAGGGGGAGTGGGGAGATTTTGCTGTGGTTAGGTGTGAAACTTTTGGAAAGTAGTAGGTTTTGACCAGCTGGCTATGTCAAAAATGTGTGGAACGTGTAAGTTAGGTTAAGATTCGTGGTGAATGAACATGTGTGTGTTGGATGTCAATGTGTCGGTGTGTATGCGGAGACTGGCATGTGAGTATAACTGAGAGCGAAGAAAAAAGTAGAGGTTAGCCATGATCTAGGTTGAGGTTTGGTTTAGTGAGGATACTTTTGTTTATTAAGGGGGATAGTTTATAAAAGACATTTCGGTGTATGATGGAGTTGGAGGCTGTGATTAGTGCGGTTTCTAGTAGTCTTCGCTGAGCTTTGTTGCGGATGTATGGTGTGATTTGGGCTTGTTCAAATTTGAAAACATGACCGTGCTCTAATGAATGGGAGAAAAGTGTACTGAGAGAGTTATTGTTTTTATATCCCTTTTGTGTTCACTAAATTTTTGCTCCAATTAACGTTGTGTTTTTATGAAGTGTCTTGATGTGTTTAATGTTAGTTTTATGGATTGTGATGTGGTTTGTACTATTTGAATGCCTAGTTTGTTAAGTGTGTTGCATAGGTGTGTTATTGGAATGCGTAGGTAAGAGAAGAGATGTTTGGTGTTTTAATTTTTTGTGTGTTGTTCTTGGAGAATATTCGAAAGGCTTTCTTCTTGCCATTTAATATAACATGTGTGGGGTATTGCAGTGTTTTTAAAGAATTAATGATGTATTTTATTTCTTCATTATGTATTGGGGACTACAGATTCTAAGCTAGCGTGTTTTTTAAACCATATAGGCAATGCCGAGTATTGTTAAAATTGCAAAGTCATCCTTTCGAAAGTGACGTCATTTTGAGAGGATGTTTTTCACATTATAAATCTTTATTTTCATTACATTGTTAAGTGACGTCATTGTGAGAGGATTTTTTTTCACATTGTATATGTTTATTTTTATTACAATGTTAAGACAAGGTGTTTTGCTGTAAATTAAAGTCAAACTAGGCATATCCCATATATTAGGAAATGGGTGACCATTTTGGAAAAATAAATTGCTGACTAATCATTCCGGTCCTTCCGGAAGTGACATCATTGTGAGAGGATTTTTTCACATTATCATTCTCTATTTCCATTACGTTGTCAAGACTAGGTGTGTTGTTGTAAATTTAAGTTTAGCAAGGCATATCCCAGTCATTACTAAATTGGTGACCATTTTGGAAAAATAACTTGATGGCACATCCTTCCGGTCCTTCCGCAAGTGACGTCATGGTGAGAGGATTTTTGTACATCATCAAATTTTAATTTCATTACGTTGTTAAGACAAGGTGTTTTATTGTAAATTGAAGTTAAGCAACAAATATGTCGGCCGTTACTTAATGAGTAAACATTTTGGAAGAATAACAACACTGGTTCTTTGATATCACGTAGGCGCCTTCAATAGCATATTTACACATGAGTTCTTTGATGTGATCGAGGCGCCTCCTAATTTGTTTTTTCTTTTTGTAACTATGTATGGGGGAGGGACAAATATGGGGCGGGTCACATTTTTTATTTTTTTAACTAAAAAATATTCTCATGTATGGGCCAGGGTAAACATTTTCTTCTATTTAAGTCGGGGGGGAAATTTTTTTTTTAACTGAAAATATTACCATGTATGGTAGGCGGGGGGAAATTCCTTTGTTTTTAAAACTGAAAATATTACTATGTATGGGGGAGGGTTAAAAAAATTGTGGCGGATGGGGTAAACAATTTTCGTTTTTTTTTTCCTTTTTTTAACTGAAAATATTACTATGTATGGGGAAGGATAACAAAGAAATTGGGGGGGTCAAAAACATTTTTTTTTCTTTTCTTAACTAAAAATATTTCTGTGTATGGGGAATGGTAAAAACATTTTTTTTTGTAACTAAAAATATTTCTATTCATAGGAGAGGGAAAAACAATTGGGGGGGTCGAAATTTTGTTATTTTTTTTTTAACTAAAGAAATATAACTAGTGATCCATCGGTTTACGGGTGAGCGTTCACTTCTGACGCAGCGTCCTAGCAAAAAAAAACGACCGTAGTGAGGCTCTTTTGGCTAGTGTATATAACGAGAATAGAAGATTGATTGACATTCCTTAATCTTATTACCGCGGATGGGATCACGCGTGAGTGATGTATGCTTTCTCATTTTGCGTGATGTTTCTGCACGATATAACTTCTTTATAAAGTATTTGTATTTTAGTTTCAGGAGCGCGGCGTGTAACTGCGTGTAATTATAGTATACTGCACGTTACCAAACAATTGTTAGACAATCGTCAATTTTACTACTGTCAACAAAAGTGTATGACTGTAGAGTTAATGACGGTTATTGGGGTGCTAAATGATCATAACATATATATATATATATATATATATATATATATATATATATATAGTCCTGAGTCATTTTCAGCCGAAGCAGAAAATACATTTTAAATTCCCAGGGATGCTAACTATTACAAAATATAACAGTTTTTGCACTCACACAAGCCGACTCACCGCTGGGAAGGGGATTCAAGTATATACCATTGTAACAACAGCAACGGACCTCAGCTTAAATTGGGAAATAGTAAACAGGGATCACCGTTTTACAATGTAAATGTTTCGGATCTCTCTCTCTCTCTCTCTTTTTCTCTGTATATATATATATATATATATATATATATATGTATATACATATGGAAACAGTAATCTGAATAATCTAAATAATATTATTCATCAGCATGCATCACATATAAAACATGAAACACACATTAGCGTACAGTAACGACCTACACAATGTAGTCGCGCGAATAATATATTACGCAGTTAAATTATTTATTTAATACAGTGTAAATGTCGGTTAATCCTTTTATGATTCCTCTATTTGATAGTTTATACAAGCTTTTAACACTTAATGTGTCCTTACTCTCATAACCACATACCCCGATTGTTTGTGTCTGTGACGATCACAGATACGGATGAAATAGTAAATGTGTGATTTTCTTGACATTCGTCTTCATGTAGCCGATATACAACTTAGAATTTACACCCAGATAACGATCTAATTAAGCAAGCGAAATCAACACGTCAGGTGTAAACACTGAGAATGGTTGCACTCGCTTCCTGCGTATTTAAACTTCACCATAGAATAAGTATAAAATGCATAGATTGTGGTGATGTCTACAGTATTGTACACAAGCTACATATAGATTATTTCAGATTATATATTTCTAATGCACAGATTCTATTCTAAACAAACTATTTTCTATGGTAAAATCAAAATGTTATTTAATGAACGATATCAATTAATTGTTGTCAGATATATTTTCCGAAAAACTTCAAGCTATAAATCATCATAAAGTATCTTTTTAATAACATATCTATGAACTGAAAGTTTGTTACAATGTTGAGTTGAGATGGAGATGTATGAAACATTTTAGAACTAGACATAATCGGATAGTATTTCATAGCAATTTTGGAATAAAGTGTGCGGAAAGTTTTGACGCCGGATGTAAATAAAATATACGTGGAATACACCAGGATCAGTTGCCTACCTTACGTTTACTTTACAGTGTTCGACTTTTTGTCTGACAGAGATTGCCACCAGTACGGGCAACATCAAATTGCGCAAACGTATATCCTTTATTTCAGTTAGTATCTCTCTTTTAATTTGCAAAGTTAAGTATTCGATTTTCAGAAATGATAAAAACAAAGATGGTTTGTATCGTTTTCACTCTTGGCTTTGTTGTATTCAGTTACTACTCTTACGATCAGCCGTATACTACGATATACGAGCACAACGTAGTATGAACATTATAAAATATGACACATTTAAAAGGATACTTTGCTTTTCAAGAAAAATAAATCAAGCCATTTATATGACATGAAATCAGATATCAGTTGATAGCATTATATAATTATATCTCTAATAACATTTTCGCGTATACAATTTACCTTACGATCTATTTTAATGAGTGCAGATAAAAAGTGTATTGATTCACAGTTTTAAGAGCACATTATTAATTTGACAATAAAAACACATAGGTGCATGAATGTTGATTTATTATATAGTTTACCGTTTGACAGATGAAGGAAACAACGTGCAAATGTTGCTATGAAACACACGTGTATACGCTAAAACTGCATATAGGACAGTAAATAGAAACGATTTACTTGTAAGTTTATTGCCGGTCCTCAAAAAGGCAAGGCGGTCGATACGATACACCTAGCAACGACTACGTTTTTTATAGAAAATAATAATTTGATGCGTATTGATACATATTTTTAGAACAAACACGGTTCGACATCCCTGGAAGTAAATTGTATATTAGCATGATGTAGAGGTACTTAATAGCGTGGGTGTTATTACATAATTCCTTAACAAATTATGTTATGAAATCATAGTGTATGTTTTAAACGATTGTTGAAATACTAAGGGAAATGTTTAATTTTCAGCCTAGATACGCAACCTCGAGAACCACACACCTAAATAGAAATTGCTACCATATGTCAACCCTGGCTGACAGTACAATGCATTTCCTGATTGATGGTGTCTGTCGTAATATTCCTAAATGCATGCACTACTACAATGAATATTTGTCCCCTCAGGTTCGAAACAGAGCTGATTCAAGAGAGAAGATCGTGATTTATCTTTCGATAGATATTCATAACATAAAATACTAATAAATATTTCTTTACAATGGACATATTTTGAAAATACAGAAATGCATTTTATACAATATCCCTGTACACATTTGAATGCGATCTGAAATGAGCGAGAAGTGAACTTTCCATGTAAAAATGTGCAATGTTGGTTTTGAATCATTTGTTGTCTGACCTTACGATACGAAATTACATATAATTGCCTATTAACAATATTCTTGAATTATATGAAGCGCTAAGAAGTATGTTTAAAACATGATCATTTATCTTTTTTAAATGTTACGGACAACGCATACGTTTCTGGTATCAATTAACAGAGGAAATACATGGCAGAACAACACACACCCCCACACACATACAGCCCCACACATACAGCCCCCAGATATATATGTATATACATATATACATATTTATATATATATATAGCCTAAAGAAGCTTTGAGTCATTAAAAAAAATACATAAATGTAAAATGCAGTTTAAATTCCCAGACACACTAACTAAATCCAAGATATTGCAAACTTAACATTCGTTGGAAAATTAATAAATGAAAAAATATAAGTAAAAGAAAAAAAAGGGAGGGGTTATTATCTAAGAGTGAAACAAAAACAGGAGACCATAAGCGTCTAATATTAACACGGGGATCATCAGCTGTTTACCATGTAACTGTTTCGTAGATTTAAAAACAGGACAGTTATAATATTCATGGCTCTCCAATGGTACTGATTATACGACCATTTCCCCAATATAAGTGTCGAAATAATTAAGCTTAAAATATCACTAATATATACATAAATAAATAATAATAATGATAAAATAATAATAATAATAATAATATATTACCTTTAATATATATATATATATGTGTATACATACATATATATATATATATATATATATATATATATATATATATATTTATAAAGATAGAAGAAATAAAGATAGAAGATTGCTCTATCTCGTATATGTAGCTTAACCTTTTCACTATAGGTCCTATTTACTAAAAGTTTACTTTTGTTTGATATTTGATTATATATATATATATATATATATATATATATATATATATATATATATATATAAAATGCGATAGAGTTGCCATCTATCACTCTCACATTACAATAAAATGGGTTACTTTCAATGCAAAATAGTATTTTCAGATTGTGTGTGTATAGCAC
>OY744540.1:54815765-54833265 GCA_963556195.1 Sepiola atlantica | reverse complement strand
CCCTCTCCGAAAAGAACGTAAGGAACGTTTTAACAATTAAGATTTCGAATC
Source organism: Sepiola atlantica (assembly GCA_963556195.1). Taxonomy (NCBI): domain Eukaryota; kingdom Metazoa; phylum Mollusca; class Cephalopoda; order Sepiida; family Sepiolidae; genus Sepiola; species Sepiola atlantica. Next base: position 54,833,214 of record OY744540.1, on the reverse strand, counting down.
TACTAAAATTATAATTTTGACCAAATGCTGACTCATTTTCTTTCTTTAAGAATGAGTCGGCAATTTATTTCCACATTATAATATAATTTAATCAGAAAATATCCAAATACCACACATATATATATATATATATATATATATATATTCATGCAAACATGCTGACTCAATATGTGAATATTCTAGACGTGTAATAAAGTGTTGTCGCAATATGTATGCATTTATATATAAAAAAAATATTTGTATGAATAAAGATCTATTTTTCTATAAGGCACCATTAAAAACACATCAGCCAAACCATATTAATAACTATTAAACCACACACACACACTATATATATATATATATATATATATATATATATATATATATATATATAACATTATAAAATAATCACTGATTATTCGCTATTCAGCATTGGCCGAGTGTTTCTAGACGTCGGCATTTGAGTTGCAAAATACTCGGAATCCGGGGTTTCAAATTGCATGCCCAGTAGTGATAGTCATATCTCTGCCCGATTATCAAGGACGTATACGTATATAGATAACAGACAAAACAAATATTTATTATGTGCATCTTCTAAAAAAAAACCGTAGTATTAAGACAGCATGACATCGCAAGCTATATATGCATTCTTTCATTCATTACGTAGAACGCTTTTATGACGTCAATCTCCCGGGTGAAGTGGTAAGATTATCACTGTTTATTCGCTATTCAGTGTTGACCGACTGGTTCTAGACGTCGGAATCTCAGTTGCAAAATACTCGGAATCCGGGGTTTCGAATCGCATGACCAGTAATGAATAGTCATATCTCTATGCTGATAAACTCCGATTATAAAAGAAGGAAACGTATATGTATATATATATATATATATTAATTATATTTATACGCACATTAAAGTGAGTCATGGGCACGTGCTTCTGACTCACAGCTGTCATCAGCATGGCTAACTTAGATAATGGTCAAACCTTCAATATCTATGTTCATAGTCCAGATTTTTTTCACTTAAATGTATTTTAATGTAATTATTTTTATTGGTGATTGCAGCGTTCGTTGTTATTTTGCTTACTATTAAATCGATGTTTTCACTTTCTAAGTGGTTAAGATCCCGAAAATTGCATTATTAGTGGGCCATTAGGGTATGGGACGGATTTTTTCGTTAATATTTTTATATTTTTATTTATTTTATACGTACATAAAAGTAATTAATGGGCACGTATCCTTCCGGCGTACAGCTGTTATATATATATATATATATATATATATATATATATATATATATATATATATATATATATATATATACTCCAACACTGTGGTTGATTTCTATCTGACTACGTTTACGCTCGACGCTTATAACTAAATGTATCTGCATTACATGCCAAACTACCGTGGCCAAGAGGACAGGGTGACAGCTTCCAGATGGAATGTTTATCTATGAACCGGGTTCACGCTCCGATACTGTATTAAAGTATAATTTCTATGCACTAATGAGAGCCAAATGTTCGAAACAACATCGCGTGTAGGTAAAATATTATAATATAATATAATATTATAAGAGGACCTTTTAAGTGTATTAAAGTCGAGCACTGTTGAAGAGATTAAAACAGGCACTCACCTCTGATTCGGTGTGATACTCCGACTCTGTCGTTGAGTTCAATCTGAGTGACTTGATGTTTACTTTCGCCGATTTTATCATGAATATAACTTGATTTCACAGTATTACATGACAACCTCTAGTAACTAAGGGGATATGGCCAACATTTACAGAGACAAAGAGTCTCAATGCACCGTGTTCGCGGCCCGTGACCATCTGAGATTGTCATTGTGCATGCACTGATGAGAGTAAAAAGCTCTAAACGACGTTGTATGTAGGTAAACTCTTTAAATATGATTCACTATTAGTAGAGATCTCTTTAACTAAATTAAAGTAAATCACTATTAAAGAGATTCAAACATGGAGATCTACATACCAGTGCGATACTCCGACTGTGTCGTTGAGTTCTAAAGGTTTACTTAAAAATATGATTTAGGTTCATGAGAATGATCATAACAATATATGAATATGAAACAAAAATAGTGAGAAACTACAAATATGCTGATAAACATTTTATACATCTATTAATCCCTTTTTATAAAATAGTATATACAGTTTCTCTCTCAAATAAGCAAAACGTAATATGCGTACTATGCTCAAACGGTAAGTATGTCGTTCGATCGGCAAATAAAAAAAAATACCATTTTAGGAACATTTTTTTTTTATGTAGCATTTACATGATTTTATTTTTAATAATATGTTTAAAAAAATGTTTTAAAACTTCGAACATCGATAAGGATATCGAATTAGAGGTGCTAGTTTTTAATCCGCGATTAGTGGTGTTTATAAATATGTTTCTTGCTAACGGAATCGGCTAATTAAGAACCATGGTACCAACATAGAATACTTCCGGGAAGAATATTCAGATATAGATTTCCTTACTTAATAGAAGGAACTCGATTATCAGCACAAGGAATATACATTTCGCATAAAGCAGTGAACAGTATCTCGAACTTTATCTCAAGTGGCACACTTTCTATGTGTGAATTCAAACAAAACATTCAAAACCCACACAACAAATAATTCTTATACATTGTCTTGAAAAACATAAACTCACAAAATACACAACTTATGTTAAAAAAGAATAGCATTACAAGTAATACTTTTTTAAAAATCGTGTATTTGGTTAAATGTGAAGAAAATACATAACAAACACGCACTTATAAATATGGTACATTGAACTTTAGTTCAAACAATAAGACATGTTAAATTATCCCTATCGAATTATTGACCTAAGCTGGTGTATTTTGACTCATCCTTCCGGTCCTTCCGGAAGTGAAGTAATTCTGAGAGGATTGTTTTCACATTATCATTCTTTATTTTCATTACATTGTTAAGACAAGGTGGTTTGTTGTAAATTAAAGTTAAGCTATACATACCACGGTAATTACTAAATGGGTGACCATTTTGGAAGATTTAATTGCTGACTCATCCTTCCGGAAATAACGTCATTGTGAGAGCATTTTTTTCACATTATCATACTTTATTTTCATCACGTTGTTAAGACAAGGTGTTTTGTTGTAAATTGAAGTTAAGCAACAAACATCGCGGCCATTACGAAATGGGTACCAATTTGGGAAGAATAACAACACTGGTTATTTGATATGACATAGGCGTCTTCAATAGCATATTTAAACATGAGTTATTTGATATGACCGATGCGCCACCTCATTATTTTTGTCTTTTCTTAACTATGTATGGGGGAGGGTATAACAAATTTTGTTGGGGTAAGGGTAAACATTTTTTTCTTTCTTTTTTAACTGAAAATATTAATATGTATGAGGGAGGGTAACATATTTTTTTAAGGGAGGGGGGACAATTTTTTTATTTTTGTTATTTATAGACTAAAAATATTCTTATGTATGTAGGAAGTTAAAATATTTTTTTGGGGGGTAGAACTTTTTTTTTTCACTTCTTAACTGAAAATATTACGATGTATGGGGAGAGTAAAAAAAGAATTGTGGGGGGCAAAACGTTTTTCTATTTTCTTTTTAATTGAAAATATTTATATGGATCGAGGAAGATAATAAAAATTGCGGGGGGCAAAGAAAAGTATTTTTTTCTTTTCTTAACTAAAAATATTTCTATTTATGGGGAGGGTAAAAATAATGGGGTCTAAATTTTTGTTTTCTTTATTTTTATCTAAAAATATTATTGGAGGGAGACAGAGAAAATTAATGTCTAACCACCCAAGAAATATGACGGGGCTCCATCGGTTTACGAGTAAGCGTTCATTTTTGACGCGTTAGCCTAGGAAAAATGAGAGACCGTATGCTAGTATATATAATGGGTATTTTTAGACATTTGGAACATTGTATCCCTTTGTTCTTAGAGCTGTTTCTAATTTGGCATTATGTAGAATAAGCCCGCCTATGTTTGGAGATAATTAAAGTATTTTCACATTTGTTAAATCTTTGAAATTTCGCCACGCTAGCATATACGGACACATTTTAATCTCAATTTGTTTGATGGCTTCTGATTAATAGCACGGATATTTGTTTGACAAAAAACTGACATCACTGGTTATTGATTTCCGCAAGTTTCCCATGTGGGATTATCTTGCTGGGATTAAGGTGTGCTGCGGCGCCGATATTCGACTGCGTTGTGTACAATTATGGAACTGCTCTGTAGCAGGATTGAAAATCTCGACGCATGCATTCTGGGATCTATTGCCTGACAATGGATCTAATCTATCATCTTCATATTGCATGCCATAAAACCTAAAATCACAAATATTCCACCGTGTTTATCACGCCATCTTTTCGGTTTCCTTTTATTACTTTTCTCACGATTACATGTCCCCTCATATATTTACATTTGTTTGCTTTTAATATATTGTTCCTGTTATGTCTCTCAAGTTTTCTTGGGAATGTATTTATGTTTTTACATAAGCTCCAAATGTAAGTCCGTTACTCTTACGTTATGACCATAAAGACATTAACCGAAATATTACTAGTCAGATTGTGTGGAGTGTGAGTGTTCAACACGCTCACGTTTCCTATTGTGATATTTCCTACCGCTGAGCATTCTCATCATACGATATACCACAATAAATATCTGAACAATTACTGTCTATTCCGTGTAACATACTGTATTTATCAGTTTTCTAACTGATAACTGCTTCTGATTTTCAAACATAACCGTTATTATACAAAAACTAAAACAACAGTTTTGAGCAACGTTTTAGAATATACGTTTGAATATTTTCATCATCCTATATGAGAAAATCCAGTTCATTTCAAAGGTATATTTATAAAATTGTAATGCAATGTACACAGACACATGGAGTATTACTAAAATTCTCATAACAATTGTGTATCTATATGTGAAGGTATAGTAACACACACACTGTTCGATGCCGTGTCTAACTATATTATTATTGGATTAACGTATATAGTATAGCGTTTACGATATGCATTCAGTAAACTGCAATAGTAAGTGTAACGATCATAAAAGAGTCACATTTATATGGTAAAGTAATCGACTACGTCACTATGTTCAGCGACTACGTTACTTCATAATTTTTGTCACACCTGAAGGTCGAACACTTATGTGTAGAAATACAATTATAGATATTTATTGTTCATTGGAGTGTGCCAACAGTACTTAAAGAAGATCAACTACTCGAATCTTCTAGCTAGTCGCTTTTAATCCAGACCCAAAATCGAACTAGTAAATATATGATATTTGGACTGCCATGTTCCAAATGTGGGATGTGGACTCTGTATTCAATGTACCGTTGAATAATGAGCGGGGTTCTCCACGTATATCAAGTTTAACACAGGTGGACGACTGCGGGTCTACACTAGCTTGTCGTGTATGGAACAATGACAGTTGAAAGAGTCTATTTAGAATAACCTGCCGCTAGTGGGAGATTTGACGGTGAGATAAGAGAAGGGCAATACTCAGAAAATATGCAGATGGGGTACACGGATATTAGGTCACACACGAGAACAGGAGAGAAAGGGTATATATAAGAAGCCCGTGTTTTAGAGATTGACGTCAACGGTCGTTAAAATGCCATAAAGAGATATACATATTTAAGGTTCCTTGTCTGTATGCTTATATGTCAATTTATTTATGTAACTATCTATGTGTATATCTATGAATCTATCTATACATGTATGTATCTATATGTCCATCCATCTTTTTTAAGAGTTCTGCCTCTTATAGCACATCCCATGTGAATTGTACGTGTTACTTATTTAACCAATTTTCCTATATACATCAATTTACAAATAGTATAGTTTCTCTCAATTGAACATAACTTAATGAAGAACTGATACGCACACACATCAGCCCCACCAGGTCTTAACCAGAGACGGCGTGAAGAAGATTACAACGACTACATTGAAGTGACGAAACGATAGATCGTATCCCGAGAAATAAACACAACTCAGACACGATCCCGACGAAAGGAATGGTGAATCCTGATCTGACGAAGAAACAAGGGCAATCAAACAGTACATCACGTACTCGGCTTCTAATGTGTCAGTGTGTGTCCCCTCCTGTGCAGCTCGCCACTATACCAGCAGCCGGATAAGACAGAATATATATATATATATATATATATATATATACACACACACACACACATATATATATATATATATATATATATATATATATATATATATATATATATATACATATATGTATGTGTGTGTGTGTGGGTGTGTGGGTGTGTGTGTGTAAAGTGCCTGCATCCAATGTCATGTTAACGACATACAAACTGCGATCATACACTTTCTCCATATATGGATATTCAGCAAGCTAAACACACCCATGCCAGCTGACTGTTAGTTTGAGAAGAGTTACATGAACATATTTAAGATGTATACTACATATCAGTCCTGTATTATTTTTCTGATAGATTATATTACACCGATGTATTAGTTCACTTACATTATGTAATTCTAAATCGGAAGACATCAAAGTTATAAAGACCGTATATTGTTTACAAAAGAGGCGCATGATAGGAAAAATAGTTCACGGGGTGGAATGTTGCTAATAATTATAAATGGGAGTGAAAGGGATAACGTATGATAGACAGAAACACAACCTTTAAGGGAAAGTAGAAATTAGAAGATGAAGTAAAATAAAAATATATGAGTTAGAGGAAAAGAGAGTTAAATAAAAAGAAGGAGCAATAAAACAACAGCTTAAGAGAGAGAGAGAGAGAGAGAGAGAAGGAGAGGGATTATAGTATAATATAAGTATATATTATGAAACCAGTTGACTTCGAGAACGTGTACGTATGGGAAAGTTGATGTAATTTAGTTAATTATGTTTAAGTTGCTTATAAGATTGATATCCTTAACTCCATTAACATTTTGTTTAGATATCTTCTTTATGAATTGATCTATTAATCTAATGTGGGGCATAACAATGTTATCTACACCGGTCATAAGGTTTCAAATAAGATTTCAGTAGGAAGATGATCAGATACAAACAGAGCTAGATTTCTAATAGGTATTCAAATACATTTATAATAATAGTTCTATTAACATTACATCATTATTTTCTCTTCTGTGCCATTTTGAGATGAAGAGTTGTTCGAACAAACCTGATGGGCGTGCATATGCATTATTAATATTTCCTGTAAAGGTCTGCTATACTTTAAAGTTGTCATTAATTAGGATATACAACTATATTGACCCATTGATAGAAGCCATGTAGATATTAAAATTGCTAAAAAGATCAATCATTTTGCTCTCTTGTACTCTACATATTTTTTATCATGTTTCAAAATGCGCTAATCTTATTAAACTAGTTTCATTTCGGCTGTGATGCTTTTCTAATTTAATAGATAAGAGGAAGTTAAATAAGGAAGTATAAATATCACATGTAGAATATGTCGATGATGTAAGTCAACTGTAAGTATCAATGTATGCTTTTCATGTAATTATCATGACCATGATTTAGATAATCCACATATAGCAACATTATTACTTTGAGACACGCCACCTAGAGATTAAATTCTGACTCATTACGAGAAATAGAGCCTACTTCTAATCGGAAATGTTAAGCTGATTACTATACTGTTGCGAAGTCTATTAAATCCTTTGCAGAAATGAGAGAATACCTGCTTAAGGTATATTGATGAAATAGAAATGAAAAGTGAAGAAAAATAAAGGCACATGCTACTAATATATTCGCAGGATATATATATATATATATATATATATATATATATATATATATATATATATATATATATATATATATATATATATATATATATATGGAAAATGTAAAAAGAAAAATAACAATATTTTATTATTGCATGAATCAACATTTCGTCTTTATTGTATGAGACTTTCTCAGGATGCTTACTTTTGTAGAAAACATCATAACGGGTATAGAGTGTGTCGGCCGCTGGTTCAAGACTACGGCGGTTTGGGGGCAGAAGCAATCAAAATATGACACATGATACAGACGGTGACGGTTTGTAAGCAAACGGTACGAGTCTAAACTTCAATACGAAGTGGTGGGGTTGTTACAATGCAATGTGAGAAGGGGTAGGTAGCGAACTTCCTCGCGGTTTGATTTGATTCAAATTATGAAAATTGGGAGGGGAGGGTAATATGAGGTGTGCTAATTGTGTCATTCCAATTTTGACCGAAGTTCATACACTGTTTGGGGCACGCAACAGGAAGTGTGTGGGTGGAAGGATGAAAAAAGAAAGAAACAGGAAAGAAAGAGAGAGCCAGAAAACACGGTCATGCTTAAAAGTTAAAAAGGGTGAAAGGAAAAGAATGAACAAAAAACAATTCCTCTGTATGAGCATCTACAGGTGAGCGACTTGTAATAATAAGTCTAGAAACATATGAGTCTGCTTAGTAAAATATTTAAAGATACATCCTATATGTCTAGTAGATGTGCTGACGGCTATATATTTACCTATTTAATTATGTATGTGTGTGTTGATTTATTAAATATTTCATATATATTTACTTATTTATAATAATAGATATGTTGTATATTATTAAAATATTCGTACGCATAAGACCACGATAATATATATATATATATATATATATATATATATATATATATATATATATATATATATATATATATATATATGTCGAACATGGATTAAAGTAACGAAAACGATAATGAGTTTTAATAGAATGTTTTTGGAGTGCTATTTACAATTTTACTTGTTCCCCATACATTTATACAACTATTGTTTCATATCCGGAAGGTATGAACATCTTTAAAAAACAGGTGTGGAAAATTGGGCAAACTCTAAAAATTTCCCCTACTGCTCTGAAAATTAGGCAGTACTCAACATACCAACTTCGTGGGCTTTATTTTACCCCGGTAAAAGACGCGACTTGACTTTTTCAAAAGCTGTTACCGATTTTACAGAATTATTTAGCCTTAAGACTTTTCTATTCCATAAATTGCCTCAATTTAGTCAAAATAAAAATGGCGGAAAAATACTATTTTCATGCACAAATAGCTGATATTTAAATTCTAATAAGTGGAACATACATGTTTTAGGCAGGAACATTACATGTTTAATTTTTCGTGCAAGGACATGTATCAGGAAACGACACAGAAAGCCGACGTAGGGTTTTAAACAAGTTAAAAAAGTAAAGTAAATTTAACATTACAGAAATTAGCCGAAGACTGCCAGTGATTGGTATATTTTTCACAAGATTCGAAAGACATTCAAAAGGTAGACATTGTGCACATAAGAAAAGTACGTCACAAACTACATTTCAAGTTTCTTTAAAAAACCATCACAACATAAAAAGGGATTATTTTCCCGCTCTTCCAAAACAAGCCAGCTCCTCAGAAAACATGATAAGGTACCATCTAGCCCCTGTGTCTTTAATGAACCCCTTATAAATGAGTATAGTTACTTACAGACGACGTCGTTTAGAGCTTTTTACTCTCATTAGTGAAGGGAAGTGATGATTTAAGACGGTTGCAAGGCGTGCACCCGGTTCTGCGCACGCTTTCTACTCTATCCTAACAACTGTAGGAAATTGTCACATGATATATAGAATGTTAAGTTAAGTTCATGCCGATTACAGCGTAAACGTCAAGACAGACTAGATTACTCAAATAATTTCGAGGTCTTGGTTTGTAGCTAAATGAATGTTAATTTTAAATATTTCATCACATTGCTCAACTTTAATCATCGTAAAGAGGCATATACAATAATATTTGTTAATAAATATACACTTTTATTTACATACATACAATGTGGTTTCGAGCTATTTACTCTCATCAGTGTAGGAAAGTGATACTTTCAGCACGCCGCAAGACGCATACACAGTTCACAGAGACACCTTAAACGCTATACGCTTCAACTCGATCCTAAAAGCCCTACGCAATTATCACATGATACGGATCATTTTGAGTTATATTTATGCCGATTACAGCGTACGCATAAAAACAGACTAAAGGACTCAACGTATTTACTCGGAGTATTGCGTTGTATATAAGTAAATGAATCTATATATTAATATTTTAATCTTTGTTCATTTTATGGCAGTAGACGTTCATAAAAATTAAAGGGCCCATGTCATAGAACTTACACGTTATTTCTATATGAGATACGAAGATGTTTGAATAATCTGTAAAAAGTCTTCTTTAGCCGTCACACGTTTAGTTAGCAAAGAAGTGTAGTACGCAGAATTTTCTCTCTCTCTCTCTCTCTAATTAGCTAGTAAACTCTGTAATAGTATATATTTCTTGCAGGAATTAACGTTGTCTGGTAGATTATCCAACTAAGGTCTGTTTTTTTAGTGAACTTTACATGAAGATAGTGCCCATTTTCCCGTATTAGCCCGTGATTACCCGTGTAGAAGGATTCTTGTTTGGGTGTCAAATACTATGTTATTTTTAATATTTGTAAGGGGGAACTAGAGAGGGTTATATCCTCATGTTTTACTCCCCCTTGTACAGAAAGATCGAATGCACTCGGGGGTTGTGTTAAGTAAGTAATTCAAACTTGTTATATATATGCTAATGTGCACAACTATATGGAAAATGCGAACGTACAATTCAGAATAATTCAATCGAATCAATTCAGAAGGTCGCATTATATAGTTCCTCGGAAGTATAAACATACACCATGACTAAAGAGACACATATAATATTTTAGAAAGATAAGAAACGAAACGGTGAAAAAGCAGAAATAAAAAGAAAAGTGTTGCAAACCTCTTAGATTGGTGTAAAATTATGAGAAACCGACATGTGTATATATGTATCTCACTATTTCTTCTTCTCTCTACATATATATATATATATATATATATATATATATATATATACATATATATGCGAATCGATAGTGCAACGCAGTCATATAACTGCATATATGATTTAGAATGTTATTAAATATCAAGTTCCTAAGTAGAAGTATCCGATAAAATACATTTTATATTTGAATCATTTCCTTCAGAATGTATACTTTTTCTCATTTTCTTTAGATTATTCATAAATATTAAGCTTGGCAAGGAACGCGATGCGTTGTACTTTTCTCGAGCCAATTCCTGAATGTACAAATCTCATAAATATATATTAAAAGATGATCAGAACTCGAAAATTAATAATTACTTGAGGTTACGAGAAGATCAACTTCCACCAGTATTTAATTTGGTATTCATAAGCAAATATATTTACTAATATATATATATATATATATATACACACATATATATGCATATATATATACATATATATGTATATACGTATATATACATATATATGCATATGCATGTATATATATATATATATATATATATATATACGTATCTATATATATATATCTATATATATATATATATATATATATATATATATATTAATTATTAGTATGAGTTCATGTCTCCATATTAATTTTCTCATGGGATATATACATATATATATATATATATATATATATATATATATATTATACATTAATGGTTTAGTATTTACATCAACAGTGCTCAATATGTGATAGTGTATGTGTTTAAGTCTGCGTGTGTATAACTATACATACACGTATATTTATTAAATATTATATCACAATATCTAATACTAACATGAACAAGGATGTGCACAGAAAATGCACATAGATGAGAGTAAGACGGCTAATAAATAATATGTATGCATGCATATTGACTGTGTTATGCATATCTCACCATTACTATTTGTTAAATGATATATCAAAATAACTAATACTAACATGAACAAGAAATGGGCACTGAAAAATGCACATAAATGAGAGAAAGACAGCTTAGAAATAATATGTATCCATGCATATTGACTGTGTTATGCATAGCCCACTATTACTATTTGTTAAATGATATATCAAAATACCTAATACTATCATGAACAAGGAATGTGCACAGAAAATGCACATAAATTAGAGTAATACAGCTAAGAAACATGTGTCCATGCATATTGACTGTGTTATTCATATCTCGCCTATATGGGCTAATTCTCATATGTTGGTATGTTGAGCGTTTTCACTGCAAGTTTCAGAGCTAGTATTATCCGTTTATTGAAACCTCTGATTATCGACAATGTACGTGAATCCTTAAAAAAAACACTTTTAATATTTGCAACTATATATCTTCTCCGTTCTCAGAGTGTTATGTTATGTAAAATACATTATATTTTGTAGTAAACCATCAACATTTTCACGGTCTCAGCGATCGTCAGATAGGCAGGAACACGTATTGTGTGTTTTTCCTTGCCTTATATAAATTTCTATCATCTTAACGAGATACAGACATTAAAGCAAACATATCTAATCGCAATTAATGATATTTTCTTTATAAAAATCAATAACAAATAGATATAATTTTTTTTAAATTAACATTTGATAATAATGATAATATTATATAAATAAATAAACAGAATAATAATAACCAAACAGAATTATATATATATATATATATATATATATATATATATATATATATATATATATATATATATATATATATATGGGTGTACATATATAAATATATATATATATATGTATATATATAAATATATATATATATATATACAGTTTCATATGCACATTTATAATATATATATATATATATATATATACAGTTTCATATGCACATTTATAATATATATATATATATATATATATACATATATATTAGATAAAAAAGTAATAATTAAGTGGAAAAAATATTGTTTTTATTTGTTATTTGGATTTAAATACATCATCTGCATCTAATACATGGTTTTTGAAGGCATCTTGCCTCTTACTTTTAGTTTAAAATTCTAAAGATGCTTAAAAATGAACTTTCCAAAAATGGATACCCACCAGCGACCATGTGCGATTTAAGTTCAATTTGAAACATAAATTTACACTGTTAGGCCACACAACACCGGACGGCATTCTAGAAGACCAAGAAGGGTTATTACGAAAAAAAATAAGCTTCATAACTTGTATTTGTCTAAAGCTTTAACGAGGCTTGTTATATAAGGCGAAAATAAATAAGTCAAGATGAAGAGGAAGTAACACATATTGTTTTGATCGTTTATTTTGTATTTATATCAAAATATCTGCATATAACATATGTGTTTTAAGGCGTTTTGCCTCTTTCATTAAGCTTATATATATATATATATATATATATATATATATATATATATAATATATATATATATATATGTATATATATATATATATATACACACATATATGTATATATATATATATGTATATGTATATATATATAGATGTAGATACACACATACATCTCTATCTTTCTCTCTCTCTCTCTCTCTCTCTATATATATATATATATATATATATAAATGAGAGAACAGAGATAAATATGTACTGATGACTAATTTATTTTAACTTCGAGTAGTCAATGCAAGGTGTACTCAGTAAAAACATGTTGATTTTAGTTTCCTGAAGCCAAGGTATTTCAAAAATAAAATCTTATCAACAGATGAACTCTATAGATGGATAAGTTGGAAGTTAAAAAGCCAAAATTAAAAATTTGAAAGAAATATGAAGTAATGGAGGATAAGAGTGTGCGTGTAAATATATCGAGTATGTCCAGTTGGTGAATGTCCGTAGATAAGGTGTCCGGTGAAAAGAGATTAAAAGATGGAAGAAATGGGTTTCGGGAAGGCAGCGTTGAAAATGTTCAAAAATCAAGTAAACCCAATTGAAAGGTGTTTAGATGGAAGGCACTTATTTGGATGTAATTTTGATGATTAGGGCCATTTAAAAATACTTCCTTGAACAGAGAATGAGAGTGGGTTTTCAGAAGTTGGTTCTGTTGGATAGTGATGAGGTGATACAATTAAATACGAAAATAATCATTTTATCCACAAAAACAAATCTTTAAATGTAAGTGAACACTAAATGGCAATACAGAATAAAAAGCGGACAAATACTGCACTACCCAAGAAAACCTAGCCATATACAGATAGACCCACAAAAAACTATTACTATTGACAAACTAACTGTCCCCCAGGGCATAGTTAAAATAAAATAATTAGACCAATAGTATTTGGTGTAATCCACCTTATAACTGCAATGTGAAACCAAACATCGCTAAGGAATTCTTCAAAATTTTAGATAACTCATTCAAGCACTCGCATAAATGCAACACTATTTTCAATAAAAAAAATCCATTAAAATGGCCTACTCCACAATGCATAATATAGCACAAACCATCATCACATCAAATAACACAAAAATTAAATCTACCCAGTAACCAGCACCTACTATACACCCTAATAATACTTGTAACTGCCATACCTCTAGAGAATGCCCGTTTAATGACAATTGCATACACAGTAACATCATGTATGCTTGTACTGTTAAAAAATCCCCCCAACACCCATTATGCAAACATACACCAATATACAAAGGCTCCCCTTACCCTAACCCTCTCCACTTCCCCAACTCCCTATATCAAACGACACCCTAGATAACACCGCTTACACTAACCAACAATCCCCGCTAACTAGCAATAACCTTGACCTCACCCCTCAAATTCCCTCATCTTCTCCACTTATCAATTCCAACTTAACTTTGGCCCAGAACGTTACCATAAAAACCCAAAACATCACCGATACTATAAATAACACACATACTATAATAACAACCCCATACAATATACAACCTTGTGGCAAGTTCCTTCTCCATCAATACCTGAATCTCAAACCATATCTACTCTTTCAAACATAATAAAAACAATGCCACTGGCACCTCTCTATCGAATCTAATAAAAAAGTGTTAACAGTAAACACATTCCCTACTCCCTACATTGAGCAATATTAAAAAGGTCTTAATCCTACACTTTAGGGTCCGATTTCTTGCCAACTATGTACATTATAAACATTTATGATAGCTAGAGCAGCTAAAAGCAAAAATATTATTAACTCTTACTTGAACTTATCTCAAATTGCAGGCACAAGCGAACATTTAAATACATAAATGTGACTACTCTATCTGACAAATTTCCTTCAAGCCAACACCACCCTCCCTAACATTAGACTAATTCTTAAATTCTATAATTTATTTTTTAATGGTTAACTTTTCCAACCTTACAACTTACTATCCCAATAACATAGCGTACCCTCCCCTGTACACCTACTAACTCTATTAACCCATAACACTCAATGTAAAATGAGAACTAATATTATTCTTCTCCACTCCACTGATCATTAACCGCTTCTACTTCAACATTCTAGTTCTTATCACCCTATTTTCAATTATTGGCTAACCCTCGCCCACACTCCTCTATCGCTAATTTATCTCCCTGTTATCTGATCCATCGACTCTGTATACGCTACGCTCTACCGAAAATAGTTTTCGCATAAATTCCATTACTCTCAACTTTTAAACTACGCTCCCTGGTTACGCCTTTAATGGTCTATTTTCCCGCCTTCAAAATCCATTCATAATTTAAACACACTAGTGCATCACTTAGGTTACAAAATTCAAACCAATCCACCCTCATAGCCTTTATACTAGAACTCAATTGTTGCAAACAGATTAACGCTGTTCCCAATCCTAACTTCAGTTATACATAAAGTTTCTGATTTAGTCATGCATTTAATATTGAACTAATTGGGAATTCTTCAAAGTCATTATACATTAAACTCTGAACTACTAGCTTTTCTCCTAATTATTACATATTAAACACGTAAATTCAAGATTTCCATTCATCTGAACACTAATTTCCCAATTTAAACCCTTTTAAGTGTTTTTGATTATATATAAGCTTGTATAAAAATCCGTTTTAATTACGGCCCCGCCCTTTGAGAATTATTTACTTACTTACTTGAATTCACTTCTGTTTTTAGTTTATGAAAACCCCACCTATACTCACACCTGGCTTATTGCTTACTAGCAATGAGCAGTAACCAAAAAAACCCTTCCCCTTCTCTTCTCCCAGCATCAGTCATAGTTTATTTTACTTGTCCTATCACCAACCTTCTTTATCTTTTATCTTTATCCCGTCCTCCCACTCCTTCCCTTGGCTTTGTATCCAACCAAAGCTTCCGCCTTTCTTAGACTCGAGCGAAGTCACTACTTAAATTTCCGACTGCCTGAAAAATTACTTTCTTTAGCAGCCACGGAAGTATTTTAAAATGGCCCGGAATCTCTAAATTTCACTCGAATAAGTGCGTTCCATCTGCGATTGAACTAAACATCTTTCTATCGGATTTACTTCATAATTGAACATTTTCAACGCCGCCTTCACGAAACCCCTTTTTTCCATCTTTAAATCTCCTTTCACTTGAACACCTTATCTACGGACACTCACCAACTTGACACACTTTATATTTTTACACGCACACTTTTATCCTTTATTACTTTCTATGTTTTTACAAATTTTTAATTTAGGCTTTTCTACTGCCAATTTATCCATCTATGTAATTCTTCTGATGATAAGATGTTAATATTTGAAAAGCCCTAGCTTAAGGATAGAAAAATAAACATGTTTGTACCGAGTAAACGTTAAATTGACCACTCGAAGTTAGAATTCGATGTGTCATTGGTACATATTGTTGCATAGCCGTCCCGTCATGGGTCGTGGCAGTTCTCGCTTATCTGGTGTATCAGCGTCGTCCTGGCTGGCCCCACGCCGTTCATCGTAATGGTCGCACGCTGCAGTCATCTTAAAGCACAACACAACCAAATACCGTTTTGGAGTTTCCAAATGTTTATTTAGCACAACACAAGTCTTCAGTTGCTGGCACGGAGGGAGTGATAGAGAATCACCGCAATATGTACATTGACCCCTTCTTTAATTCATACCTAACGCCCCCACTGGCGTCCCAGCCGGAGGTGGCTAACATGCGTCTACACGCACCACATTCTGGAAAGCAAGAGGGCGGATAACCCTTGCGATTTGAAAACTACACGTAGAAGACATTAAACCAAAACAAGTGTCTACGTATTCACACTTTAAAAGTTACGTAAAATAATTTGTTCACACCGACAGATAATGTAACAACAACAAAAAATGAAAAATAACAAAGTAACAAACACATGGCAGCATTTAACAAGAACGTACGTGCTTTGCCGGCACCTTAACCTTCAGATTGTGTAGTGTCTGTGGATGTGTGAGTCTGTGTCTGTTACACTGTCTTTTTTCCTTTATTTCCATTCAGTTTTGTTTCAAACTAAATTCGTTTGTTTTATTTACCCTCCCCTCACAATACGTTCACAATTGTTTCATTATTTTCCCCTCTGTTCCTACCCTCACGGCGCAGCAACGTCTTTTTTTAGTCTAATCTTAAAGTTCATCTTTCTTTTTTTTCGTACTTTTTTTTTCTTACAACAGCTAACGATGATTTAACTTTAGCTTTTTAGTTAGTCTTAATTAAAAGGCACTTGGTC
>OY744540.1:54743265-54813265 GCA_963556195.1 Sepiola atlantica | reverse complement strand
TCTAAGAATTAAAGTATATCTAATAATAACATTAAATTATTAGAGTTGACCCCGAAATTAAAATAATGAATGTAAAGAAAATAAATAATGAATTAATATTGCATTGATAACAGCTTAAACATCAACGACCTATATTTATAAACTACCAGCATGGCCATGCGTCTTCGTATGGCAACCATAATTTGAATTCATCATTACCGCAAAGACAACACTGCGGATTACACTTATTACAAGGACGTTTCATCGAAAAACAAAACAAAGTTTGTTTATTTTCTTTTTTTAAATAAAAACCACACAACACTGGTTAACTCTGATGATAAAATATTATTCCGAATTTGATAAGATTATAGTAAAGAAAAATATAATAAATTACACTTGCATTGATAAAAACATATATTTTCAATTTTAATATCTATCTATCTATCTATCTATCTATCTATCTATTTATCTATCTCTCTCTCTCTCTATATATATATATATATATATATATATATATATATATATATATTTCGAGCTTACATCATCGCCATTGTCATTCTGTCTATTCTGAGCGTTTTATTTCTATTCGTTTTTTTTCTGATGGATTACCAACCTATACTTGTATTTAATTCTTCATTACGCAGTGTAAATAGAATTACTTCTTACAGCATAATGACGTATTTCTCAATAATTGAGTTAAACAGTTGATCTCTAAACACAAAGAGACACATGTGTATCACACAAGACTCAATATATATAAAATAATTACAAAGTGTAAGGGTTTAATTTTTCATTGAATGCATACAAAAGATTATGTTGTGATTGTATTCATATTCTTACTTTACTAATAGGCTCTATGCACGTTTTGAGCACTGTTGAAGTAAATTCCGAGAATAAAGGGAAAATATGTATCATCATATCACCTCATACGTTAATATAATAATAATATATATAATAATATATTTTTTCTATTATAACAATTGTGTGCTAAAGTAGAATTAATATGTGAAGCTATGTGCGTGCAAAACATATTCAGCAGATTATTTGTACTTTTCAAATCGTTAGATGTGTGTGTTTTTCTCCTATGATGTAAGCAATGGATATGACAGCTTTGAAAATATAGCCTTTCAAAGTAGAAAAGCAAGCATATGCGTTGGATACGTTTACAGAAATCGAAGAACAGAAATACATGTTATCGACCATAGCAAACAAAAGGAAAAAAAACTGCAATATCAAATCGATTAACTTTATATCTCGATGGTAAAAAGTATTTATCATCACGTATGGCGTCATCATTTTTCGTCGGTTTGGTTTATTACATAATGTAATTGTACCCATTTATATGATAAAATAATTCAGTTAATACATGAATTAATGAAGCTTTTACAACCGAGTGGTTGACGTTATGAGTGAATAAGTTTATTGCGTGATTGAAATAGTTTGCCTTTTTTATAGAGCTATAACATAGTACATTATTGTCTAGAGTGTATTACATTTATGTAAGAAATAACATATACCTTCTCGGAGTATATTATACATACGCACATTCTATGTAAATGATTAATCGAAGTCGACAGCATTGGTGTCATCACTTAAAAAGAATAAGATCATTGAAAGATAGAAATACGTATTGAATACGTTGGGACTGGAGAAATGCCCACTATGCGATTATTGTCCAGTGGTAGCGATGTTCTCTATTTTATAAGATGTGGTCGAAAGTATGGGTGTGTGATGAATATCACGGTATATATATATATATATATATATATATATATATATATATATATATATATATATATATATATATATATATATATATATATATATATATAAGTTGATTTAAGGAATACGGTGTGGTCGGTAACATTCTCTTACGTAGTAAATATCCAATAGCGAATACGTATTTCAATCAATTATAATGAATTAATTATATACGACGTAACACAGCTTCAGGAGAAACCATGAATCATGTTTTTAAAAGAATGTAGTTTTGTTTTTTGCATTGGGATGGTATAAGAGCAGAAATACAGATACTATACTACTCGGGCAAAATAAAAGAAGTAATACCCTTATAAAGCGATGATGTTATGCATTCCAATATGGTATCACAGTAACACAAAATATACTACATTACCACCACTCTCCCACCCCCCAAAAAATTGTTAAGTGGTCTCATAACAACAAAACAGACACAACATAACCCTCCCTTAAATGATGGTGAAATACTTGGGAAAATTACCCGCTTAAAAAGTAGAACGTAATTACTGAGGGGGCGGTTTCAGGACAACAGAACCGATTCTACACAACACTCACTCATTAAAATATGATGCAATAATGGATTAAATCATATTTTCTTTTATTATGATGAGTCATACACTCATTGTTCTTCATAGTAACTTGGATTTTTTACTATTGACGTAAATACTGCGTACACATAAGAAAATGTAAGAATACACAGTAAAACAATTAATTAATTAGAAACTATTTAAAATTAATAGTGCAAATAAGGAATACCGAAAACGTGTGTAGATGATTACTATATATGCGGTATTCTAAAATATTGTATTGTATCAGAGAATTCAATTGACTAACCAATGTTTATGTAATTAAAGTGAGGTTATTTTGAAACTAATGTTCTATCTATTCAATTAGATAGGAATATTTCAAAAAATTACATTTGTTTTATTTATATCAAAAAACTTAGGTATTAATAACAAATTTTTAGAAACCGGTATTCATACATCTACTACTTTGAACTTACTATTTTTTTAAAGATAAATTTGATATATGTATTTAATATATTTCGACGATAGCAATGGGAACTTGTTTGAATCGGTACATACGTATTTACAAATTCAAAAGATAACAGATATATATGAACGCCATTATTTATAGTCGAGTGGAGTAAGGAGGTCGACGTATTCTTATATATATTAGCTTACAAATTATCAAAGTCTATATTTACTTAAACATAAGGGGTATTGTGATTGAGAAGATCATAAGAGGCTGAATATTATAAATGTAATGAACCAAGTATAATTACTGATGGAGGCATCACTTAATACCTAAATATACGATTAGTTTAACATGCACAGTGGCATTCGTTAATTGTCACATTGTAGTATCCTTAGTTTGTTATTCCTTTCGTACATTTACCACCTCTCATAACACGCATTATCAGTCCTATACAATAGTTTAAAATAAAGGTAATAAATATAAGATCGGTCAGTCTTGATAAATACAACATATATATATATATATATATATATATATATATATATATATATATATATATATGCAATAATATATATATATAAATATATATATATATATATATATATATATATATATATATATATATATATATAATTAATATTACTTTATATTAGACATGAAACAAATTGATGTAAGGAGCTAAGCATACTACTTCAAGGCGAAAACCACTACACGATAAGTGTTAGATGTATAGATTATGACCATAACACAAAAAGTATTTCCTCTTAGTCAAAGACATCGCTCATGGAATGCGAGAACTAAAAGCAAAAACAAGCAAGCAAGAATGTCAAGGCTGCCGAAAGTAAACCCGAAGTCTTCTTATGTTATTCCTTGATATATATATATATATATATATATATATATATAGTGTATACATCCAAGTAATTCGTTAAAATTAGTGAGTTGTTTTTATTTTAATAACTACATAGAAATTGCATATATTTCACTATAATTGGCCACACTTTGTGTTTATTTTATTTTTTGGTAGATACAATCTTTATGTCTAGTTTCATGACGTGTGCACATTCTCCTCATGTGATGATGTCTTTACGTATCTTAAAGTACACCCGTGATCTGAATTGTGTTATTATGTTATATTCCATTTGTAACATATATATATATATATATATATATATATATATATATATATATATATATATATATTAATATATCTATCTATATATATATATAGATTTATATATACATATCTATCTATCTATCTATCTATCTATCTATCTATCTATCTATCTATCTATCTATATATATATATATATATATATATATATATATATATATATATATATATATATATGCATGTTATTTCATTTGAGGAAAAACGCAACAACACTCTTTCAAATCGAAAGACATTTCTTCAAATGAATGTGCATATCTGATGAAAGCGGTCTACCGATGTAAACGCGTTATATAAAATTATAAAATAACAAAATAATTAATACATGTTGAAAAAAACATTTTACACATGTTAGTAGCCTTATTGTTTACATGTATATATATATATATATATATATATATATATATATATATATATATATATATGTTTATACACACTCGAATGTGCATGTTATTGTATGATTAAGTGAATGGTTTTGTGATCTGTTCCGTGGTTGGTTGCATTTGTCTATGCAGTTTTGTTTAAATTAAAACGAAGGAATTATTTACTGATTGATGATTTTGAATTCACGTTGTTGATATAATTGATATATTGTCAAACAAATAAGTTAGTGGTGTCGTATGCGTCTCTCGTATTTAAGTAATTTAGTGACACCTCATAGAATTTCTGGCACTTCCTGTATTTGAAAGATAGGATTTGTTAACGTGTAGTAGTAGTCTTCTTTATTGTGAATTTTTTCTCGGGTGTTCAAATATATGGGAGTTTTTTTTTTCCCAATATATTTCATATACACCTTCTCATTTCTGTTGTAGTTGTTACCCGTTAGTGTTATGTGTTTATTGCGTTTGCATTTTATTAAGATGTGTTTAAGTTCTATTTTCGGTCGCGGTTTGCTGGTGACTATTTTTGTGAGTTAACCATTTATTTTCGTTAATCTTTTTCGTAAAGTTTTTCCGTAAACACTTATGATAGTTTTTGTACTATATTAAGCAGGTAAGCTTAAATGTGTTCAAATGTTCTTTTGTGTTTCGCTTTCCTTTAAGTGGTCTTGAGTTTTTTGTTGGCTAGTTTTTCTGTGTATTAGTTGTGTGGCATATCCTATTTGCTCTAGCTATTTAGTAGTATTTTTTTCGAATTTTACTGATGTGTTTTCGTTAACTATAGTACATATCCTGCGTACAAGCTTGGTGTGTAATTGCTTCCAAAATGAATATATTGTTATGGAGTGTGGGTTTTTAGTAGATGTCTGGAATTATATGTTTTTTATATTGTAATTAATAAAACTTATGACATAATTATGCAACGATGATTATCGGAAACTGACTATATATATATATATATATATATATATATATATAGAGAGAGAGAGAGAGAGGGGGGGAGAGAGAGAGAGAGAGAGTGAGAGAGAGATAGAAGAAAAAAGAGTGATAAATATGTGACGATTGTCCAAATTTATTTCAAATTTCAATTGTTCAATGCAAGATGTATTCAGTAATAAACTAGTGTTTATTATTCTTTCCTTAGGCCAAGGCTTTCAAAGATCGAAATCTTATCATCAGAGGAGAAATACAGATGGATAAGTTGGCTTTCGAAAAAAACAAAATTCAAATATTTGAAAAATATGAAAATTATTATTAAAAATTATTAAAATAATTTTTGTTAAAAAAACATAATGAATGAAAAGAAAAGTTCCGTGAAAAAGATATGCAAATAGTCCGGGTGGTAAATTTCCGTTGAAACGAAGTCCGGTGAATTGTAGAATGTGAAGAAAATCTCTTTGCGTATGCAATAAAGCATTGTTATTTTCTTTGTTATTCATGAGTTGAATAGCACATCTATAGGTGCATGCATAGATACACATATATATTAGACAACCGTTGATCAGAATTCAGAGGATATTTTTTATATATTTCACATTCTTTCGGTTACAGATGTACATCCATTTTCTAGTCATGTAGCGTCTATTATTATTCTCATTTATGAAAAAAATATCATTTATATTAATTACAGTGTTACAAGATATAACCGCATTAATAAATATCAATCGATGTATACTTGATTGAACCCACCCTTAATTCTTAACAATAAACCGCATTTCTCTTTTTCACATGGTTTATGAGATTCTGCGTTTGCGTTTTGCTATGCGCATGCGTCACTGGACTGCTAACTTGACAATGGATAAAATGTATAATGCTTTGTATTTTCCTCCATTGGTTTCAGTTATTTTCCGTTCATGTTTTATGGATGAGTCGACAAATGAAGCATATTAAATAGTTTTAGTGAAGCGCAAGTGACAGATGCATCAAGTGTCTGCGGTTTTATCATGCAGTTGATGAAATTATTAATGTGCACTCTTACGAAGGAAGAAAAAGCCAACGAATGAAACAAGAAAGAAACACGTATACGTTTTGCAAGAAGGAAAAACGTAACCGAAGACACGGATTGGCCGGAGACGATGCCTTGTTTAGAGAGAAGATGACACGGAGAGAAAGCGCGTGAGCAACAGAGATATCTACATCATGAAGTTAAACCACACACCCTATTAATAAGTTGTGGTTTTTTATGGTATCGATTAAGGCATATCAGACGAATTTCGATATTTAATACTGATTACTAGTAAAAAAAAGAATAATTATTCCTTCTAATGATGCTTTTTGGTAGAACGAATTTTAAATAAGCATCTATGTGTAATGTGTGTTTTGTGTCAGCAAGTCTAGCAATAATACTAAAAAAATTAACATTCGATCTGAAATTGATCATAATGGTTATTGAATGCAAATCTATTGTATAATGAATAGGACTGATAATATTACCTGATCTGTGATACTTTTTTTCTTAAAACTGCATTATCTGAACGCCATCATCAGAACATTATCACCTGCACTTCAGGATATGAACCTTATCAACTAAACCACATTATTTAGCTGAACGTCATCAATATGTAAACTTCATTGACAAATATTCTTGGCTGGAATATTTCAGAAAATGAGCTAATATATTTTATGGCACCATTTGTCTTAGAAGTTAAAGTCGAATTCACATAAAGCATGTAGATTATACCCACATGATAATCCTACCATTTTTATCGGAAATATTTATTGTAAAACGATGCCACTCTTTTTAACTAGATTATAGAAATATATTATACATGAGTACTTAACCTCCCGTGTAATTTAACAAATTCCCTAAATGTGATGACACCTAATATTAAAGATAATTTTAAGGCATATTTTTTGAAGGCTATAACGAAAGAATGTTGACTCTGTTGTAATATTTTAAACCGTACTTCTACTTTGTACATTTCCGCCTATTCGCTGGAACGCTCGATTAATTTTCGGATGTTTAACATTTTATTACTTTTCAATTAAAACTATATTTCAATTTTATTAGAAATAACGACACGATAGAACTGTTCAATTTATATTCGTTCGCAAATAATTACACTCGATGCACCTGTAAACATCACACGAAACATGCTTTCCAAATAACAATGATTAACTGAATTCCGTTATTTTCTATGAGATATTTCAATATGAACAATTTTAATGAATTCAATTTCCGTGTTCACCGCAATGTGTCCCTCTCCCTCTCTCTTCATCGCTCACTCGCTATCATTGATTGTTTAACATTTTTATTTTAGATGCATCCACTTCTCTGTATGATTTTGTTTTTAAAAAGTGTTCATTTCGAAACACGCAAATCAAAACTCTAAATGTTATAATTTAAAAAGTATTTTCGAATGTATTACCCGTCACATTTTTGTCAGACATTTAGTCGATATGTTAAGCGTATGTAAGATGACACTTTTTTAGGTAAATTGTCACATTTAATGTAAACATAATATATATCAATTATGGGGATTGTGTATATGTCTGCCTCTGAGACCGAAACGATACCATTAATATCGCTCAATGGTAAATTCAAGGAAGTAGAGTAGTGTCTGTTCTCGTGCCAGGATACCATTCTCCAGACATGACCAATTTATATATAGAGTAGAAGTTGTGTAGTAGCTTTGTTATCATCATGAGACAAGACCCTCAGGCATAACCTTCTTTTTTAGAGGCATTGAGATGTTTTATATTTATTCCTTTGTTATTATAGCATATTCTTTGGGGTTATGTTTAATGTGTGTTCTTTCTTCATTTTACTATGAAACATATGCGAGGAGGAAACGTTTCTTAGTTGTGTTGCTCTTACGCTAACGTCTGCAATACAATTTACAGGTCTATTACAAATAAGTTTGAAATAATATCTCTACATGTTATTATACTAATAATAATTATTATTATTATTATTATTATTATTATTATTATTATTATTATTATTATTATTATCAGCATTATTATCAGCATTATTATTATCAGCATTATTATTATAAATATTATTAGTATCATAATCACCAAAATTATCATTATTATAATTATTATAATCATAATTAGTAGTATTATTCGAAAATATATTAAATACACGCGGTATGTTTGCTGTAGTCTGCCATCCATAACCGGGGAAAGGTCTTAAGCAATTCGTAATTTTATTCTTAGAATCGATTGTACTGGACTGAATCTTACAATACACGGATATTTTCTAATGTATGTCTTCGTAAGTAAACGTATAAAGAAATAGAATTGTAATGTGTACCCATGATATACTAACTATACGATCAGTTGCTTAAAATACTTGCTAATTAATTTATTACAACGATTTTCAAAAGTTTTCTAAATTTCTACATTTTCTCTAGTGAGCAACATTACACCCTGCATATATTATATAATAGTACATGCATATAAGTTATGCGTATTATGCAGTTCCTATTAGTCTACTAGATTATAGTTATATTTATATTTCAAACACTATACGTTCGATCGTTATTCCAAATGTGTATACTTTACGAGCAAGCCCTTTACCATTAGTTCTCCCTTTGTCGGTGTTCAGTTCTGTTCCTAGAATTGATTTCTTGAAGGATCAGCTAATGTAATGTTTTCACATATTTACTCTGACAGTCCAAGTTTATTTAGTGTTTGTTGGTTATCACCTAATTATTTTAGTATGTATTCTATATAAATACTCACACGATTATATATAAGTAGTCACTAACATACAACAACAAATTGTGTTCCTGTTACATACGAGAAGCCTTTTACAGAAATGTGTTGCAATGTCCATAAAGGCTATTTTGGTCTCTTTTCGCCCGACACCCTAGAACCGAGCAGTGGCAAGAACCATGCACGTTACACACTAGTCACATTATTGGAGATAAAGTTGTTGTATAGTGTTTGCTTTTATATCATTATCGTCCAATCGGCCTACTATATATTTCTTTGGTTCTCCCTAACACAAAGAAACAGCTATTAGGGTATGCCTTTTTCTGTACTTAATAATTCGTCACTGTCTATATATATATATATATATGAGGAGATTGTAGTTTGCTTGAAGCATTGCTGGTAAATGTAAGTGTAAATTAGTCGTCCAAGGCTATAGCAATGCGATGTGGTTGCCGTGAGATGGAAAAGTGAAAAGAAATAAACGCTCAAAACTATTTATTAATAATTTCACGAAAACTGATTAAATACCAAATAGTATTTTTTTTTTTTTGGTAAGTAACAGATCGGCAAAGGGTAATCTTAAATTTTCGAAAGAACAACTTTCATTATCAGAAGACAACAATAGAAGGCCGAGAGGGTCGGAAAAACGTGGAAAAACCGGTGTCAGATCATCGTATTATAGGGGAAAACAATTGGGAGTAGGAACGCAGAAAACGTCAAAATTCAATTAAGCAATCATATAACTAAGGTTAAAACATTATAAACATTAGTTTAGTAATATACCAATTTTTTAAATTTATTTTTTATTTTTTCTTATGTTTCATTTTAAATGACTCATCAATCTTTATTTATTTATTTATTTATTTATTTTTTTTTTTTTTTTTCATTTATTCTCTTCAAATCTAAATTTAAATTCACTGTCAAAGGGAGATAACTTATTCTAAATAATATGTTCAGACCTTAGATAATATGTTCAGAATAATATATAATAATAATAATATCAATAAATAAATTCCAAATAATATGTTCAGACCTTAGAAATGAGATTGGAAACTTGAGAAGGAATTTGAGTTGTGAAGTGGATTAGGAACGCAGAAAACATCAAAATTCCATTAAGCAATCACATAACTAAGGTTAAAACATTACAAACATTAGTTTAGTAATATACCAATTTTTTAAGTTTTATTATGTTTCATTTTACATGACTCATCAATCTTTATTTATTTATTTATTTATTTATCTTATTTTATTTTATTTTTTATTTATTTTTTTTCCATTTATTCTCTTCAAATCTAAATTTAAATGTACTGTCAAAGGGAGATAACTTATTCTAAATAATATATTCAGACTTTAGAAATGAGATTGGAAACTTGAGAAGGAATTTGAGTTGTGAAGTGGATAAAAGCCAAGGATGGGACCTTTTTTTCTTTTTTTCTTTTTTCCTTTTTTTTTAAAATTTTATTAGCAGGGGAAGGGTGGGGGGGAATAACAAGAGAGAGGATTATAAAAAAAAAAAAAAAGAAAAAAAAAAGGTAAGTAAGTTGTGGGTGGGAGTGTGAGGAGGTGGGAGTGTGAGGAGGTGGGAGTGTGAGGATGTAAGAATCAGAGGATGAAGGGAGATGACAACTCGAATCTGTTATTCAAGGCAGGGCGAAATTTAGAGATGAGGATAGCTTCCGAAATTCGAAGCTGGCCTATATTGCGGACAGAGTTGAGGATGCGGACACTAATGGAGCGATGTGTGTTGCCACATGAAATTAAGTGTTTATGGAAGGAGGAAATGTGGGTGTTTAGATGTTCTTTAATACGTTGGTGTAGAGGCCTAACGGTACTACCGATGTAGAATTTTTGGCACTTAGAGCATTGCAGGTTGTATACTGTATATGTGCGGAGGCAGAGGCCAGAGTTGGGGATGGGGCAACTAGCTAGAGAGCAGGGGTCTGGGGTGTAGTGGCTTTTTTTGGATAAATGTTGTCGGAGAGAGGTGCCTGTGTGAGAAAGTTGTATGTTAAGGTTCTCACTACGTATGGCATTGCGGATAGCAGAAGTGATACGGTCGCTAAAGCTTTAGTTTCCAATCTCATTTCTAAAGTCTGAATATATTATTTAGAATAAGTTATCTCCCTTTGACAGTAAATTTAAATTTAGATTTGAAGAGAATAAATGAAAAAAAATAAATAAAAAATAAAATAAGATAAATAAATAAATAAATAAATAAAGATTGATGAGTCATGTAAAATGAAACATAATAAAACTTAAAAAATTGGTATATTACTAAACTAATGTTTGTAATGTTTTAACCTTAGTTATGTGATTGCTTAATGGAATTTTGATGTTTTCTGCGTTCCTAATCCACTTCACAACTCAAATTCCTTCTCAAGTTTCCAATCTCATTTCTAAGGTCTGAACATATTATTTGGAATTTATTTATTGATATTATTATTATTATATATTATTCTGAACATATTATCTAAGGTCTGAACATATTATTTAGAATAAGTTATCTCCCTTTGACAGTGAATTTAAATTTAGATTTGAAGAGAATAAATGAAAAAAAAAAAAAAATAAATAAATAAATAAATAAAGATTGATGAGTCATTTAAAATGAAACATAAGAAAAAAAAAAAATTTAAAAAATTGGTATATTACTAAACTAATGTTTATAATGTTTTAACCTTAGTTATATGATTGCCTAATTGAATTTTGACGTTTTCTGCGTTCCTACTCCCAATTGTTTTCCCCTATAATACGATGATCTGACACCGGTTTTTCCACGTTTTTCCGACCCTCTCGGCCTTCTATTGTTGTCTTCTGATAATGAAAGTTGTTCTTTCGAAAATTTAAGATTACCCTTTGCCGATCTGTTACTTACCAAAAAAAAAAAATACTATTTGGTATTTAATCAGTTTTCGTGAAATTATTAATAAATCGTTTTGAGCGTTTATTTCTTTTCACTTTTCCATCTCACGGCAACCACATCGCATTGCTATAGCCTTGGACGACTAATTTACACTTATATATATATATATATATATATATATATATATATATATATATATATATATATATATATATGTATATATATGAAGAAGAATGGAAAGGAATTAGAGAAAGCAAAAGCCAAATCAAAATTCAATTCAAAAGTTCAAAGCAAGGTATATTCCGCAAAAAGGCAATTTATTCAAGTTAAATTTTCCTTAAGCCAGGCTTTTCAAAGATCAATATCTTATCATCAGAGGAAGTCGCTGGGATAGATAAGTTGGCAATGGCCAAGATTTAAAATTTGAAAAAATGAAATAAAAGTTGTAGGGAAAGAAACGCAGGGCAAAACTGTGCCCGGGTGCAAGCAAATGTCCGATTGCTAAAAAGTCCGGTGTGGAATTTTGATTTGGCTTTTGCTTTCTCTAATTCCTTTCCATTCTTCTTCATTTCTACCTGCTCTATCCTTGATATTGAGCTGTATACTCTTCACAATAGGTTTTTACCTTTCCTCAAAGTTCGCTTTTATTACACCACTTTATATATATATATATATATATATATATATATATATATATATATATATATATATATATATATATATAGGGGTGGGTTAATTACTTTTTATGAATGGATGGTTTAATAGTATCAAAAATAAAAGTGCTTTCCTACAATTTCACATAGTGGAATCTTTACCCATTTATACCCGACGAACTCTTCTACATCTCCCTAGTGTTTACCGAGATGCATACTGATATATGCAAGGATGAAATGTACGTCAAAAAAAAATGTAGACCATCAGTTATAATCAATAATAATGACCAATGGAATTAAACAAATATGACACACTCATTTTATTGTGTCATGGTTTCCCTTGGCTCTGCGGAGACCTCAGATTTTGTAGGGGAAATTATTCTATATACACTCACAAATATATTTGATAATACTGATATCGGCGTATATAGAGATGATTGATTAGCTATAATAAGACATTCCAACAGAGTCAAGAGAGAAATCTTCTAAGAAAAGTATACATATTGACATGAAAAAATAACCTTAAGAGAAGAAGTACCCGGACACATTAAAACATAACTCACTTTCTAGATGTCACGTTAAACTTAAATAAAATACTTACGAACCAAATGTAAAAACAACGCTAATCACATATACGTTATGCCAAGGCACAATCAGCCACCATAAACAATAAAACAGATTCCGAATAAAATCGAATGTAGGCTTATAAATAATTCTAACAACGAAAATGTATTTAAACAAAAAAAGCAACGTTTACAATACGCCTCTAAAAACACGGTGGTTATCATAATATCGAAATTAAATACAGGAAACATGACACCAGTTATAAAAAATATATAAAGAAAAAAAAAAAAATGATCTGGTATACACCGCCGTATAAGCAGATGCGTAAAAAATAAACTTGGCGAAAAATTCCTTAAACTCACTGAAAAACACTTCACAGTAAGCAATCACCTACATAAAATATCAAATTGCATAATAAGAAGTGACCACTATAATAAAAATAACACTAAGAAAAAACAAATATATAAGAACAGCAACTACTAATAGCCGGAACCCCAATAGCAATCCCCCAAATAGAAATGAAAAATTAAGTAATGAAAACAGTAGAATTTCATTAAGGGTTTTTTGGTTGTCAATCTACAATAATACCCAACACTTTTAACATTTGTATTTACCCCTGTAAATAAGATATTTACTTAGTCAATTTGAAAAAAAGTTATTTTGTTAATTTATACTGGAAAAAAAACCACAACCAAACAAATCAATTGAATATGATTCAAATTTAAAGAAGGGGGTATAGTTAAAAAAATAAGATTAAAAAGCCGCTGCGAAATCCCTCATCCCTCGAAATTACTTTCAGCTTTTTTGGACGATTACGTGTTAAAGGTAAGCACTGTGGAAAACGGACAGACGATAGATAAACAAGCATTTTAATATTTGAAGTGGAATATATAAATATACGTATATATATATATATATATATATATATATATATATATATATATATATATATATATATATATATATATATATATACACGTATATTTAGAGAGTTTACCAATATATTTGTTCCCTTTATTCCAGAAAGGATTCATCACAACAAACAATATATTTTATTTCATTATTTCATTATTCGCTGTGATGAATCCTTTCTGAAAGAAAGGAAAAATATCTCGGTAAACTCTCAAAATATGCGTATAAATTCTCTGTCCCCTATATACGGGCCTCATCAGGCTTGTTTTTATTGGCCTTATTCCGGACTTTACTGAATTTTCTCAGTTAAACATCCAAACCTCTCTCTCCCTCTCTCTCTTTCCTCTCTCTCTCTCTCTCTCTCTTACTTTTATAGTTTACTATTCTATACGATTTATTTAACCTATCAAGTTACAGTTTAGATGATTTTTTAACATAAATGTTACTATTGATTTCTCGTTGGGAACGATATTTTTGTCTTACTTCTGTTGTACTTTCCATATGGCTGGTTAGTGTTCGTCGTTTAGATGTGTTGGTTGTCGCATTAGAGAATGTTTCAAGAGTTCAGCTATGTTCACATCACGGTCGATTGTATAGTCTCAGTTTTCCATTTTATAATTTTTTTAGGATTTTTTTCAGTTTCATCGGGGCTGTTCTTAATTCGACTATACTTACTGGTATTATTCTTACTTTCTTAATGTCACATAACTTTTTAAGTTCCCGAGAAAGTTCCGTGCATTTTATTCCTTTTTCTGTATATTATATATTTACCTTGGGACGGCAAAATGTACCATTCGGCAGTTATTTTTCTTTCTTGCTAAATATTATGACGTCAGGTATCCTTGCTTGGATGCGTTTATCTGCTTGTACTTCTATGTCCGATAGCATTTTATATTGCTCTTTTACTGTCAATGAGAATACGTCCAAATCGGATCGATCATATTAGGCCTCCATTTAATCTACTAGGTTTATCTTAAATTGGGCGTTGTTCCTGGACCTTTTAAATCAATATTCCACAATAAATAACCCACCGCATAAAATATAAAAAAAACAACAAAATGACACTTTGTTATAGTAGTATAGTTACTTTAAAAACTGATTACTGTGAATGATAGCCATATATTAAAAAGTGATGATCAGTATAGAGTAAACTACGTACAAAATAATAATAACAATCAGGAATAGAGTTGTAGATATATAATATACGTGTCCGTTACAATAAAAATGTTTAACTAACGATACGGTTTAGTTACGAACTGTGTTCACAGAAAACAATCCTACTTTTAAAAAGTACATACGATCATACTGTATAGCCAAAAACAGTAATCACAGACTTTCATTTTATAATCCATATAATAACAACATAGGCACAGCACTATCGAAGTGCGTTACATCCCTAAAATAAGAAAATAGTTCTTGTAATAAAATTGGCCATTTAAAAAAATGTATTTCACACGTACACTGTACAACTCCACTTTTCTTTTTGTCTTAGTGAAAATTAGCCAATTGTTATGTGCCTTGATTAAGTTTGTCTACTTAATCAACGAGGTGATATAGGTTTTAACTGTATGCACTAAACACGGTGAACTATAAATACGTTTCTGAAAAATCTAGGCAATTTTTACATATATACATGGGCTAGAGGAACGGGTGAGGTGTTAATTAGTGCAAGTTTTAAGTATTAACGGACTGTGACCAATACTTTGTCTTTTCTTTTTCCTTATTTTTTTAACACCCGGTTTTCTTTCTAGTGACTATTTCAATGCGTATTGTTCTCTTTATTTCAGTCCATGCAGAGATGATATAGTATTGTAACGCTGGTTGATTGACGTATACTATAATAGGCTTCCTGCAATTTTATGAATGCTCTTCTTGTCATCAAGCACTTATGAACATATTTGGTTATGTTAATTTATTTTATATATTTAACTTATATATATATATATATATATATATATATATATATATATATATATATATATATATATATATATATATATATTCCTTTTCAAATTCGTTGCGGAATGATATAAACAGTGGTGTGCAAACTAGCTACCGGAACAGAAGCAGAAACTCGCTCTGAAGCGAGCTGATAACAGAAGATATTGTTGTTGTGAAGAAACATCTTACCTTATAGTATTTCCTCGGCTGTTTTACTGATGGAATACGGCATTATAGCCTTCAGACAATGGCGCGTCATCAGGAGAGAATACGCACTGCTTCAGGGTATTTCTAATAAATAACTATAATGAGAAACTGTTAAATTTAATTTCGTATTCACTATGAGCGGCAGAATCCACCACCTCCTTCACAAGCCGCTAAGGAACCGCACCAACTAATTTTCAATTTCCAATTGTAAATTAAATTATATACAATATGCTTCTTATTAGATATTACTCAATTCCAGTAACAAAGTACGCACGCGTATGCAAAATATATA
This sequence comes from Sepiola atlantica, assembly GCA_963556195.1. Lineage (NCBI taxonomy): Eukaryota > Metazoa > Mollusca > Cephalopoda > Sepiida > Sepiolidae > Sepiola > Sepiola atlantica. The sequence goes on along the minus strand of OY744540.1, from coordinate 54,796,908 downwards.
GAGACACGCTCGTTCCCCACATCATTATTATAGCAAATTGGTGTGTGGATATTAAACATCTCAATCAATCACATAAATGTATATGTAATACTGTGTTATACTTGCTCATGAATTAAAGTCACACTTCCTGTGCATTTTGTCTTCATTCTCATATTTTACTTGTTTCTATATTCTAACCTTTCCCCTATCTGCTATATACTCTCGTTCCTATAATTCTGTATCGGATGTGAAGACGCCAGTTTTATCACAGGAAACTTTTTTATGAAAGTAAAATCTTATTGCAAAAATAGAGTAATATTAATACTATCTTAACATTATTAAAAAAACGTTATGGGTGTTTTAAAGTTCATGTGTCTGTTTGAAAATAGAAACCACTTATTTTCTTACCAAGAAAGTGTAACAGTGTTCGGATTTCTAATGCAGTCTTTTCGAATCGTACAAAACTGAAGATTAAATGTTTTTCTGTTTCCGTTGATAAGATGCTTCACTTCGACATTTATGCATACCATTACATAGTTGTAACATGATGTCAGTCAAAATCACTTGTTCTTAACTGTATACGTGTCATATAACTGTAAAGTAATTGCCATGATGTAATTGGATGTAAGTTTGTATGAATGCTTTGTTTTTAATAACATTCGTGAGACTTCAGGTCCCTCGAATTTTTGATGATTTTTTTAATATTATTCATTATACATAAATTAATAAATGCCCCACATTAAAGTGTACTTCGAATATTTGGAAAAGGGTTTGAGGAGACCCGATATAGGCACCCAACTCTTTCAAAATGCAAATATTAATTTCCTGAATTTATTTACTTTTTAAAGCCCTCTTTAACAAAAACCCTACATTTTAAACAATTTCAAGAATAAAAATAATATAGCTGATACCCACTTAAATTAACTATGTTCAATTTTTTAAGACGGCGTTCACGTTGGTAAACACACTTTTAAATAAAATCAGAGTTTGATGTGAAACATTTCATGATGCATGAGATTTCATGCAAACTGTAGTGTAACATCCATCTGTGTTGTTTCTTGTTCAACTCTTTCTATAATGAAGCAGATGGTTCTATGGTATGTTTTACTTTGAAATCAATGTTGGGTTTTGATACGGCTGTTTCTGTCGTCCTTGATGGGCAGTAGTAAGCCCTTTCGACTGTTTTATGAGGGTTTAACGAAATATGTCGTTTCACACTTTGTTCATAGTCGCAACTCCGACACGTCAATCTCCTTCACAAAAGTTTGTATTGTTTTACATGTATGTTGGCTTACTTTTTTGCAGCTTCGAACATTTCGTTGTCTAGATACAGTAACAACGTCTGCTACGATATTTTCTTACAACGCATTACTCTCACATATTAAAAGTATGTCTCCACATCAGATTTTAATGAAGTTTATATTAACGAGCAGAACTGAGCTGCCGCAATTTTTTAGATCGGATTAACTATCTTAAGCATATCATCGTAATTCAGGAAACTGTGTTGTAATATGCATGCGCCTTTCGCTAATAATTGTTCTCCCGCTTTCACATACTCCTATACTAGACATAAACATGTTATCGTTTTGTTTTAATAAAATTAAATACTCCCAATGTTTGTAAGATGAGACAAAATCAACATTTCATAGAAAGATGCATATATATATATATATATATATATATATATATATATATATATATAATCCGAGTATGGTATATCCACAGGGTATACATCCAGGGGAGTTGAACCGGGTTTATGAGAGTGCTCAATAAAATATAGAGCAGAAATATAAATATAAATGATAATTTATTTCATTTTGACTACAAAATTGATTTTGTTTCACGAGAGCGGTTTGTGTGGCTCCCGTTCTTCAGGTCTTAAAATAAAATTATGCCTGTTAGAATAAGTTCACAATCACACAAAGTATTATGACAGGAAGTTAAAATAAAAATTGAATATGAATAGAAAAGAAAAGTAATAACACAAAACAAAACGAAGACAAAAACACAGACAAAAATAATGATAAAAATAAATGAAAAAAATAAAAATGAAAACCACAATAAAAACAAAGGCAAAAATACAATTGAGAAGAAAAGAGAAAGAAAAAAGGAAAAGGAAAAGAAAGTATTAAGAAATATTAAGAGCTACACGGGACATAAAAAGGAAAATGAAGAGAGAGGAAGAGAAATCATATTTGACTTGGTGGTGGTGGTGGGAGGGCGAAATATGGAGCATATATTAATGCATGTCAGAATTCTGTCTGGGTATAGCATTCGCGCGCGTATATTGGACTGACACATTAACTAATTTGGTTGTGTGCCTATGGAAGGGGGTGAGAGTAACCCTATGGGGAGAGCGGGTGCTAATAACAATAAAAAAATGAAAAGTTAATGAATTGAAAATTAAAAATGGCTATATACGGGTAAAAAATAAATATGAAATTTTGAATACCGTAAATATATTAATGATATAAAATTACAAGAAATCCACATACAATTACTAGAAATACATATATATATATATATATATATATATATATATATATAAACACATATATATATCTATATATATATATATATCTATATATATATATCTATATCTATATATATATATATATATATATATATATAAACACACATATATATATATATATATACATATATATATATATATATATATATATATAAAACATAAGAAATACAAATATATATAAAAAATTACATAATTATATCATTACATATATAATTATAAGGAACACATACATATAGATGTACATGCATACACCCACCCACACACCAATATACGTAAAAATACATACGTGCATATACACACACACACATATATATATATATATATACACATACACACACACATGCGCACAAAAAACATATATATACATAAGAAATTCCATTATTATTATTACAATAAATATACATTTCTATTCTTTTCTATTCATATTCAATTTTTATTTTAAAAGCAATTTTATGTCAGATAAAAGTAAATGTAAATTAAAAGTATATAACAACATGTTATGAGAAAATATCTTAGTGTTTTTGTTACAAAATAATCGGTAACGAGCCTTTTTTATTTAAGTCGGACAATATATTGTCAGCTTATATTATAGTTGATTTTTTTATAACGATGATAATATTTTGAGTTTACAATTATTTTTTATGTTTATAAAGTTTGGTACGAGATTATTTTAATTCTAAAGTCGGGAAAAATATTGTCGGGGCAGCTCGCATTTTCACAAACACCGACTGTAAAAATAGAAGAAAATAACTTTTACTTTTGATCCATTTCTATTTCAGTCACGAACATTTTTTGACTTAAATAGGTTTATATTACTCGCTCCTTTTTTATTTAAGTGATTTCTAACATCATGATGTAGCTAGGTGTGATTCATTCGTTAGGGTTAGATATAGGGTTTGAGTTGGGGGGTAGTGTTAGGGACATAGTAAAAGTTAGCGCGGGTCCTAATGTAGAAAAGTACCGTTTTTTTAAACGTAAACTAGTGTTTACTAAAGAAAAGAAACACGTTAAGGTTGTTAATGTTATTTTTATAATGCTAAGTTCTATAGTGAACGAGAAACGCCGAAGTAGAACTTATGTCGTAAAATATATTTCAATTTTTTAAAGAAAATATCCATTCATAAAAATTAGTTTGACTTACTAGCTTGTTGGATTGGTTGTTATGTTCTTAAATAATTAAGTATATTTAGTTCATAATAAAACTACTTCATTAAATTTAAAAAATAAAAAATTCAAATTATAACAAAAAGTTTTATTTAATTATTCTTTTGAGAATTATTTTTAAAATAAAATCCGTGTTTACAATGTTTGTTACGAGAATATTTTTATTTTAATTTTGGGAAAATATTGTTTAGTCAGCTCGCAATATTCAACAACACATGACGGGAATGGTAAGATAAACTAATTTGACTTGAGATCAATTTCTATTTTAATCACGTAAATTAATTACAGTGAACTAGGTTTATATGTATGTAGGTTGATATATTAAAGACTTAAACATTTTTTTAATAAAAAAAACAAACAGTTTATAGTTTTTAATGTTTGTTTTTTATCATGTAAATTTTCATCATACACGTTAAACGCCGAACAAGAACTGATATCGCAAAAATATCTTTTAAATTTCTTGAGAAAAAACATCCATTTATAAAATGACAGAGTGGGAAGTTTCTATTTAACCTTATTAGAAAAAGGACAACAACTATTAAACTCAGACTTAACATAGAACAAGATAGCGTGTTCACCTTGCTTTCAGGGGGGAAAAAGTTGTTTCATGTAATGTCGGTACTACGTCGGTACTAATTGTAAGCTAATTTTGTGTTCGGCGACAGCTCTACCATTTCCGTAAATCATAACCATTCGGGCTTATATGGGCCCTCAGTTTCGTTCGAAATGAGAGTTTAAATACTTCAGATTCACTTACTAATTGTATTATTCGGACTAATATTCTGATTATACTATAGTAACAAAGAAAATCTGTCCACTTTTAGTCGATTTAGTTCTGTTCAAATTCTGTAAAAGTTACATATTGTTGTCCACTTCGAGAATTTCGGCGGTAATATTCAATACTGGATACGTCATTACTATGTTTAATTTGTTAAAAATGTAATTTTTTAATCTATTTAAATGAGCCAATTTGGTTTTGTTATGACTTAAAATACTTGTGTTTATTCTAAAAATGTCCATATATTATATTTACATAAAATGTAACTTTCAAAATCCTATTTTAAATAACAATGTGTAACTCGGCACAGTTTACTCCTAAACAAATTCAAATTCTACATTTTTTGCGATTACCTTTTAACAGCCAGACAAACTATTCGCAAAGAAGGAATACAATTTAAAAGAAGAAAAATTATAGATGTTAGTGTTGGGGACAACTTTCCGTTATAAAATAAACGTAAAATGGCCACACACTTCCTGGATAGTGTGCGTTATTCACCATTTTCATGTCATTCTCACTTTTTCAGGGAAGTTGACCACTTTAAGGGGGTAATGAATAAGGGTACTGGTGTTTCTTCTAGAAAGGTATGTATAATATATTTAAATATTTGTTTGTAAAATATTAAATTACTGAAGGCCCTCAATAAGTATACCAAAATATAATGAGATTTTTCTAAACATTATTTATGTTTTTATTTAATTATTATATATTAAACAAACAACTATTTTAGTAAGACCCAACTAGTTCGAACTTTTTGAACAATACCATACACTAACTGATGTTTTCTGATGAAATCAAACTTTTGAGCAATGTGTTTTTTTTCATAATTTAATGACCAATCGATCATGTATATAGTAAATTTAACTTTCAAAAGCTCCTATAACTGTAAAATTTTGACCGGTGTTAATCTAAAAAAAAAATGAATATAATTTTAGTGCTTCTATATAATTTGAAACAGACTTTGATTTTTAACACAAAAATAATACTTTTTTAGTGTGGGTGAGAATGTGTGTATGTTTGCATGTCTGCGAAACGCTCATAATATACTCGACATAAAAGCGTGAAGTTGAGATCTTTTGAATCGTCCAGCTTTAGGACGCATAACGTCGAAACATTGAGAGAAAATCTATGTATTCATGCCGAACGGACACTAAATATTTTGCCATTCGGTCGATCGTACACACTGTGCATTCTTGCAAGCAATACACAGCCTTGATTAAAACTGCGTTTAAGTGACCTATTTTTTATTAGCTTTAATATTTTGTTTGCGTGGCTCTCTCGATAACTAGAGAGGACCACAACCTAAAAGTAAATGGTTAGATTCCCAGCATTTATTTTTTAACGGTGACCTTAATATCCATGGAAGCTGGGGAGGAGAACGACCGTGAGTACAAAGTTAAACTTACTTTTTACCCGGGCAACGGTGAGAGGAGGCGTGGTGAGTGGAGGGCGATTGAAGAGGGGTGAGGTAGGAAGGCGCTCATAGGGGGCAAGCAGAAAGACAGTGGGGTCAAGGAGAGAAGGTGCCGCTAAGAGGGTTTCGTGCGAGTGGGGGGGGGGCGACTGGAAAAAAAGCAGCTTCTGCTCAGGGAAACAGTGTGAGGAGAGCGACTGGGGATGAGACATCTTTCGCCTCAGCAACGGGAAGAGAGGGGGCGGTGAATGATCGGTAAAGGGGCGACTAGGAAGAAGGCTCCCGGACAAGCAAGTTACCCTTGCTAGTATATATATATATATATATATATATATATATATATATATATATATATATATATATATATATATATTGGTACAGACAAATTAGTACAACATTCGTACCGTCGTTTTCAAGCACAGAATGACTTAGCCATCCGGATCTCTTCAGCGTGTGTTGTCGTTAAGGTGAATAGAGCCGGATGGTTACGTTGTTCTGTGTTTGAAACCAACGGTACGAATCTTATACTATTTTTTCTGCACCAAAATATATATAATTAATTTTTAAGTTTCATTCTTAATTAATCGAGCACTCTGATGGTATATTTCCTGTTATACTACAAAGAAGTTATATATATATATATATATATATATATATATATATATATATATATATATATAGAGAGAGAGAGAGAGAGAGAGAGAGATAGAGAGAGAGAGAGAAAGAGAGAGTGGTAAAACGATAAATAAATAGCTCGATAAATGGATTGATCGATTGACGCATCATAAGAATATACAATATGTATCTGAGTAAGAAAAGTCGAATGAGAACACTAAGTGTACTTAATGTTGGTGAATTAAGCGACAACCATCGAATAACAATAGCGAGCGAAATGCTGTCATTGCAATTAAGATATTTGCATCATCATTTATTAAAAGCTATAAAGAAAAGAATATAACCAGATATCGTGTAAAGAAAATGATATCAGCAGATACCGTGTCAAGAAAAGGATATCAGCAGATATCGTGTAAACGACAAACCATTGAATTCGTGTCCTTCTCTTTTTTAATGGACAACATGTTCGATCAGAAAAATGAACTCGATTAGCGGAAAATTTAAAAGATGACGCCTAATTGAAAAAGATCGATCCGAGAAAGCAAAACTAAATAAAAAAATGTATTTAACTGCATTTTCTGTTTGAAAGTAGATTGTAAAAACCCGCACAGAAAATATAAAACAATTCTATTAACCCGATTTAGAATCAGAATTATTTTTTTAAACCATTAAATGAGATTCCAAAAAAATCTAATGGACTAATTGAAATCGAAATCACATTTTAAAGATAAACCTTAGATTGATTTTGGATTTTAAAAAGATCATCTAAAAACAGTGAGAGCGTACAGAAAGTAGAAGGTAAATGTTTAATGAGAGAAATAGCGAGGAGGATTAAGAGAAATAAACGAATTAAGGTTGGTAGAAATAAATCGATGTGTAAGTAAGCTGAAAGGATGTTGCAGTAAATGATGAACACGTGTGGCAACTTTAAATCATATCAAGTGGATGGAAGAAAACAGTAATGTTGAGGAAAATTGTACATTTAACATATTTAACAAGACAAACCTCTGTATATATATATATATATATATATATATATATATATATATATATATATATATATATATATATATATATATATTAAAGACAGAAAGATGAAGATAAAAAAATGTACAAAATGACATAAAGTTACATAAATTAATACAAATTGTATTACATCGAAAGTTTAGATGCTAGGAGTTACATTAATACCATGGTTTAAGGATTAATGTAATTCTTGCATCTGAACTTTCGATGTAATAAAATTTGTATTAATTTATGTAACTTCATGTAATTTTGTACAATTGTTTATCTTCATCTTTCTTTCTTTAAAATTGATTGCTCTACTCAACGTATTGAGCTTTATTTAATCGAGATAGATTACTTTACGATATTTCACTCATCGTTAATTCTATTATCATTAGTATATACATATATATATATAGATAGATATATATATGTATATATATATATATATATTATCAATTGGGAATTGTTATCAATCTGTCTGAAGCTGAAACAACGATATTAATCTTATTACTAATAGGAGTTTATTATATGTATGTGGTAAACCGAGACTATCATTGTTTACTCATGTATCACCGCTTATGGAGTCCAAATTCGCACTCGAGGATGATGCTCATTATTTTGCAAGTTATATCTTGCAATTCAATTGTGTATGCTACTATTTCAGACTACTGTTCTTTCTTTCAATGCTGAAATAAAATGTAGGTTATGTATTAGCATTTAGTTTACACGAGACAATGATCCATGCATTACCTCCCATTTTCTGTTGTAATGAGGTCCTCATCCAAGGTAACACACCTTTCTTTTAAAACAAGTTTTATATAAGTACAATTTTTAGGGAGAGTGTTGGTTATTCATATATATATATAAATTAACACCTGCGATATGACGGAGAATATGCCCCCTACTAATACTAACTTCTGTTACTCATGCTGGCAGATCTAATGTTTAAAAAGTATTTAAAGAAGGGTTAATAAGACGTACCGTAGTGTTAAGTAATCAATAGAATACAGTGGAAATAATGGAAATCGCACTACTAGCTGTAATAATGTGCGAATACCGTATATAATGAAGAAAAACATCATGGTTTTTATATAGATATGTTTTTGCAATATGATCTAACAGTGACATTTGTTTTCAATTCTGGCCCCAACTTCCCACGATTTATATAGACAATACGAATAGTCGTTATATATTGAGGGTCGAGATTAGAGTAAGTTACGTCACGGGCGATATATAGTGACCGCCCTGATTTCTCGGTTACTTTTGACGAGAACAGACATATTCCGAAATGTTGAACTATAATACTTATGGCTATTTAGCATCGCGGCTCACAACTATTTCTCTTCCTAAAGATTGGAAGAAAACAATAGAACCGAAAGAGTTGGCGTGTTTTTAAAACTCCTAATTACATGAACCAATGTGATGTCAAAATAAAATAGAGCGATGCAACAAACATAATCTATAGAACATTCAGGGTTCAATATGATATAAGATATCAAAATTATGATCAAGCTGAAACCTGTTGTGTACAGAAAAAATAGAAACAAATACAAGATGGCCATGAGAAACATATATTAAAAAGAAAACACGAAAAAGAAAAGGGAAATATAGTGTTACATGAGTTACATTTCAGATAATTAAAAAAAATAGAAAACAAACGAAATAAAGTGCGATATTGAGCGGGTAGTTGACGGGAAAACAACTGAACAATTCTTTGATAAAATTAAAGGAGGAAGGTAATGATAAAAGTAAAGTAATTTACAAGAAAGAATAAGAACTAAATAGGAATATTCTAGAAATGCAATTATGAAAAAAACGGAAAGGAAGTTTGAAGAAACAGTGAAAAAGAGACGAACAGGATAGAAAAAAATACATTCTATATTGTATGATCGAAAAATGTAAGAATAGCCAAAGAATTCATGGAGTCATATATGAGTGAGTGTATTTAGATGAACTAAATAACGAATAACCTGATCAGAATACTTCGATTGCGATAAAAAACGATACTAAAATGGTAAAAGTAATTAGGATAAAACAGAATTTAGAATGTCACTAAAGGCATAAAGAACTAAGTACTAGCCAAGTTTTCTTTTAACGATATCATTGAAAAACAATGTATAACCAAACACGTGGCTACATAAGCTTTTTTTCTTTTTATATTATGATTTCACTTCTTACGCACTGATGGATTGACACTGGTGCTTAGTCATTTGGTTATTTTAAAATGTTACATGATTGGATACAACGAATATATGCGAATAGATCTGAATACAGGCATAAAGGAAGTAACATGATATGGGGAAAAGGCGTTTCGTTTTAATCTACCACTAAGATATAATTAATGAAAAATGTAAGGCTTAATTGATTTCTCTCTAACTGTCTCTCTGTCTCTGATTAACACTTTTGGGGCAACGAGTATAATGTATTATTGAAGAAATAACTATATATGATCAACTATTTGATATTGGTATTTTTTAAAAATATCTATGAATAAGTTGCATTTCCGCTATTCTAATTGTTGTCACACCAACATGAGAAAATCTCATATAACGAGGAAGTTCAAGCTGCAATACACACAAATTGCGAAAAAATGCCGGCCAAAGAAAACAAACAATTCTCGAAGGAGGTATGCCACCAGCATGTGGAAAGAAATAGCTTAATATGAATTAAAGAATTAATCGACTATATAAAATATAAAGAAAGGTGAAATGCATTTATTAGGAGAAATACAGTTTAATATTATTAAGTGAAAGAAACAACAATCACAATACATGTTGAAATAATTAATAATGATGAGAATAAAGGTGAAAATGTAAGAAACAACTCAGGTAAATAAGTATTGCATACACAAGGGCAAACAAGAAAAACGGCCAAACAAAAGAATAAATATAAAATAGATTGGTTTTACAACAAATGCATTAAATATAATGATAGAAAATCGATTACAAATGAATAAAGAATCATAGATAATTAGATTGCAAAATAAATAAATTTCATGAAAAACAAATTATCAAGGTAAAATATAATAAATGAATTATTATGTAATTACGAGGGAAATAACTGAGAAAGCGATGTGTAAACGTGTTATGTTGCTTTTGAAAATTAACACAAATTGAAAGAAGACAACAGAAAATAAATACATTGTTACGATAATGAAACAAATGTAAAAATCAATACAATTTAAAAAAATAATATAATAGTAAATCAAAAGTCGCATGAATCAAATGTTTTCTCTCTGAAAAATAGTTATTTAATTTAATACTGTATTGATTTTGTTCTCTAATCTTATTTTAAAAAGAAATGTGTGCATGGCTTATTTAATAAAACATCTTGAGAAAAGTGTGTTTTTCTAGTCGACAGGAGAGCGTTATGTTTGTTAAACCTTTGACATCTATATGTGAGAACTCAGAGGAACTATTGAAAAAATGACGAAATGGCTTAAATACCGAAATATGAACTGCAACAACTTTACATAAATACCGCTTTCTAATAAAATCTAAATATATATTCGTTACAAAAAGAATATATTGGATACATATTAGATATTATGAACACTTTTACAAAATAATATACTCAAACTCAAAGTGTACGAGTTTTCAGATGCAGAACAATAGATTATACCATATCTAGATTTAGAGAATTATACACATTGTTAAAAAAGCAGGTAGACGAAAAGGATAAAAGAGAGTAGAAAGGAATTATATTTAAATAGGCAGTCAAACAGAAGAGAACAGAATGATGGAAAAACAATGACATAGGAAACAGATACCAGTAGAATAAAAGAAATACAAATGTGGAATGAGATATGGTGTATTGTACACACAATCACATATAATATTTTAGAGAAAATAAGAAAGAAAAAACACGTTTACGAAGACAGTTACAGATGTGAAAGAAGTAAGGAAAGAGGCATATAACGGCACAAGTTACAAAACTAGAAATTAATAGTATGGAAATATAAACTAAGACTTGAAAAAGAATTAAGAAATACGGTTAGCAATTAGGATTTAAAAATAAATGATACTACATAAAGTAAGAAGGAACGTAAGTACGAAAAAGAAAAACAGAATGGTAATGGACAGAACGAAAGGAAAATAAGGAGAGCAATACTTGAAGTTATTTATTGATGTATTCATATATTCCCGATTACACTTCAGACACCCGACTATAATAATAGTTGAGATGATAAAACATGCTTAATTAAATCATAAGTTATTTTATACATTGCAGATTTAAAATCTAATGAAATGTCTGTATTTTATTTCGAACAACGTACGAAGGATTCTCTGTAAATTCATGAAGAATATTGAACATTCTATCATTCACTTTTGTAGTCGTGTGCTAAAACTATTTTCACACAATTCGTGTGTTTGATATGCACAAAAAATAGCAGCTTTACGAAGCTTTGCTTACATGACAAAAAAGCTGTTTAAGAAATCAAATAAATGCCATTACAGGTTTCAGTAGCAACCGAAATGTAAATATGTATGATCGAAATGCACCATTTTATCATATCCGCTACGTCACTCTGACGCTTGAGAAAACCAGGAATTAGAAAGAAGGAAAACACAACGAAGCAAATTATTAAATTATGAGATAGAATAGCGAAGAGATTACGAAATCAGAACATATTTACACGGTCTGATGAAGGTTATTTAAAACGACCAAGCGAAGTAAGTAAAAATAGAAATCAGTTAGTTATAATTTGTGATAATTCGCTGGCAAATTGATGATTTAACAAGAGCTTACTTGCTGCCGGTGTTTGAACCTACCGTTCGTATTGACTGATATACGTTCAAGTATATATCGAGCAGGACTCTCAGCACAAAAATGATCTTCTTATTAAACGAAACAAGTCGTATGTGATGTATGTGTGGCATAGAACACCATTTCCCACCCATCTGTTCTCAGTGGTCTCTGAGTATGATACTTTTTTTTATAGTTTTCTTGATTTTATTTTCAGATTAGGTGTATTTGTAAGTGTGTGTGTCCGTATATGGGAGTGTAATGTAAGTGTTTGTGATTACTCACACTAACATTACTAAATAGAAAAAAATAGAGTTCATGGTATGTACACTCTCGCGATATTAACTATACACACCATCGATTTTTTTCTTAGAGTTTTATTTATATTTGGTGACAAAGCTGTTATATCAGCAGTGTAGAATGAGGAATTCCTTGTCAGCTTATTTGTTTATTTGAAGTCAGAAAATACCAGCAGTACCCGCTGCAACCACATCCTTAGATCATTTGTGTATATGTATTTGTAGTCGAACTAATTTTCTTCTATTTTTTTAAACATCCTAAAATGAATAATGTTTGGTTCATTCATTCAGAATTCAAAAGCAGCAAGAAAACCTTGGTTTTCTCAATCGTCAGAATGGCGTTGCGGATATGATAAAATGGTGCATATGCACATTTCGGTTGTTATTGAAACCTTTTATGACATTTATTTGATTACTTAAACATCTTTTTTGTCATGTAAGTAAAGCATCGTAAACCTGCTATTTTTGGTAAATCTAACACACGAATTGTCTGAAAATAGTTTTAGCATACGACTACAAAAGTGAATGATAGAATGTTCAATATCCTTCTTAATTTTACAGAGAATCATTCGTACGTTGTTCAAAATAAAATGTAGGCATTTCATTGGATTTGAAATCTGCAATGTATAAAATAACTTATGATTAAATTAAGCATATTTTATCATCTCAACTATTATTATAGTCGGGTTTTTGAGGTGGACTCGGTCATATATGAATACATCAATAACTAGCTTAAATTAGTTTTATAGAATGGCATTCCTGATTAATGGAAAATCCTGAATGTTCTTATCGAAAAACTTGATTTGAGCTAAACAGTATGGGATTTTACTTGAAATATGATTAGCTATATAATATAGCATGTAGGCCAGCCCCCAACTGGAATCACCCACATGTAAGAGTACCTCACAGCGATTACTATAAATATATATCTCAATAGAGGTTTACAGAGTCGCCTACTCTGACGACAGCGGAATTAAATGGTCACAATACCAAAGAGTAAACTCCAGAATACTTCACTAAGTACATCTCGATTTCTTAAACATGAATTCCCACATAGACTCATGTATTGAGTTTTACGATACGTTCGATAAAATATTCACATTCTAACAAACACACATCGAACTATTTACTACTTATTTTTATAGATTCAAATTATTAGTTGGAATCATAGTAGAAATTAAGGTGTATGAAAAGAAGGTAATTAAGAATAATAAAATAAGATAGACACACGAATATAATTAACGTTAGGCCAATTATGTATCGACGAAAGTATTACATAACCAAGTAGAATATAAGTACATAATTAAGAAACAATGAATATAAGATATGTTTAATAAAATAAAAAGAAAGAACAGCTAAAACGACACCGATATATCAAATGCCAAATCTAAACTGATATTTTTAAAATGTTCTTTACAAATAATATTTAAAGGTTCAGACAGCGAACCCGTTTAAATACTATTTCAAATTAAAATCTAACAAACGAATGTAATTTAATTTTCTAAAAACCTTCAGAATTCTTAAATTTGGCCAATTGAACATCCATCAACATGAGTATAGTTTTTGTTAAATTGAGAGTATTATTTTCTTAAAACCTGACTTTGTTACATATAAATATGGTAATTTGTTGATACAAACATAATCAATCCTATAATACTATTGCTCCCATGAAACGGATTAAACATATTATTTGACGCTAATAGAAGAAATGTAACACTTACAGAAACAAATTCTAAAACAGAAAAATGAAAGAAAGCATGAATTTAGGAAGGAAATACGAAAGAAAATACTTTTAAATTGTTAAAAAATGTTAAATTATTTGGATTTTCGGACTACTATTCTAATCTTTGCGCTCTAACCTTTTTCTAGATGTGTCTTGTGAATATATAGAGATGGACGGCAGAGAATAAGATGTATTATAAGCATCACACATATTTGGCGAAAGACCTCTAAAGGAGACATTGTATAGAATGTAATAGAAACGGTAACAATAAATTATTAATAGTAAAAGAAAAAAACATGATATATATACACATATACACACACACACACATATATATATATAGATATATATATATATATATATATATATATATTGTGCTCCTTAGTAATCGATAGTACTGAGTAGTAAAATTAAACAGCTACAACTAGAAAAGATTTAAAACTCTTAAAATAAACACAAACATTGTTCACAAGGATCCGTAACAGAGAAAAAGGGGAATTGATATCCAGTTCTACGTGACAGTCTACTGCCGGTGCAAAGTCAAATCTTTAAAAAAACAGACGATACTAACAATCGAATTAAGAAGTTCTTCTGCCAATTTACGAGTGCTTAGATGAGGATAATTATCCACTATTTTAAGAGTGTTTTTGAAATCTACATGCATGTCCGATGGGAGTCCAGGCTAAGTCTATTCTATCAAGCTTACATCTATGAAACAAAACTGTGTAAACGAATGTTTTACTTGCCGACCTTTTATGGCAGCTTGGCTATATATACTGCACACCTTCTTTTCTGTAACTGCATCATCATTACAAACACGCAAGGTAACATGTAAAATTTGCAGTGCCAGTCCTTCAATATTGAGCGTTATCATTTCCTACTTTTACTGGCATACAAGTGCTTAAATATAATGTAAACTAGAAGGAGACATTTTATTCAAATGAACACTAGTAAACAAACATGTTCGGTGTTTTAAATTGACCAGAAAATGCTTAGGAATTGCATCAACAAAACCGAAAATTAGGTATGAATCGACCTTATCTTCCCCCTATATATATATATATATATATATATATATATATATATATATATATATATATATATATATATATATATATATATAGTGAGAGAGAGAGAGGGGGATAGAGATAGAATAAAAAAAAGGAAAAGAGAGAACGAGATAGAGTAATATAGAGTTATACATACTACTAAGTAGTAATGCAATATGTAAAGTAATAAGACTACACACATTGTGTAGGAGATATTGTCGTTGAAACCGTTTTTTAACAAAAAGTGGTGTATATAAACAGTGTCTAACAAATTTATATTCTACTTTATATCATATCTCTTACCAGCGCTATCAATGGGTATTTTACAGTTCAATGTGTGTGTCTCTTTTTTAAAACAATTTCGAAATTTGTAAACTATATGTAAATACACTTTTGAAAGTGAAATATTATAATAAGCACATTGATTTGTCAGTAAAATATAAATTAATTAAAGTGTATCACACTTATTCATTTGTAAGGTAATATTGATTTAGTATTCATACATTCGACTATCTTCAATATCATAATAGAAGAAATTTCGTGTAAAAATTTAAAGCCAGGAATTTACTACTGTTTAAGTTTCTATACTTATGAATTCTTTTAACATTTCGAAGTCTCTTAAATAAATTTACTATCTTTGAAACTATAAAAAACATTGGTTTAATCGGTTATGAAAAAAAGGAAATTGAGTTTTGTGAATTAAAATATGATTTTTTTAAATTTTTATTTGTAGATTGTGTATTTTTTTTATTTACATACATATTAGATACAGGAAATGCACACATATATGGTGGTGCGTCATTATTTCATTATCTTAAAATATTGTATAAGTTGTACAACTATCTTGAATATGATCAGCATACTTTTCTGGTCATTCAATTAGTGTGTTCGTTTGTGATACAATAAGCAAAATACAGTTATGGGAGTTCAATCGATCATTTAGTTTACACCGCATTTGCAGTATATATTTACATTCTTACTCCTCTAGGTGTTTACGCCCAATTACTGTTTGAGTTATATTATAGGTACCATAGAAATTTACAACAGCATAGTATGGGTGTAAAAGGATAAGCTTGAAACTCTTTTTCATTATATCGCTATTCTCATGATTTTAGAAGTGTTGTATAATAGGAGTTTAATTCATGCTACGAATTGATTAAAACGCACCAGTGTTAAATATAAAACATTTACTCTCGTTAAAAGAAGAGTAAAATGAATCACGACGACACATAAAACAACAATAAATAACGTACATCTTTCAAAAGGTTGTATTCTTGACCCACTAAAAATGAAAAAAAATGCTGTCATACTGAGACGCATAGTTGTCGACCTTGCTGTTTCAGTCAATTACGAACACTTACCAGGGTTTTGGAGATATACCCCACAATCGTACGTATTGTGAAGCTACATGGTAACTATGTATCATTTTCGCAGGAGTATTGACACCGTCACCATGTGGTGTATTCGCACCAGAGATCTATAAAAGAGAAATGTAACTTTTACTTCATTGTATTCGATTCATAACTAATTAATGATACACAAAAAAGAAAATCAGATTATAAATATTAATAAGGTTTCATGTCCTGGAGGTGTACTCAACGGTTCTTACGAAACTGTTGCTAATCTGACAGGTATTAAACACCATACATTATAGCATGAACATAAATAAAGTACAGTTAATGTAAAACAAGTTTCATGGGCTGTTTAAAAAAGGTCGTACGGGTTCTCCGTCAACGCCGGATTTTACTGTTTTTATAGTACGAGACCGAACACAATATTGGGCTAGTGATATTTCGAGAATACTTCTATGGTGGGAACTTGTTGTAGTTGAATTGTATTTTAATAATATCGGGCCGTAGATTCTTACGCAGTAAAACAGCATCGGGTAGAACGTAGAAAATAATAAGAATAAATATTGAATTATATTATTCAGAGATGGTGTGTTCCCATTCATTCAAGGGAAACGCTGGATACTTATTCTACTGCTAATAATAAATATATATCCACTGATATATTCATGAAGAAACATTCTTAATAGTGTTCATGAATTGTATGTAGATCTAACTTTTCATGTAAAGATAAACCTTATATTTTGAATAGTAGATTATCGCTCTTCTGTGTTTCATATCCGTAACACACACATGTATTACCCACGTATCGATACCAGAAGACACAGTAACTTGGTTTATATAAAAGTAATGTTTATGACATGCCAGGTGATCATGAAACAGTTTTTACTTCAGAGCAATTGGATTTTAATTGATATAATTGATATGGTAGGTTAGAATAGGCAAATGTAACCAGTGAGATTAGTTAAGGTTTAATATTTTCTACATCCAAATAACACCAACGATAGACTTATTTATTAATTTGGCTATAGTCGAATTATTATAACATTTATTAACGAAAATACAGAAAACAAAAGCATGAAATGGTATAATCTGTATGAACAACATTTTAAATATGAAAGGAAAATCTCAAAAAACGATATTCCATGGAATTTTTACAAACTATCTAAAACTAATTTGCAATTCGTGCTTTTGATTACAACATTTTACAAACTACTGTTTTAATCTTTATAAATAATAATCAGTAAAAAGTGAAATTTGATTATTTTGTAATACATCATGATAACAAACCTACGGTGCACATGTACTTCATCATATATCACTGCGTCCTAGCTAAATAACTTAGATCGGCAATTATCACAATTTTGTAATTATTTTTTTTCAGAGCAATGACAGTGAAATGCTAGCAACTAAAACAATTTTGCTCAATAAGTGGGCTATCAAAATAACCCAAATATTTGATTAACCAGCATATCATTATGATGGTCGTTGTTTACATATACATATATGTTGTTTATATTAGAGACACATGATTGTTAATTACACTGATTCATTTTTTTGGCTGGACGTCGTATACCATTTTCGTTTCCCGCGTTTTACATATTTTTTGTTTGATGTATCTTATGCAGCTGGAATTTTTTTCCCGATAAGAATTATTTTTTCATGTTTTATCCGATTGTCTTAGTTTATTTAGTTAATTTAATCGATTATCTAACAATGACGCAGTATAACTTAATTTTAATGCATGTTCCAATAATTAAAAAAAAAGATTTATTTGTTCTGGGAATGCTATTAGTTTCCTGTTAACTGCAAACACGTTTTACAATCTCTTGAATTATTTACATAAGCTGTAAGTGTGCGTGTGTTGTTGCTTGACATTTCATGTTTTATATGGTCTATAGTGCGTGTAACTCCTTTTTTTCAAAGTATGCACTATAACTCTGATTTAATGAGCCTATGCACTCACGTTCATTCTTATGGATGTTTACGATTGCAGTTATTTATGAAGAGTTGGTATAGCGAAAATGTAAGATACAAATACATGAACATTTATTTATAATACAGTTGTTGCATCCGTCTTTTCCAAAGTGAAACTAAAACTGAAACTATATTAATAAGACGCAATCCAGTTAACTATAATATTACATAACACTAATGCACTATATTATACTACTCAATTAAAGAGAAAGTATAGTGTATGTTCATCAGTGATTGCCTTTTCCAATTTGACGGTAAAGTTGCATATGGTCTGTTATCATGGTATTGCACTCACTGGTAGAATCTTCTGCTATTAACAGAGAGGCAGTTAATACACCTTCTGTTGTTATGACACCATTTTTCCAGTCATCATCCGTTTTTTTAAGTATAATATAATATATGTACAGTTGGCATGAGCCCATCACTCTTGGCATTATCCCATCGTTTGGGAGAAGTAGTTCAGTATAAGTGTACTCGACATAGTACAACCATTCTGGTAATTAGCTCCTTATTTGGGAAGCAGTGCAGTGTGTGGTCGCTCTTTATGAGACTATCCTCCGTGACTAGCAAACGTATGCCATAATCCGGGTCATATATTTGCTAATATATATGGGAAAATAAAATACAAATAAATATATAAACACATTTTACACATTGTACTTTCTCAATAAATAAACTAGTAAAAATCACATTTTCGGCCAATCAGAGTACCTGTCACATCTTAGACATTTATCTTTAAATTCTACATTTATTCGTCATATATTTTTAAATAAATAGAGTAATACTATTTGCACAAAGCGTAACGCATATTTTTGCAACGTATTGTTTATTTGACGAATACGTTAGTTGATTTCCACTTTTACTCAAATACTTATTTTGTACACAATTATTTAGTTTCCCTTTCCCCTCGATCGCTGTTATCAGTGCTGGTTTCTCCGCTGAGAATTACACCTACTAAGACTATTGAAGTTCCTGTGGGACACATATAAACAAGCTTATTTCAGCCACACGTAAGCCTTGGTTTGGCTTTCACTTTGTTCGACAGAAAAAAAACAGCTTGATCGATATACACATTCTATCGTCACTTCTAATTCAACAGTTACTTTTATCTCTGAAGAGTTCTCCCCTTTTTCTTACTATTCGAGTCTCGTCTATACTACAAATATAACAGGACACGGATAGATAAACGTAAACAAAATATACTAGTTTGCTTGTAAAATATACGTTACTCCTAGATCGCAAGTATTCGGTTGCTATTATTGAGCGACTTATTTCACTGATATATGTTGGCTACTCTAGTGGAAAACAAGAACACCTCTTTCGACATAAAACTGTTGAATGTTCAGTAACAGAATTTCATCCGCAACATCGAGGCATAGTTAGGCTAAAAGGTTATTGTATATATTTTGCTTATCGTGTAGTTTTTGTAAATGCTTACTATTTTACCTATAACGAGACTAGACAAATTTTGAAAAAATATCATTAAATATAATGCAATAGTCAACATGGAATCGAACACTGTATTACGAATCCAATGTTTTCGGCGAATGCAAATGCAGCATCGGCACTTGTACACAGTATTTACTACTTGCATGGAAAATTACAAAGAAAGAGAATAAACCCGTTGAAAATTGCAAGAAAAAAATCCTACTGACGAATATTGATATCGATTAATTAAAACATATATCTTTAAAATATCTCACTTAAACGAAGATAGTTTTAGTATAAAAATGATCCTATTATTATCAAGCGATATAAATCTCATGTTGCTGAAAAAATAAGATGTCTCTGTTTATTTCAGGATTATAAAACTGTTTTATTAAAGAAAAAAACTCACTTCCTTAGTTTGTTATTGAGCCAATGCAAGATTCCCCACGTGACGTGTACTGCTGCATTTAAATAACAGAACTTATATACTAAGATGTATATTTTATAACTATATACAATTAAAAACTCAATCGAACTAATCTAACATATTTTTTTATGAAATAACAATAGCATTTGTTTATGAAGTTAAATTGTCCCAATAAAAGCTATTTATAATCATGTTGACTTGAAATAAAATTCAACATCCTCAGCACGAAGCCAAAACACATCAAACCTTCATTATGTTACACATTTATCTCGTGTTTCTTATATTCTTTAAATATCGTTAATGTATCTACTCTACTAGACATAGGCATGTAAATTAATGAACGTAGTGTACGTATCGAACTTGCTATAATTACGAGTACCTGTCCGTATGTGCACAATCAAAACACTGTTTATAATTTAACAAAGTACACATTATTAATGAATACTATTTATTATATTTATTACACATGCACACATATACAACACTTAATATATAATGTGTATATGTTATATAGTAAAGGAAATCAAGCGCTCTGTCAGATACTCCATTGTTCCTTAATGTGTACTTAGCCGCAGGTGTCTTTTAATTATAGACAAATGTATTGTTATGTTTAGTCGCAAACACGATAAGAGCTAATCTAATAGTACTAGCAGAAGAAGCAATATATGAATATAATTTAATAGGTTATCACTCTAAGTGTTATCAAGAAAACCATCATTCTTTATTTACGTTTTACGATTTAAAAAAACTTGTATATTTCCCGGTCCAGGAAACCTTTACAATCTTACTTGTTACTCAACCGATATTAAAGGATTACCATATTCCTCAATCGCAAGGCTGATTTCAGAGAAGGTGTAATTTACATACAAAAACACACGCACACACACACATATATATATATATATATATATATATATATATATATATATATATATATATATATATATGAGAGAGAGAGGGAGAGAGTTTGAAGTTACTAGTAAATACTATCTTTGAGTGTGTGAGATGAAAGACTTATATCAAGATACTTCACCCTACAAGTACACCCTTCCCATGAATTCAAAATAACTAGTATTTGAATCCTAAATTAGACCCCTTCAACATGCTTTTACACTGGCTTATACGATGAATGGTGCACCTTGTCAAAGTAATGTTACATCACGTAACAAAACTAACTTGAATACTCCATCAGAACTGATGAATTATTGTCCTGGTATCCGGTAATACCAACATATAAAAATAAGGAGATACTATTACATAGTTAACTGGCCAATTAAAATGGGGAACTAAATTTTTAACTTCTTTACGAACTCAACGCTTGACAGGTTAATGATAACTTTAATGGAATATTCGATTATCGATGTGTTTTATGTAGATATCAAGTGTTAGCCCAATGAACGGGTCCCCTTTATTTCTGAGAACTTCGACGGAAGTAAAATGAAACATTCGATATATATATATATATATATATATATATAGAGAGAGAGAGAGAGACAGAGAGAGAGAGAGAGAGAGAGTTATACTCTCTCTCTCTTTATATATATATATATACATGTCATGAAAATAATATAACATATATCTAATATGCAACACATTACATGATAATGTTTATGATGAAACCAAATCAAAAACAGTGTCCTTCCTTTACGTAAGACTAAATAGATGAAATGTGTTTAGCACATACTAAAACAGTAAATATATCACGATACATAGAAGCAACAATATGTATGTAAAGTTGTGTTCAATTTAATAACACACGGATTTAAACAATGCTTTCTGATAACAAGCCTAATGTTTCAATGTTAAATTTAAAAAAAGTAAACATTTCCATGGGAATACCATCTTGTTAACACCTGCATTTTATATAGCTGTACAACTAATAGTCAATATATTGTACACAACATATACTGTAGTAAGACTGAACACTTGTATGTGTGACTGCGCATCCATATATCAGATTATTAATACAAATTATTTTTTATTTTAACTTTACTTCATATAAAAAAAGTATATAGTTTATTCTCTAGGTTAAAAGCCTTAAAACTACTATCGCTATAAATTTACGTAGGACACACATTAAAATAGCTGGTTTAGTTTTATGTTCTACACTTCAAAAGTAATTGTGAACTATTTAAACATGATATACATTTGGTTTGAATTAAGCTTAAAGAGCCAACACCAGCCAAGTGCCATTGTATCTTTATTCTCTTAAACAACATGAAACTTAACTCGCGTAAAAACAGTTATTATTAATCGTTGGTTATCACTTACAAAACCGAAGTTTGCATCATCGACGTAGACAATTAATTGATTAAAACAACACAGAAATGATTCTCTCTGAAAATTGTACCTGATAAACTAATTTGTACTATTTGTATGATTTGAAATACTGTTCCTAGTTTACCCTAAGAATCCGCGGCGAAACGGTTATACGTGCTAAGTTATAGTATATTCTAAGTGACGGTATTTTGTAGGTTGAAAGCCCAATACCCAGTACGAGTGATACTAAGAACATATTTTTTATGAAAATCGCACCAGACATGACATGAAGCTTGTTGATATAAATATAAAAATACTACTTACAGGTCAAACAATAAGTGTTAGCTGGATAGATTCCGATCTAGAAAACTGCGATGGTACTCTCTTCGTCAGACACATCGCTCATAGAATGTAGAAACCAAAGGAGAGCAGAAAAAAGAGAATTACGAGGCTGCCGAATATAAATCCATATTTAAAAAAAAAATGTTTAAGACCTTTACTCAGTAATGGCTGACGGAACGAGCGCAAGATACATCAGTCAGTAACATGAAGAGTATCAGTATACATTCCGTACAGATTCCCGAGTTCGACAAATGGATTCCAGAAGTCGACAAAACGTACTTAAACAAGGTAAGAAGTTACATCGATCAGTATGTGTTTAGAAAAACATCCATAATCAGAGCAGTACACCGAAAAATCTACATAATGCAAATGATCAATCTTAATTTACATTATGCTGAAATATAGATACGTCAAGGATTTAGAGTGAGCATAACAATGATATATACTATTACAACTTAACGGCGAATATACGACTGACTTACTTCATGTAACCAGTTTCAAATTAAAAAATCGTGTTCTCACTACACACCTCCGAATACTGCTGACCTTATATATATTATCATCGATGAAAACGATATCAGGGCGTCGAATTGATATGATTAGAACAGCATTTTAAAAACAAACTTACAGTATAATTTGGAGTAGTTGTCGTGAAGATTTTCTCAAAGCAAACACCTGTGTATCATTTACGTTAAAATGTAGAATTATACATAGGCTTGGCACATTAGTTCCTCCTGAAAACGATTCCGGTGATTTTAGATATCTATACACATTTGTAAACGTCTATGCTCACAGGTTTCTGTACGAATATCGCAAAGCGTTCTTTAAGTTATTTCACAGGTAGTAAATTAGGTGTCCTAATATGTATTTATTTTGAGAGTAAACTAATATCCCACAAAATGAGACACGTTGAGTAATTACAAATGAACTTACCTTGCACACATTAAACTAGGAAACTATACTAATATATATGACAACCCGGTGAAGATCTCTAGAAATTCAGAATACTATCTAACAGGGAATATAATGCGGCCATTCACCATACGAGATTCTTACACAGATGTTTAAACATCCCCAAAGTGGACTATTTTTTATTCGAGTCTGCTTAAATGTCCGCAAATGTTACAGTAACCTCTTGTACTGATGACTCAAGTAATTATACATCCGGGCAACCATTGATGCCCTCACAGTAGTTACACGCTTTTTCAACATGGTAGAAAACGACATGTTATTTCGGAATAACTAACACTGCAGGGGCTATTATACACACGCTTGAAATAATTATGTTAATATACATTTACTAACACGATTTAACGTTTTGTTAGAAAATATTCAGAATCACATTGTCTGCATTTACAATATAGATGATAAATTAACTATAGCTATTATTATTGTTATTTTCCATGTATTTAACCGGGTAATCACTTCATGTATACACAGAAGCACACACTTTATATATATATATATATATATATATATATATATATATATATATATATATATATATATATATATATATGTGTGTGTGTGGGGGGGTGAGGGGTGTACTTCCGTCTCTACAATACATGCATTTTCCTTTCCCGATAAAAAAATATATTCCGTATTTTGTTTTAGGTTTTAACGTTTATTCACACAATACCTAATGGCGATCTTTTTTCTTTCAAAAAACCTTCTCCCAGAATTCTTGCAATATTCACATCGATTAAGTAAAAGTCCCTTTGAACCCATGAAACACAATAGTAGAAATCAATTTCCTGTTGAATTTCTCCTTTTCTTTCTTTGCAATTCCTTTGTCTCAAATGCATTCTTTTAAAGTGCATTTCTATATAGTGAGACAGTATGCTTTGCTTTTTACTTTTTTCCACATCTGAGAAAGAAATATAATTTATTAAAACTTTATGTGAAATAAATGCATTCTTTCCTACATAACAAATATCGTTATACACAAGTATATCGCAGTGTCGTGTATTTCTCGTACTTTCAATTGATGTCTTGTTTGATCTATTTGTCATTCTGTCTTTGATCTGAGTGTGTTATGATTAGTGTATCGCTTTTTCTATTAATATATATATATATATATATATATATATATATATATATATATATTTCTTTCTATGAATTACTATGTTAATATATGTATGTATATCCATGTGAAGAACTCTGTGTAAACCATATATAAGTTTTTGATAAATGTCAGATGGAGAGCTTACCATCATGATCTAAAATCATCACCGGATCGGATTGACATTGAAGATACGAAACGGCAAAATACTAATGGAGGTGGACTACCATTGAACTCATTTAAGGAGCTTAAAAAAATTGAGAGAATCGCCGCAGCTCATTACGGCCTTAAAACAACATCTTTCCTTAGGCAGAATGATGATTTGGCCGGCTTTGAGAATGCCTTGTTCGACCTGGTCAGAGGAATTAAATTCAGAAAGCAGACTAAATATTGCAGTTCTATCGTCAAAAAAATAAATGGATTTACCAGTAGAGTTAACAAACATACGGATTTCATTGTTCCGGCAGACAAGACCAAGAACTACTACAAATTGGATTATACCTCTTACAGGAATTTAATATACCGTGAGTTGCATAAATCATATAAAATTGCACCACCCAATAAAATTATAGATATAAATTTGGAGGCTAAAACACTACTTAAATATATGAATCTAACTAACCATGCAGAAATAGTAACGCCAGCTACACCTAGATTTTCTCTTAAGACCATAAGACTAACTTTCAACAAAACCCATCAATAAGGTTAATTTGCCCATCAAAATCTGACTTAGGCATAATCAGTAAAAAAATTCTTGATAGAGTCATCCCGACTATCAGAAATAACATTTTCTTTTCATTGTGGCAATCTTCAGATAGCGTAATTGAATGGTTTATGAACCTTAAAGATAAACATAGATTAAGTTTTATAACTTTTGACATAGACAACTATTACCAATCTATTACCCCAATTCTCTTAAATAAAGCCCTAAATTTAGCGAAAAATAATTCAGACCTTACTGATCAGGAAATTAAACTGATCACCTTAGCCAGAAGATCTATTCTCCAATTCGAAGGCAAATTATGGACCAGAAAGGACACCCCCAACGATTTCGATATTACTATGGAAGCTTCTGATTCTGCTCAGGTAACGGATCTAGTGGGTTTATTCCTCTTAAATGAAATGAAACATAGGTTTAAAAATATAAGAGGGGGCCTATATAGACGATGCCCTATTTGTCTCGGATAAAAGACCTAGAAGATATAGCAAAACAATTGAAGAATTACATGATTTTTTCAGAAATTTCGGCCTTTCCATAACTGTTGATCCGGAGAGAAAAACTTCTAACTTCCTTGATATCACCCTTAACCTCAATGACGGATCATATAGCCCTTTCCATAAACCCAATCTAACTCTTTTCTATGTACATAAACTATCTAACCACCCGAAAGCTATACTTAATTCAATAGTACCGTCTGTTTCCAATAGAATATCTAAGCTTTCTGCAAATAAAAACATTTTCAACCAAAACGCACAATTTTATAACAATGCATTGCTAAACACTGGATATTCTAAAAAAATAACTTATAACCAAAACAAAGAGAATGATAGAACTGTAAATATTATTACACATAATATGACAACTAGCAATAGGAGCCGAACTAAAAGAAATGTAAATAAACAAAGACCTCTAAGGCACTCTATCATACCTGATGAAAATCACCAACATATAGATAGCCCTACACCTACTGCACGTAAACGCATTAGAAGGAAAAATAATATTTGGTTTAACCCACCTTTCAATAATAACGTTAAAACCAATATCCCGAAGGAATTCTTTAAAATATTGGAAAACTCTTTTAAATACCCACATAAATATAGCTCCATACTTAATAAGAATTCAATTAAAATTTCATACTCTACTATGCCAAATATAGCCCAAACAATAATCTCAGCAAATAGCAAAAAAATAAAAAATATCCAATCTAAATCTAATTATTCCAATCCTATAAATACATGCAACTGCAGGCGCACCAGTGATTGCCCACTGGACAATAGATGCACATATTCTGATATTGTATATGCTTGTACTGTAACTGAACAAAATAATTCTATAATAAATCCTAGAGACCGCATAAATACAGCCCCTAATCAAATTCCACAATTGAGCACTACAACTAATTTGCACCATAACTCAAGACCTAACAATTCTAATATCCATCCTCTACCTCAGCAAACCGGTAATGAGTTCCCAATGGAAGGTAACGATAACAATAATATACAATCAATCAACCAACCTAATCCACATCATGAAAATATAGTAAATAGAAATAGACCTGTGAATAGGAATATAAATGGCGCGGGAATAAGGGTAAATCCTAGGGTACACACATATATTGGGGCCACAGCAAATTTAATTAAATCCCGCATCTCCATGCATAACTACGCCTTCAATAACGATGTCGGTAACAACAAAACATACCTGACCACTTTAGTTAAAAATTTAAGATCAAATAATATTCCACACAATATAAAATGGTCTATCTTAAAAAAATAAAACTCCTACAGCCCAGGATCCAGATCTTGTGGTCTATGCAACTCTGAAGCTGTAATGATAGCTACTGCACCTAAACATTTAAATCTGATAAATTCTAGAAGTGAATTAGTCTCCAAATGTCGACACGGAAGGAAATTCATATATGCTATATGGAAACCACCACCAGTTTTGCCGTAGCTGTTTGGGCGAGCAATGAAACCGGGGGTGTCCAAACTTCGAGATGGGTCCTTTTTAATTTTTAATCTTTTTTGCCTAAGGGATTTAGACTCTGAGGTTGTAAGGGTTTATACACCTAAATTTTCAGTTTCTAAATATATAAATCTAAATTTTCAGTTTCTAAATATATTTACAATATCTTTACAATATCTTTACAACCTCTTAATTGGGAAATATTAAACCTTAAAACGTTAAATATATTTATAACTTCTTGATTAGGAAAAATTAAACCCTAATTTGGATTGGACTTCTTGATTGAACAAACCAAACCTTAAATTAAACTTCCTAATCTGATAACATTAAATCTTAAATTAAACTATTAAATTATTAAGTTCTAATTATTAAGATAACTTCGTAATTGGGAAAATTAAATCTTAATTGGGAAAAATTAAACCTAAGGGCAGGTTAAACTTTTTAATTGGGGAATGTTAAGCCTTGAGTTGGAATTCCTGGGCTGATGGGATTGAATCTTAAATTAAACTACTAATAATTTCTAACCTGATTAAATTAAATCTAGAATTAAACTATAAAATTATTGGAATTTAATAACTTCGTAATTTTTAATTTCATAAATATTCTAGATTACTTGATAGGGCTAGATTTGTGAAGTCGGTTTTTACTGTAAGCTAGATTTTAAGTAATACTTTTGGATGTGTACGTGATCACATGACCTGACCTATATTTCCTAACTCCCTTTCTCTTTCTTTTAACTTCTTAGCTCCTTCCCCTTTGACATAGAATATGCTTACTGGCCCAGACAGGGAAGATCTAATTTGGGTGGGATGGATGGCGGGGTTATATGTTGCCTTCTTTCTTGAGCCCGTCAAACAGGATGCAACACAGACATAATTTCAGACCCGTTAAAGTCATTCTGAGATGTAGACAATTTAATATCGCCTTCTGTTCGTTAGGGATTTGTCATGTCTGGTTGAATGGCAGGGGAGAGAAGATCACTTATATATTTTTCGCTCTTCTGGCTAGATGTGATGGGATTCAGTCTTATTTTGCTCAATTCGGATTTAACGGGTTTTCTAATTAAACAACGAACTTGGATTTGACTTGGGTTGCACTTGTCGGGATTTCGGAACTTTGATTGGACTTTTTGTATTATTTTGATTGATTTATTTATCATTAACATTGAATATGGACACATTTCGCGACTGGATAACTTTGCCGGCCACTTCAATTTCACGTATTTGGACTGCTGTTTGTATCTTGGAGTAATGTCCTTCCTGATTATGCTTCTCAACTTGTATGACCTGGATGGACTGTATGGATTCAACAAAAGTATGTTTTTGGATTGATATGTTTGATGTTATGTATTTTTATGTATTTGTGTATATAATTTTATATATTTTCAAAGCGGAATTTTATTACCTGTAGTAGTATAACTGCGGTAATGGTCCTCTGAAGAGAAGAATTATCTTTGAAAACTCATAGGCTAAGGACTTAAGGATGCTTTGCATGAACTTTGAATTCTAATAAAATTTGATTGACACCTTATTTTATTACTTCACTTCATATTATAATATTAATGCTCTATCCAGTATATTGAGCTTCAGTTTTTTATCCGGATGTTTCACTAATTATAAGATATTAGTTGACGCTTATATCTTTTGTTGGATTGCTTCATATATATATATATATATATATATATATATATATATATATATATATATATATAAGTGTATATATATATATATTTGTTTATTTTGTTACATGTTAACGTATACAATTTTTATATTTTGTCATGCATACATACGTATACGTATATACGTATGCATATATATATATATATATATATATATATATATATTGTGAAACATATATCAATTGTAATAGTAACCGACAAAACAAAAAAAACACGATTCCAGCCAATAAGTTTAAATTCTAAAATGGCATCATTTATTTTTGCATTAATAGTAATTTGCTTGATACGTATTTTTAGGTTGGTCATAAACTGTTTACAATTATAATTGTTTAGAGACAATATGTATTATATATCTGAATCTTTCAGATGATGACTGATAATTTTTATAATTTAGCTTATTTGGACTACATTTTTCATCCTGAGTGTCATTAACAACGTTTCGCCCACTGTAACTTCCGGCCTTCTTCCGGTGTATCTCTTCGAACTCGGAAATTTTTCTGTCGAACTTAGGAATCTAAACGGAATTTCGAACTAAACATTTGATTTAATCCACGGGTGTACCGTTCTCTTGTTCCGTCATCCATTACTGGGAGAAGTATTCAGTAATCCGCAGTTGTTCGTAATGCCCGCACCGAGGATTGAAGGTTTCCATTCGAAATTCCGTCCAGATCTCCGAGTTCGACAAACATTCTCGAGTTCGAAGAGATAACTCTGAAGAAAACCGGAGGTGTCAGTGACCGAACGTTGTGAAGATAACACTGAAGATGAAAAATGTAGCCAGAATAACCAGCATTATACACACTAAATGTATCTATATATATAATGACTGTAAGATACTCTAATATTATGTGTGTTAAGAACTTTATTTTGATTGAAATATGCGTATACGTACACACGCACACAAACACACACACACACATATATATATATGTATATCATGTACTCTCTCCTTCTCTTTCTCTGTCTTTCTGTCTCTCATTCTCTCTCTCTCTCTCTATATATATATATATTTATATATGCATATGTTTATATATGTATATATATATATATACATATATATATATATATATATATATACATATATATATATATATATATATATATATATACATCTAATTATAGACACGTATTCAATTAAGAATTTAAAAAAAGTAAGATTATGACTTTTATTTATTTTGATATATTTTAAACAAAACTAAAATATATGCTCATACTTTTAACGCTAAACGACTTGTGTAAAATATAAACACATATATATTATAATGTTCAAATAATGTGTAGTTCAATATTTGGCAATTAACTATCATATAATGCAATATTTCAATAACGATAATATGTATTTAACTTTAATAGTTCAAGCTCAAACAATTCTGGTGACTTTTTAGGTAATGTAAATAAATGCAAGAAAAACAATTATTAAATGAGAAATTTTACGATAAACGTAATCTTATGAAATCAATAAGCAAGGGACGGATTTATACTCTATAGTTCGGTGTATGAGAATCGCTCTAGGCAAGACATGAAGTCACTTGATGTAAGGAGCTTACAAGAACAAATACAATTATGGCAAACACTGGTGATGCTTATTGACCTTAGTTGTTAATATACTAAGGTGATAGGTTAGAGGAAATAAGTCAACCGGAAGATAGTTCTCCAAACCTGCAGTTCTTTGAAATACGCTATTGTGAGAGTAAGCTGTATTACAACAAGGTATCCAAATAGTGAATTGATGGAGACCAATAGACAATCGAGTAAGACGAGCTGGAACAAAAAGGCGGGGCATATATCCCATCATTCTGAAGAAACATGGCATGATATTATTCATATAAAAGACTGGGACTAGCAACACCACGTCTGTAAGTGAGAGAGATAGTACAGAGAAAGAGTTGCCACAAATTACAGATACGTTTCTGCAGCTTATCAAGATCCCTCAAATATTACAGAGATTCAGCAGCCGAATTATGACAGCTGTACTACATGCATGGACTGAGTGTGGATTTGTAAAGATAGAGAATAAGTAACGTTGAGTCAAACTATAAAATAATGATAATAATTCAGTTTGTTTATACCCGGAGGAGGAAAATACATATTTCAGCCTCAATACTAAATATTTATCTAAGATAACATCAATAATTTGAAATAAATTATGTATTATAGTAAAAAAAAAACAATAATAAGATTAAGAAACCGGAAATGAATAAGTCTGTAATTCTATATGAACATCATTTCCGCCATCAATAGCAATGGTTTGTATATTAGAGAGTGTGTATTCTTCGTCTAATGTTCATACGAATTTGGCGTGTGATTAATAGGCCAACTATATACGTATAAGGAACACGTGTAGAGATTCATCACGGCAGTACACATTTTTCGACAACTGTAATAAAGTGCAATGATACACGGCCTTTTATTCATTACTCACTAAGTGTTCTCAGAAAAATATAGATGTACAATTTGAAAATAAACAGGTTCTATATGAGTAACAAAAGCTGTAATTGGACCAACCTTATTAAAAAAATGACTTGTACGAAGATAACCAATTGTTAAAATTTGTTGGAAACTTCTGTACTTAAAATGTGCATGATAGAGTAAGTAACTACGCTAAATGTATGTACGCATTGTTTTTTTATTGAAAAAATTACATTAGGTAGGATGATTAATGCAGAAAATAGGTACTTTGAAGAAATACAAAATAATATTTATGTCGAGATATATGCAAATTAACAAATGTAACTTATTCACAACAAATATTTTTGTAATGTCTGTTTATATTATCTTGTTATATGAATTCATATAAATATTTGAACCACGAATCTACATTAAGAAACTCCTCTAGTATGATTGAGATTCGATCTTGGATGTTAAACAACTGCGTTGAACATTTTTACTCTGCATATATTTTTTGTTAACGAACCACATTTTTTTTATTTGTGCACGGACAGAAAAACTGTAAAAACACCACATTTTATAGTATATAAATTAATTAATTCTAACGTTTTTTACAACATTTAATACTATTGTGTATGTGAGAGTGTTTTTTCCGGTGATACAGAGCAACAGTCTGCTGTTGATAATATATATATATATATATATATATGTATATATATATATATATATAT
This sequence comes from Sepiola atlantica, assembly GCA_963556195.1. Lineage (NCBI taxonomy): Eukaryota > Metazoa > Mollusca > Cephalopoda > Sepiida > Sepiolidae > Sepiola > Sepiola atlantica. The sequence goes on along the minus strand of OY744540.1, from coordinate 54,764,273 downwards.
ATATATATATATATGTATATATATATATATATATATATATATATATATATATATATATTAACACCTATTCAATTGTACACTTACAAGTAGTTGTTGTGCTATTTTATTGATTTACTCTTTAAAAAGAAAAATCATTTCATAGTGCGCCTATTATTTAAAAGTACTTTTTCTAGGTGAACATTAAATCGTGAGCAAAGTATATTCTGCAGGTGAAGGTGAGAGGATGAAAATGGGCTTTTTATCTACTGCCAAAAGGAGAGTGCATCTAAAATGATAGAGCGAAGACCGTTATTTTTTTCTGCTACGCAGACCAAATTATACATCACACTGTGCAAGGCGTGCATCTCTCTTTTCGTTCATTTTTTTTTCATTTATTTCAATTATTTTACAACGGAAGTGGAAACTTTCGGTATCTTGTGAGAATAGACTTCATTGTCTTTACCACAAGCGTTTTGAGTGTTAAAGTAGACTCGCGCATCTTAAATTACAGCTCTTGTGCAATCGAAGATGCGCCTCAATAATAGGGTCTGGCTCAACTCAAATGACCTTTCGAAAAAGTTATCATCTGGAATAAGATGGTGCTCGTTATGAAAAATCAGCTTCATTTAGGCAATTGTTAACTCATGTAGTACTTTTAAACTAGCGAAAGCGAAATAAAGCTTTATTGTATTCGCTTTTTCAAACGTGAAATATTTTGGCAATTCTACTCTACCACAGGAACAACAAAGTTACTTCATAAATTATTCACATTGCTCTTCTGACTAATGCAATTACTGTCTGAGTTTACATTAAAACATGCTTTTCGTGCGATTGTGTCTTCCCATACAAAAATATATTTTAATGTTGATAATTATAAGTTAAATGTATGTTTCAAAGATTCGGTCATGTAATTTTTCTTAAACACTACACCCAGAAAAACTAAAACCTTCAAACTGATTGTTTGCCTTAAACTCAGTATAAAGAACAAAACTAATAAGTCAGGATACATTAATATTTTTAAATAACAGAATAAAATATAAAAAAATTCTGAAATACCCAGAAAAGCATTTGTTTTCAAATATTAAATAAACTTCTCATTTTAGATTTTACAATTTTGTCTACAACAGAACTCAAATCTAACAACACAGTATGTTTCAATACAGGTTCAGTTCTTTATTCTTAATTATTTTTTAATTGTTACTGTTTTATTTCCAAATTATTTTAATAAATGTGACTTTAGATTGCCAAGAGTATTACATTCGAAGTTCAACGTCGGCACTTAGGTCCGTTGTAATTTCCGGTTAATTTATATTTTGTTTATTTCATCTATCTACTCTCATGCGTTATAATTAAGATATAGCTATTTCTAATACTTTCCCGAAGAGTCTAACATATCTACAAATGTATTGATGTAATCGAATATTTTACGTTTATTTACTTTCTGTTTTAACGTCTTCTTTTACTTTAAACTTCGTTTAACTTTAATCTATTATTGTTCAGATAATACATCATTTAATTTGAAGCATTTCAAGCATATTTTGACAATATTATACTTTTGATAGGCCGAGTAGAAATAGTTGTTCAACCATCAACTACAGATATTGTACACGGAGCATATTAATTTCATAGTCGTAAAATGATAGTTCATTGTTTATGCCTACTCATCTATGAATGATAATTACACCTTTATGATATACACTCTTTATTTCAGATGGTGAATTCAGAATTTAACTCTTCCTAGAATTTAACGGGGAAATTAAATTATCTAGATATTATTAGAATTTCGAAAGCAAGAATTGATCATTTGTACATTGTACATACGAGGAGAGTGCAGTTGACAAGTAAACGGATGTGTAAAAGAAAACAGAGGTAGACAAATACTTGAAGCAACAATTTTCAGTATACAATATAAGCACAAGTAAGACAATAAAAAACAACGTCATACATAAAAAACTCATACTGTCAGAAAGACATCATTTTTCTTGCCTGAAAATTATCTAATGTCTGGTCAGATATCATAGAAAAAAAGTGATTTAATTGGTGTATCGAAAATATACGTTTACTAAACAGCGGTTTCTTTTAAAATAGTACAGCATGGTGTTTATTTCGTACCCCCAAAGTTAATTATAGATATAAATACATTCACCGTATACGTTCAATCTATGGATTAACTTTAAAAATATCTATATATTTTAAGAATGTTTAATATATATATATATATATATATATATATATATATATATATATATATATATACATATGGATACATATAAATATACATACTGATATAAGATATACTAGCATTGAGCGAAACATTACGAAACGTAAATTATTATTTAAGATACTCCGTTCCTGATACCATCCAGTATCCAATAAAAATTTTCTCATTATACTCGTATTCCTTGTTTGTTTGTGTATTCGTGTATTCAATTATCTTTTGTTTAGGATCTTAAAACATTTATAGGAAGCTTATAAGGTAGGACATCTTGATGTTACGGGTAATATATATATATATATATATATATATATATATATATATATATATAGTCGGTCGACCGGTAGAAATGCGCATCTCTTGCACAAGAAGTTGCATCAGCATGAAACACAGGTATTATCATTATACTTAAGAATGAACACCCTCAATCAATACAGTATTAATATAATGACTAAATACATGTGTCTTGGCTGATTGGGAAGTATGTTAGCACGTATATATTTTGGTACATGTGAATGAGTGCGGTTACAATGCCCTTGCCCTGCGAAAACAAAGGAAGTTCACAGCGTACATTTTAGAATAATCTCTCAACTGGGGAAGAGTTACGACTAAGGTAAGTGAAAATTGTAGGACTCAGAACGATTAACTATGCAACACCCATGGATGTGACGTCATGTGCGACGAAAGCGAGGATTAACGGTTAGATTTTAAAGCAGACCGTTGTTGGATATTGACGCAGACAGTTGCAAAAAACAATAGCGAGTCGGCCATGAGCGTCCTTGTCTGACAATATTTTACTCTCTCTATATACTGAATACTTTTTACCTATTTTACTTATCTCTCTTAATAAACCTCCATTTTCAAATATAATATCTCTTCGAAATGGTGTTAGTATAACTCAATAAAGAACTTATACGTACAACGACTAGCCAACAGCATGTCTTAACCTTTGACGACACGGAACGCGCGGAAACACGACGTGGAAGAAAAGCTAACAAGCAAGAGGATTCGAAGAAGCGACGAAACAAGAAAACGAATCCGATAAAGTAAAAACAACGACATGGAAGTTGAGAAAGAAACAATTTCCACACAACATTGGATTCATTACTATGTTTTCAGAAAAATAAAACACATTTTAAAATTTGTTATGTGAAATATACTTACACCCATCATTTTATTTCATTAATGTTATGCATTTATGTCGGATGTTTAGTTAGTTGTTGTTTAACATTTAACAATAGTGGCGCGACCTTAATCATAGGTAAAAATAAACTAATTTGATCTAACCGTGGTACGACGTTTCGTTGCAGTTATTTAAAAATATACGGTTTACTCGTTTTACTTTAGAGAATCAGCATTGTGAGCTACGCAATAACATCGACTAATGAAACGGTAACGAGTTCAGTTTCAAGTGTTTTCTTTTAAATATCTGCTACCTATGGACACTTATAATGATGTACAGTATATATATATATATATATATATATATATATATATATATATATATATATATATATATATATATAGTAATCCAGGTAGGGTAAAAATCCACAGGGTAGAAATCCAAAGGGAATCAAACCGGGTTTATAAAAGAGTGCTCAATAAAAATATAGAGCTGTATTGTGAATGCTTTTATTCAAACATGTACAAGGTCTGCTACACTGGCATGTCGATGTTATCGATCTACAGCTCTCAAGAGCTGAGGTCTCATCAGGAAGAAAATTGTTTTTTTGATTCAACTGGTTGCTGAATTCCAGGGAGAATGAAGTCAAGCAAAAAAGAAGAGGAGAAAGAAATAAAAGTCATGTGACCGATTTTAAAATATGATTGCCGTTAGAAATTACTATTTTCTTATTTTTATCTTTTATATATTTTATTTTATATATATATATCCAACGCTGAGCTGGGGTAGAAAGGGGGGGGGGCTAGGAAAAGAAAAAGAAGAGAGAAGGGAAAGAGATACAATTGCTGTCAAAAGAGTTTAATTTACAGCTGTTAATATTTTTATTTTGTATTTTTATCCAACGCTTAGTTAAGGTGGGGGGGGGTTGGAAGAAAAAGAAAGAGAAAGGGGTTGAGGGGTGTTAGGGGTGGATGTCTATAGCCATTTAGGATTTGTTGCGGGGAATGGTTCTGAGTTAAATTCATATTTATTTTTATTCAGCGCTGGGCTGGATAAAGGGGGGGTCGGGGGGAGATTAAACAAGAGCGAAAGAGAAGATGAAGGAAGAGGGGAGGGGGGGTTTCAAGTTTGTTGTGTCTGCTTCATGTCAATGCAGACATATAACAATTACATGACACCCAGCTTACGGGGATATTTTAGTTTAAGCTCATTGGTGGATTTATTGTTGATAAATTATGTTCTTATATTTTGATCAATTGGCATTTAATTTTGATTATTTTGATGGATAGTTAAATGTATTTTAAATAATATTTATCAGTTAATTAATAAAACATAATGGTAATTGTCTTTATTTTTAGTAAGATTCATATATGGATTATTGGCAGTAATATTAGTAGGTTAGTTCTAGGTACTAATGAGTTAAAATATATTGGGAATTATTCTTGGTAAGGATCGTATATAAGTTTATGACATTGATATAGATGGATTATACTATTATATTTAGTTTTAATTATTTTGGAATATGAATAAATGTATTTCGATTATAAATAATAGTTATTGATGGATTAATAAAACATAGTCGTAATTGCTTTTATTTTTAATGGAATTTATATATCGATTAATTTCAGTGGTATAAATAAATAAATTTTATTATTCGTTGTGGTCCTATTATTAATGGTCGGGTTAACACTTGTTATAGTATTAGTGGTAAGGTGTTCTAGTTAAAATTGTTAACGCAAGTTATGGTCTATGAAGGGGGGGGATTAGGAATGGTGGGGGCTAGTAATTTTAATTAAAGTGATCAGTATATAATTATTTAAATATTTAAAAATTGGTTTTGGTAATAAGTAGTTTTGTAAGCTGGATGTTGAGTGCACATACGCACTCGTGCACACATATAAATACATATATGCACATGTATACACGAACATTCATATATGCACCCAAACCCATGCACATACGCGTGAACACACAGATACACATGTATGTGTACATATGTATACGTATACATACGCGCATACAGGCGCACACATACACACATAAATAGTTATAAAATTTTATATCTTCATACATATGCCCACTCATATGTCCGCAAAAATCACCTATATATATATATATATAAGATTTTACTTTTACATGTTATAGTATTTATTCAAAGATTGGGGTGGTTGTACTGTGTTTGTAGTTGAGGGTTAAAGTTACTTGATTTGGAAGTGTTAATAAGTGTTAATTTTAGCGGGCTTTTTGGGTATTGGGTTTTTTTTGTTTTAATGGTATTATTTAGGGGGGGTTTGTACAAATTACTGAGGAGGTGTGATCTGTTATGCCTACAGTTGATCGATGTTTCCTGTTTTTTGTTTAAAAGTTTTCCTCTGTCAGTAAATTTAATTATTTCAAGTTTTTCGCCGAGGCATAAATAGCATGGTGAGTTTAATGAGCTACAGGTGCTAGTTTTTCTGATAATGTTCCAGATTACAATTGGTGATTTATTTTTATTAGTGAGTTCCCAGTGGTAATTTGAGAGTGATGTTCTGTTTTGGTAGCTTGGGTTGTTGAATGAACATTTATGGCCGGTGTATCTTTCTTTGAAAGTATTACCTGCCATACCTATGTAGTATTTTTTTATATTAGGAGTTTCCTTAGTTGAGATTGTTGCTTGGTAAATCGTCTTTGTTATTAAACAATTTTGTTGCAAGGGGCATTCATTTTTATTTATGCAGTTATAGGACTTTACTTTAGTTGTTTTATTGTTATTTGATTCAGGGTTTAGGTTGCTGTTTAGGATTTTGTTATTGTGTTTTTTAATTATCATTTCTAAATTTTCACTGCAACTGTAACTTAGTTTAAGTGTATTTTTGTTGAATATTTTATGTAAGATATTGTTTGGGGGGAAATATGTGTTTATGAGGTTTAGAAATTTTTTACCAAGTTTGGTTTTAACTGCTTGATTGAAGGGAGGTGTAAACCATATTATCTTCCTATTTCTTGCTTTATTGTTTTTATTATTAGTCGTTGCAGGTTTATTAAATTTAATTTGTGTATTCTTATATCCGCTGTTTTTTAGTGCTTTATTATAGAATTCTTTATGTTTGTTAAAGATTGTTTCATTTGATGAGTTATTGCTTATCCTATGTTGGATAGATTTAGGGATGTGTTTAATGATAGTTTTGGGGTGGTTGGAGAGGGGGTGTACATAGATTGGGTTAAAGTTTTCTTTATTATATGGTTCGTATGTTTCTTTGGTTAAGTTGAGAGTTACATCTAGGAAATTTACTATTTTAATGTTGGAAGTTATTTCAACTTTAAGGCATATCCTCCTCATCTCCCTAATAATAATCTTTTTAATATTTTCACACCTTTGCCCATTAGAGTTTCTGACTACTAAGAGTCCATCATCCCTATATAGGCCAATGTCTTCAATATCTATATCATTAGTTAGGTTGTAGAGGATGTATAAACCAACTAGGTCGGTGATTTCTGCAGAGTCAAAAGAGCCCATCGAAACATCAAAAGAGCCAGATTGGTTGCTCTTTGTCCATTGATCTTTTTTACTAATTAGCACTGTTTTCCTACATTTTCTTACAATGTTAATCTCTTCTTCAGAAATATCCGAGGGAAGAGTAGCAAACTTCATGACGCTTTCGAAGAGTTCATTAGAAATTGAGGGGTAGTAATTAATTATGTCAAATTGGATGAAGGAACAATTTATTTTGTTTTTTATTTTGCGGAACCAATTAATTGTATCGGTCGTGTTGATCCATTGGTTGAGTTTATATGCTGATCTAATGTTTTTGTTAATTTTTTGTAGAATGATTTTGCTAATTTTTCCGGTTTCTTGTTTTGTAGGATTAATTAGTCTAGTTGTTGGTTTTGTCTGAAAGTCAGGTTTGTGGTCTTTAAGGAGTATATATGCTTCTCTTACTTTTAGTTTACTAACCCTATCACTAATTTTGAGTTTGTCAGTAATTTCCTTGCTACTAATATTTATGTTTTGGACTAAGTCAGTGTTTGATTTTCTGTAATTCTTAGTTATATTATTGTCGAGTAGTTTAAAATATTCTGATTTGGTGAGTTTATAAAAGTTTTGAGTTTTGTCTGCCTTAACTAGAATGTGCTTGGAGTTGTTAATTTCGTTGACTATTCTATCTAGTTTTTTCTGGAATGGGTTTTTTTTGTCGTTGAATTTAACGTACTTAACAATTTTGAGTAAGTCATTTTCAAAGTTATCGAGTAATTCGATACGCGGTGCCGTACCTTGGTTTTTGAAGCCGTATTTTTCTTTGTTGTTGTTACTGGTAGATCCGTTTAGGAAGAAGTATGCTTTCCACTTCATTCTCCTCAAGAGTTCCTCCATCTTCATTGTTAGAATTAGAAGATAATTCCGGGTGTTTGTTATTGGAATGTTCTTGAGGGAGGTGTTAAAGTTGGTTTTTTCCATGTTAGCTGAATAATCTCGGTTAAAAGAGTGCTCGACAGTAAATGGAGCAAATAGTAATCCAGGTAGGGTAAAAATCCACAGGGTAGAAATCCAAAGGGAATCAAACCGGGTTTATAAAAGAGTGCTCAATAAAAATATAGAGCTGTATTGTGAATGCTTTTATTCAAACATGTACAAGGTCTGCTACACTGGCATGTCGATGTTATCGATCTACAGCTCTCAAGAGCTGAGGTCTCATCAGGCAGAAAATTGTTTTTTTGATTCAACTGGTTGCTGAATTCCAGGGAGAATGAAGTCAAGCAAAAAAGAAGAGGAGAAAGAAATAAAAGTCATGTGACCGATTTTAAAATATGATTGCCGTTAGAAATTACTATTTTCTTATTTTTATCTTTTATATATTTTATTTTATATATATATATCCAACGCTGAGCTGGGGTAGAAAGGGGGGGCTAGGAAAAGAAAAAGAAGAGAGAAGGGAAAGAGATACAATTGCTGTCAAAAAAGTTTAATTTACAGCTGTTAATATTTTTATTTTGTATTTTTATCCAACGCTTAGTTAAGGTGGGGGGGGTTGGAAGAAAAAGAAAGAGAAAGGGGTTGAGGGGTGTTAGGGGTGGATGTCTATAGCCATTTAGGATTTGTTGCGGGGAATGGTTCTGAGTTAAATTCATATTTATTTTTATTCAGCGCTGGGCTGGATAAAGGGGGGGTCGGGGGGAGATTAAACAATAGCGAAAGAGAAGATGAAGGAAGAGGGGAGGGGGGGTTTCAAGTTTGTTGTGTCTGCTTCCTGTCAATGCAGACATATAACAATTACATGACACCCAGCTTACGGGGATATTTTAGTTTAAGCTCATTGGTGGATTTATTGTTGATAAATTATGTTCTTATATTTTGATCAATTGGCATTTAATTTTGATTATTTTGATGGATAGTTAAATGTATTTTAAATAATATTTATCAGTTAATTAATAAAACATAATGGTAATTGTCTTTATTTTTAGTAAGATTCATATATGGATTATTGGCAGTAATATTAGTAGGTTAGTTCTAGGTACTAATGAGTTAAAATATATTGGGAATTATTCTTGGTAAGGATCGTATATAAGTTTATGACATTGATATAGATGGATTATACTATTATATTTAGTTTTAATTATTTTGGAATATGAATAAATGTATTTCGATTATAAATAATAGTTATTGATGGATTAATAAAACATACTGGTAATTGCTTTTATTTTTAATGGAATTTATATATCGATTAATTTCAGTGGTATAAATAAATAAATTTTATTATTCGTTGTGGTCCTATTATTAAATATATATATATATATATATATAGGTGATTTTTGCGGACATATGAGTGGGCATATGTATGAAGATATAAAATTTTATAACTATTTATGTGTGTATGTGTGCGCCTGTATGCGCGTATGTATACGTATACATATGTACACATACATGTGTATCTGTGTGTTCACGCGTATGTGCATGGGTTTGGGTGCATATATGAATGTTCGTGTATACATGTGCATATATGTATTTATATGTGTGCACGAGTGCGTATGTGCACTCAACATCCAGCTTACAAAACTACTTATTACCAAAACCAATTTTTAAATATTTAAATAATTATATACTGATCACTTTAATTAAAATTACTAGCCCCCACCATTCCTAATCCCCCCCCTTCATAGACCATAACTTGCGTTAACAATTTTAACTAGAACACCTTACCACTAATACTATAACAAGTGTTAACCCCACCATTAATAATAGGACCACAACGAATAATAAAATTTATTTATTTATACCACTGAAATTAATCGATATATAAATTCCATTAAAAATAAAAGCAATTACCAGTATGTTTTATTAATCCATCAATAACTATTATTTATAATCGAAATACATTTATTCATATTCCAAAATAATTAAAACTAAATATAATAGTATAATCCATCTATATCAATGTCATAAACTTATATACGATCCTTACCAAGAATAATTCCCAATATATTTTAACTCATTAGTACCTAGAACTAACCTACTAATATTACTGCCAATAATCCATATATGAATCTTACTAAAAATAAAGACAATTACCATTATGTTTTATTAATTAACTGATAAATATTATTTAAAATACATTTAACTATCCATCAAAATAATCAAAATTAAATGCCAATTGATCAAAATATAAGAACATAATTTATCAACAATAAATCCACCAATGAGCTTAAACTAAAATATCCCCGTAAGCTGGGTGTCATGTAATTGTTATATGTCTGCATTGACAGGAAGCAGACACAACAAACTTGAACCCCCCCCCCCCCTCCCCTCTTCCTTCATCTTCTCTTTCGCTCTTGTTTAATCTCCCCCCGACCCCCCCTTTATCCAGCCCAGCGCTGAATAAAAATAAATATGAATTTAACTCAGAACCATTCCCCGCAACAAATCCTAAATGGCTATAGACATCCACCCCTAACACCCCTCAACCCCTTTCTCTTTCTTTTTCTTCCAACCCCCCCCCACCTTAACTAAGCGTTGGATAAAAATACAAAATAAAAATATTAACAGCTGTAAATTAAACTTTTTTGACAGCAATTGTATCTCTTTCCCTTCTCTCTTCTTTTTCTTTTCCTAGCCCCCCCCTTTCTACCCCAGCTCAGCGTTGGATATATATATATAAAATAAAATATATAAAAGATAAAAATAAGAAAATAGTAATTTCTAACGGCAATCATATTTTAAAATCGGTCACATGACTTTTATTTCTTTCTCCTCTTCTTTTTTGCTTGACTTCATTCTCCCTGGAATTCAGCAACCAGTTGAATCAAAAAAACAATTTTCTGCCTGATGAGACCTCAGCTCTTGAGAGCTGTAGATCGATAACATCGACATGCCAGTGTAGCAGACCTTGTACATGTTTGAATAAAAGCATTCACTATATATATATATATATATATATATATATATATATATATATATATATATATATATAGATATACATACATATATATATATATATATATATATAGTGATTTCATAAGTACATAAACGTAATCTCTGGACACTTGTTTCTGGCACACAGCGTTACCAGCAGGGCTAAATTAAACAAGGACCGATCCTTCGATGTGTATCTCTAAAGTCTGGAGTTTTACCTCCGGACAATGACGACTTTTCTGGAAATATGTACGGTGTTTATTATCTAAATATTATATATTATTTCTAAATAGTATTTCATGGAATTGTTTTTATTGGTGAATGTTGCGTTTGTTCTATTGCTATTACTTTATTTAATTCATTGTTCACTTCGTAAGTGGTACAAATTAATGCAGATAATTTAATTATTAGTTCCTCATCAATCTCTATAACGCATTTTCCGTTAATATATATATATATATATATATATATATATATATATCCATGTTTGTAAATTTTATATGCACATAATAATAAGCACGAGTTTCTGGCTCACAGCCGTCATTAGAATGGCTAACTTAAACAATGGTCGGACTTTCGATATTGTCTGCCGTTTTTCCTCCGGACTATGACGCATTGCCTGGAAATATGTACGATTTTTATCACTTGAATATTTTATATGTAAAATGATAACATCACAAATAAAAACAATTACATATATATATATATATATATATATATATATATATATATATATATATATATATATATATATATCTATTAATAATAGAGTTTATGTATCTGTCTGTCTGTCTGTCTGAAGCCGAAACTCCAGTATGACTATTTTACTGAAATTAATCTTTTTGAAATTCTTTATATACTGTCACTAAAAGTCGCTTAGACACCAGATGGGTTTTGTCATTTACATAAGTCATTCCTTTAAACCTTCAATTAAATTAATATTTACAAATATACACTTATAACTGCTATTATCAAATTTACATAGTTATTTACAATATTTTCCGATAAGGTTATATTAATAAACATTATTCATACAATTAATTAAAGCCATTTTCATCATAACCGGCGTGTTTCTAAACCATTTCAACTCGAGCACTGTTAAAATTGCAAAGTCATTGGCTGTTTAATCCGTGGTGTCCTCCCTCCCTCCGGTAATTAAATATAGCGATCTGATTAAGCAGCCGATTGGCTGTTTAATCCGTGGTGTCCTCCCTCCCTCCGGTAATTTAATATGGCGATCTGATTAAGCAGCCAATTGGCTGTATAATCAGTGGTGTCCTCCCTCCCTCCGGTAATTAAATATGGCGATCTGATTAAGCAGCCGATTGGCTGTTTAATCAGTATGCCCTCCCTCCCTCCGGTAATTAAATATGGCGATCTGATTAAGCAGCCGATTGGCTGTTTAATCAGAAGTGCCCTCCCTCCCTCCGGTAATTATATGGCGATCTGATTAAGCAGCCGATTGGCTGTTAAATCAGTGGTGTCCTCCCTCCCTCCGGTAATTAAATATGGCGATCTGATTAAGCAGCCTATTGGCTGTTTAATCAGTAGTGCCCTCCCTTCCGCCGGTAATTAAATATGGCGATCTGATTAAGCAGTCGATTGGCTGTTTAATCAGTGGTGTCCTCCCTCCCTCCGGTAATTAAATATGGCGATCTGATTAAGCAGCCGATTGGCTGTTTAATCAGAAGTGCCCTCCGTCCGGTAATTAAATATGGCGATCTGATTAAGCAGCCGATTGGCTGTTTAATCAGTGGTGTCCTCCCTCCCTCCGGTAATTAAATATGGCGATCTGATTAAGCAGCCGATTACCTGTTTAATCAGTAGTGCCCTCCCTCCCTCTGGTAATTAAATATGGCGATCTGATTAAGCAGCCGATTGGCTGTTTAATCAGTGGTGTCCTCCTTCCCTCCGGTAATTAAATATGGCGATCTGATTAAGCAGAGATTGGCTGTTTAATCAGTGGTGCCCTCCCTCCCTCCGGTAATTTAATATTGCGATCTGATTAAGCAGCCTAATGGCTGTTTAATCAGTAGTGCCCTCCCTCCCTCCGGTAATTACATATGGCGATCTGATTAAGCAGCCGATTGGCTGTTTAATCAGTAGTGCCCTCCCTTCCTCCGGTAATTAAATATGGCGATCTGATTAAGCAGCCGATTGGCTGTTTAATCAGTGGTGTCCTCCCCCCTCCGGTAATTAAATATGGCGATCTGATTAAGCAGCCGATTGGCTGTTTAATCAGTAGTGCCCTCCCTCCCTCCGGTAATTAAATATGACGATCTGATTAAGCAGCCGATTTGTTGTTGAATCAGTATGCCCTCCCTCCCTCCGGTAATTAAATATGGCGATCTGATTAAGCAGCCGACGTTAATCTGGCACGTTAAACATGTAAACCGTCCTAAGTTTGTTTATTTTTAGCCATTATGTTTTAAAACACAAATGTATTAAATCAAATTGTTTAATTAAAATAATAATTGATTTAAAAATTACTATATAAAAACGCGCGTGCGCACGCACACACCCACACACAGTTTAGGTAAACTTTTCCTTTCTGAGAATTAAATTTTTTTTCGTGTTTACTGTATTTGATTTCTTAATACTTTCATATCCAATATTATCATTTTTTCACGACCTCAACAGAATTTATGATTCCATGTTTTGTTTATTAAAAAAAAAGATGTGATTGTACTGGAAAACTATACAACTGATTGTAGAATCAAATTGTTTAATTAAAAAAAGGTACACACACACGCACACGCACACGCACACACGCACGCGCGTTCACTGAATTTGATTTTTTTGGTGCCTTTTCATTTTAGGACCCAAGCTAACTTTGACCCCGTCGTCACAGTTAGGGTTAGGTTTGTTTTTTTTCCTTTTTAATTAAAAATATTTACATGTATAGGGGGGGGGGAGATACAAAAAGTTGGGGAAGACGGTCAAAAAAATGTTCTGTTTTTTTTTACTTAAAAATATTTCAATGACTGGTAATATAAAAAAATTGAGGGAAGTACAAAAAAAAAATTCTTTCTTTTAAAAATATTCTTGGTCATAAACACAGATCAATGTCTAACCACCAGAGAAATATGACTGGGGCTCCATTGGCTTACGCGTGAGCCTTCATTTCTGATGCGGCAGTGTAGCAAAAATAAGCGATCGGAGGGAGCATATATTTGCTAGTATATATAATGTATATTGTGTAATACGGTTGCGCATCAGAGGAATGGTGCACATTATCTTAGTGATGTTATCTAAAGTAACAGCACTTGGCGGTGTTCTCCAGCATACTAGAAGCCTTTTTCTCCTGGAATCCGGAAAGACCAAGCGACCAGAATAAATATATGTAATTCTATAATTGACTGGTCAATTGGGGAGAGGACAATTACTCTTATTTTTTTTACTAACTCAGTTTCTACTAAGAAACATAACTTTAATATAACATTGCAATATCTATGTATCCCATATAAAAATAAAGTGTTATCCCCAAGAACGGGGATCTTTGTTTTTCAAAAGTTCGACTTAAGTAAATTGATATATATATATATATATATATATATATATATATATATATATATACATACATACATTATTTTCAAGCATATGAACGTAATCCATTGGCACATGTTTCTGGCTATCAGCCGGCATGAGCATGTCTAACAAGAATCGAACCTACGATGTCACTGTTTGAAGTCCGGCATTACACCACATTACCAAGTTCACTATGTCAGAAACATACTCGCTTTTTACTCGCCATAATGTAACATAATTCCAGTTATTGTTTTTTTTTTGTTTTACTGGCGATAAAAACATATATGTGTTCTTAGTATTCATCCATTTGTTCAAAACATTGCATTGCCTTGCTCTTTTTAATAGGTAACGTGTAATTATATATGTATATATATATATATATATATATATATATATATATATATATATATATATATATATATTTATTAATTTATTTTTACGTACAGACTCACATTCGAGTCTCAACCGTAATTTCGGGTGGTGAAAGTACACTCACTTTTAAAACTATTCTGGTGTATTTCGTTATGTTTTTATATTCCATTACGTTCAGGCAGATAAATGTATTGCAAATTAGCAAGAAAATGAATTGGTGCGTTGCGTCATTGAATAAATTCTGCATCACTTGTAAATGAAAACAAAATAATAACATACTCAAAATGTTTTCAGCCATGCATAAAATATGCAATTACACTTGGTTCACCTCTTCGCACACGCATGCGCAGTGTGATGATACAGAAGTGTTGAACCATAATCACATTATTTTATGAAACAAAGTGAGAAATTTGGAGTAGGAAAATTTAAAATTGCCACATTTTAAGTACACTAAAAAGCCTGTGATTTGCAAGGTCGGGTCATCTTTCTCAATGCGGGCATGAATCTATAAAAACTGTTATGCATGTCTGTCTGATCCTACTAAACTTAACCTAGTTCAATTGTTCTCTTCCAAAAGTATTCATTTGTAGTAGCAATGGATACTTCTTGGTCTGTTTGTTCTAGTGTATTTTCGTTTCATGTAAAATTAACAAGATTGCGTCTGTAATAGCTCTTTTAACGTGTTTCGAACACGGTGGTATTTTACAACATGATTGCATCCGGAATTCGATATTCAAAAACAAAATATTTACCATTTATGATAAAATTATTTAAAATCAATTTAGTTGTATTTAAAAATAAATGTAGTTACAATAAAGCAATAAAAATAACCCTTTTATTTTAAATAAACAGTAATTACACTACAGTTGAAATAAAAGTAAAGGCTTCCCTTTTTCGTGTGGTCCATACTTTAACAAATCACGCAACTATAGTTAGGAAAACAATTAAACGAGTACAAACTGCAGTAAAAATAACCCACACTGAAAAAGGAGTCTATTTTTTATTATTTCCGATTCGTGCTTCAAGCTTAAGGCTCATATTTAACTAGTAACCGAAAACAATTGCACGTCAAAAATGTATCCCTATAAGATGCATGCCGAATAAACGACTTCACGTCTGAGATAAAAGTACGTAAAACCTAACCAACCTCTTTCTATTACGACGGTCGTGAACTATTGGTTCACAATTGAAATTGAGCACATCTTTGTGAACATGTAGTCCATAGGTATCGTATACCGATGTACATCTAACGAATGCGACTAGCCTTGTGGCGACAGGTACATTGAATGCATTGAAACTAGTAAATAAAAGCTCTACATCTTCATCTGCGACTCTCGGAACATTAGTGTCGAGGACAAAAGGAAACTCCTACTCGAGAGTTCACATCAGTTGTAAAACTACTAGGTGAGGAAGGATGTACTTCAGCGAACCATGTTCCACTAATCCAATGCGATACACCTAGTGTTTAGACAAACGGTTTGTAATACACAAAAGCCTCACGTTAATGAAATTGGCTTTGCAATTTATTTCAATACTGTGTGTTGCCATTCTTTCTTTCAATAGCGTAACAGGTTTAGTATCAACTGTCTGTATTTTACTTTCATTCACATACTTTTTGAAATACTCCTATCATGACGCATGTGTATCGAGGAGAAGACGATGAAGGCTCCAATAGTTATTTATAAATGTATGTCGATTTTTTAAAAAATAAATGAGTGATTTTTTTAAGAATAAATGAAATGATTTTCGTAAAAATTAAAATAACCGAATACTGATAATACTATAATAATGATAATACTAACAAAAATAATATGATTATTATCATAATTATTATTATTATTAATAATTATGATGATAACACTACTACTAATGATCATTACAATAATAATAATGATACCCACACATAAGCTCACATGTCAAAATGCACATACAACACATTGACGAAATGCATATTTATAGTTAGGTCTACATTAACATTAAGTAACGCCAATATATATATATATATATATATATATATATATATATATATGTATATATATATATATATACATATATATATATATACATATATAAAGAGAAAGATATGCATACATAGAGGCATACATAATAGTTTTATTAAAATCAATTATATTTGTATGGTATTTATATTTATATATATTTACATTCATATATTTTTATATTTTCATATGGCTATATATGCATTTGTTTATATTCTCTCTCTTCTTAAATCAAAATGTTGATACATGTATACTATATATATATATATATATATATATATACATATATATATATATATATTACTTCTAAATTACAAATGTGCTTATATATCGTCACTTAAAGATTAATGTCCCCTTTAAAAAAAAGGCCACGCACAGTGTTATGCTACCTGTCTTTACATATATATATATATATATATATATATATATATATATATATATATATATATATATATATACATCAATATCTACACTAACATATGCATATATACGCACACATGCATACAATTATAGATATATATATAAATATATATATATAAACAAACATATAAATATATATACATATATTTATATACACATACACATGCACATATATATGTTTATGTATGTATATATACACATATATATGGAAACAAATACAATTATATACACAGACAGTCATATATATATATATATATATATATATATATATATATATATATATAACACTTAATGTCTGTATGTATGTGTGTTAGTGGTAGTGTGTTTGTTTGGTGTGTGTCCCCTATAGAAAAAAAGGTTAGCGACTCTTGATTATATCTAAAAGTGTATTCTAATGGAAAAATTACCGAGAAAGTTGATTGGCATATTTCTGAATATCTGAATCAACTCTTAACGACGCTATCGAGCTGATTATTTAGGGGGGATTAATTCAGTTATTTTCAGCTCAATTGCAATTTAAATATGTATTAAGTTAAATAGAACACAATAATTACATGAATCGTTAAAATAACAAATTATAAGTCTTTTCTCCAAAAAAATGCAAGTCATGGCCTCAAATTGAACCGAAAATGGCAGCGCAGGGAGAATACTGTATGGAGGGGGTGTGAAATTCAACATTCTAATCCGATAATTATAGGAAGAAGGAGGAGGGTCACTAACCTTGACTTTATTTTGCTAACTCAAAGCATAAACTGACTCAGATTTTTTAAGATATTACATTTTAGTTTGCACTGCCCGCCAGTGTCCGCCACTGTTTGCTACTGGTAGCCAGTGCTCGCCAGTACTTGCTACTGTCCGCCACTGTCAGCTCTATAAAGAAATAGCCAATTCATAATGCAAAACAGAAAATGAGTCAGCAGTTTTCAGATTTTACATTTTATTAGACACTACCTGCCAGTGCCCGCCAGTGCCTGCCCGTGTCCGCTATTGTCAGGCTGTGACCGCAATTGGCAGCTTATAAAGAAATCGACAACTCATAATTGAAAACACGAAATTATTCAGCATTTTTTTGATTTTACATTTTAGTGGGCACAGCCCGCGTGTGCGCGCAACTCTCCGCTACTGCCCGGCGGTGTCCGCCACTGCCTGTCAATGTCAGTCATTTCAGTTTCATGAAAAAATAGGCACATTATAAGTCAAAACAAGCACATGAGTCACACGAAGAGAGTGGAGCAGGGACAAGCGAGAACCACGGTGGGTCAGGAGGGTTGAGTGAAACCGCACAATGTTAGATGAACAACCCGCTGGAAAAAAAGAAACGCAAATTGATGTACTGATAATACAACGTAACATATTAGATATACAGAGAGTAAATTTACTATTAGATGAAGACGCTGTTGAAGCTTTCCAAGAAGAACTCATACGAAGGTGGCAATGCGAACGAAGACGGTCGGGTGGATTGCGGATTATGCCACCAATTATTGATCTTAAAGATTAAGTGGGAGTGTTGTTTAGTCGTAAATTAAGGTATTCCCTCTTTGCAGATTGGCTGTTTTGAGTTTCTAAAACTAAGTATATCTGGTCGGTAGTCAATTTGAATAGTAAGTGGGTGAATTAGTATAAAGAACTGTACTCTTTGGATTTAAGAGAAAAGAAGAAAGCGGTTGAGCTGAAAATCGGTTGAACATGAAATTGACTCTTTCGGATAAACCACACTTTACATATGAAAATGAGCCTGTCTTTTCAACAATACCGAATGGATTGCCTTCGCAACTGTTTCTTAAATATTGAAAAAAATCAATGCGAAAACTGTGTTCCGCTTATCCATACTAGCTTAACATCAACACGGCTTACGTTCATTTAATTCTGTGATACAACATACTTTTTCCCATTTTATTTTAATTTAGTGAATATCCACCACGTATCAATGGCAGAGGGTGATTCGAGAAATAGGGCTAATGAGTGTCAGGTTGACGGTTATTATTGTGTAATGGTGATTGACGTTTGACAGAGTTTTATTATTTAGTAGGACGGCTTACAAGAATGTGTTTACAGTGGACTTGAAAACGACAAACGAGATTCTGTATTAGTGAGAAGCAGATCACCTCGCCTACTAGATTTCGAAGTCGGTATGTACACTGTCAATGCAATACACATGTGTTCATAGCAACTCCTGTGAGAAAGCGATAATGGGAAGAATAAGGCAACATCGTCTAATAGATTTGGTCGCAGGAATGATGTGCTCTGAGGAGTATCCCCCCAGATATAGAAAAAGTACTTATTTAGCTTTGAAACAGGTTGAAGGTTGCGTCATGTATGAGAAACATTCTGGAGCGGTATGATTACTAATACATATTTCCAGCGACCTTGGAATCATCTTTTATGTAAGTCTTTATTTAAGATCATGTGTGAAGGGCACTCTAAGAATCTTGTCAAAGTAGGGGTCCATAAAAACAAGAGCTATTCATTTATATTAAAGTGAAGTGGGGATTAGATCGTGTATAGTGAATAGAGCGGAGCTTGATTCCGGATGTATTAAAAGTAACCAGACACGTTTCCCTCATGTTCCAGGTTAAAAGAATAAGAATAGCAATATCTTAGTCATTGCTGCTCTTTACCGTTTTACGATATATGGTTGTGTCGTCTGAATACATGTCTGGGAATGCTTTTAAAATGTGTTTTGAGAGATTGTTTATGAAGATCAAGAGATAATGTAGAGCCCAGGAGTGATCCTTATATATAATATCCTTTGATATTACTGTCCTCTTTTCATCATGTATAGTTTAAAGGACATTTTCAGATTTTCGATAGCTAAAAGTCTCGTGTGATACACAATTATGCCAAACGTTATCGAAGTGTTTTGTTATATCAAGAGCGATTTCTCTCGAAACGAAGTTTACGTCAGTAGATCAACTTATTTTGTGTGATATTTCTGTCCTCTCATACTCATGTTGACCTTGAAGGACGCTATCCATGTTACCGGTGTTTTTGTTGAGGTGATATACCACTTCTCGATTTATCACCGTTTGAAGCAATGAACTCATGGCACACAAGTGAATACTCGATATGCACTGAAGTGCAGAAGACAGATATCCAGTATTCTGAAATACTGGACGCACGGGCAAAGCTTTCCAAGTTGTTGGGAAGCATTTCTACTATTAGCAACATTTGCACAGCTTTTTTAAACATAGGAGCAAGGTCCGGTTGCAGCGTCTTAAGTACAATCATTGGAATGTTGTCAGACCTAGTTGTTTTGCTGACATACAGATTCTTGGTAACTTTGCCAACATCTCGAGTAATATATATTGATGTCGAAAATACTATCTTCAGTGTTAGGAAGGAATTAAAGAGGAAGACAACCAACACGCTAAGGGTGGAGTTTGATGAAAAGTTCTTAGCCAACAGTTTTGATTTAGCGGATGCTTAGGAGATGCCGATTGACGATAGTTGGAATACCAGTAACCCATATGTTCAGCACTATGTTTGTTATTCGCCAACACTCATGGGACCCAAGTCTCTGCTCATCTACTCTAGACTTAACAAATGTTATATATGACTCCCTCGCGTATTCTATACCGTGTATATAGCAATATGAACACACTCCATACAAAGGTAGATGTTCTTAATTTGCATACTAATTGTATAAAATGTTCTAACCAATGTACATTATGTAATATACATTTCTAATTGGTATCGATATAGTGCCTTATAGTTTTGCAGAAGTCATAACTTTTCACAATTTCAGTTCAATTATTTTTCAAGAGAAATCATTGTTATAATATTAACCAAAATAATACCATATATATATATATATATATATATATATATATATATATATATATATATATATATATATATATAAAGTGAGAGAGAGAGAGCAAATTACACATTTATTTATAGAAAAATATAAAGGCTACAACTCCCCTACAAATGATTCGATCATAGCTATAAAAAGCAGCGATCTTATCAGATCGGTAAGATACATTC
>OY744540.1:54693265-54738265 GCA_963556195.1 Sepiola atlantica | reverse complement strand
ACGAAAGTGGGGTTAGCTGAGGGAGTTAGAAGGTTTAACTCGATGGGGCGTCGCTGATGTGATTTGTGAGGGATTACACAATAGGCCGTCTCAGAGTTGCTCATCGTTTTGAGCAACTGCTCTAAAGCTTTTCGAAAAGTGTTTGAGGTGATAAGTATCTTTACCACAACGGGGCCATATATTCCGAGCGGGCTATGGGCATTCGTTACACAAGCCTCGAGTAGTGAAGTCAATAACAGGTCGGAAAGTGTGGCTTGCTGGTCTGCACGATTAGGAAGGCTGGGCGGAAATGTGACAGTGTGTGAGAGGTCGTGTGCTGAAGAGAAATTTAACGTAGAGTTCCCAGCTGCATCAGTAAGGCTGTAGAATCCCAACCAGTCACGGTGGTGTGCATTAAACTCCCAAATACGCAGTTGCGCATTCGAGTCAAGTGAGAGTGCTCTAGCTAATCTTTCAGAGACAGAGTGGAGCAGGATACAGTCCTTGGTCGAATGAGAACGGTATAAGAAATATAATTAACTAAATATGTGATGTAAGTACAATCTACACCACGTGTTGGCTTGGTCATCAAATTCTAACCTTTTTCTCCAGTTAAAGTGAGTGTGTTCCGAACATCAACTCTTAGCCAGTGCATCTGTTTAGCAGAGTCCTTACGGTAGAGTGGAAGGATAACAGGCATGTCAAAGTGGTGAGTGGTGAGAGTAGATTGAAGAGTGTAAGCTTCCTTCACTCAGTTCTAGGATACCCGGTGTATTTGTCAGGAGAATATTTTCTACAGCGTTAATGTTGGATGTAAATTCCAGATTTCTGTGAATGCGAGTTGTAAAAGCCGAAGCAAAGATGTTCTCGTTGGGTGTCAGGTTTAGTTTTTTTTTGTAAATCAATGTTTCTTTTGAGATAGAGTGCGTAGGGTCAAGTGGGTGCTTGTTTGGCGAAAATTCTTCCCTAAGTAAACGAGATAGACAGAAAGAAAGACGGCGTTAATTTTCCTAGTCAAGATACAAGGCCAAGTACTAGGCGTATTTATATGTTTCTCAGTGCTTGTCACTCCACACCTGGCTGATAGACAAAGAAGGAATGTGAAGATCGGGCGATAGGCAGAGTCCATCTTCTCCTTAAGCAATTATAGGTTTGCAAACCGGATACTTTGTTCGAGATTCCAGCTCTAGGAAGGTTGTCGAACAAGATTAAGGAAGCCTCTCCCCCAACGGTTTGCTGTTAAAACGTCAGTTGTTAGTAGTAACGTTTTATTGTCAGAGTGTTCCTTCTCTTAGATCGATAACCTGACAAGGTGTGAGGGCCCAACACTCCGAGAGAGGATAGCCTGCGCCCGTGTATTAGTCGGGTATTTACAAAGTCCCCGCACGTTAAAAAAATCTTCCACACATGAAGATGCATATATATATATATATATATATATATATATATATATATATATATATATATATATTCTCTTAAACCATCCTGAGGAAGTATTCTTTGGATGAAGACAAGACGTTGATGAATTTACTGATAATTTAGTTTTTTCTACTTTTATATACACGGTTAGCTAGTAAATAACTCAGATTATGTGTTGTTCTCTCAGACAATCGTCGTGCTTCCTGCAAACAAATGTATTGTTGGTGTTACTCCCTTTATCCTGTTCTATTGTTCTGTTTTCTAGAGAGTAACCTATATTCTGTTTACTTTGTTGTTCTAATATAATGGGTGAATTTATTTTTACACTTAGTTCCATGTATTTAAATTTTAGGTTTTAATTTTCGAATTGTTAAGTTTTTTTAGTTTTGTTATTTTACTTATTTGTGTATTTATTCATTTATCGTTAGCCGAAGCTAAATTTATTTCTGTATACACAGCTGTTTGCTATCTCACTTTTACAGTTTAATAGATTTCGGGGATCTTTAATGTTTTGGATTTCAAATGTCTCATTCAGGCATACTCTACACTGGTCGTCTAAATTTGTATATAATTGGTTCATTTCAATCATCATAAGAACACTTGTTATATTATGAGGGGTACCGTATGCCTAAAAGTGTGTAGGTCCACTAGTTTTTATCATGAGAAGGGGTGAACTCGAGCTCGGTGCAGGTCACGCTTACATGGCCCGACGGGATCCGTTGTGAGTCAAATCATGTTTTCAAAGAGCATAAAAAAGTTCCAAATGTCGACGCCGGCACTGACAACATAGGGTCAGAAAAGGTTAGAAAAGATGAGTGAACGAAAATGTTTTGCATGACTGTCCCACGTGTACATTAGTGACGTCACTCCTTATTTAGTGAGAAACTAAGGTTTGAAAACGAGTTACTAGTTTGGCAGCAAGCCAGACGGTCGACCTATTTCGGAGGTCCTGAAATTAAACTCAAAAGCTCGAGAAGCGAGAGCGTCGAATCGACAATGTAATTACTCGTCGTAAAGACTGAATCTCTTGGAGATCCAGCAGTAATTTCCCGGGCATCGTCGCATCCCCCAGCGAGAAGAATCAATGAGGGAATCGAGGAACAAGTGGACAGAACCCTTCCACAACGAATCGGAATAAAAGATAGAATCTCTCTGAGAAAAATCGTCACCGCGTTAGCCTTCTGCCTGTCATAAAGTTTGCATCCACAGATACCGTCACGGCCAAAGAGACACAACGAAACCGACTGCACCAACGGCGATCACGAGCAGACGACAAAAGAATATGTAAGGTAACTTTTTTGTGCATAACATGTTGGGTCCTAATCTGTAATCCTCGAAAAAACTATGAAAAAAAAAACAGGAAGGAAAATTGCACCATGCTTTATTTGATATGCTTAACGAAAAATGTTTAAACTGTTTAATGTATTTAAATGAGATACAAGGTTTAAAAAATGGTTATTGAACTGTGTGTAATGAGTAAGAATTTAAAAGAGAACTATGTTTACAATGCCTAATTTAAAAATTTTAAAAGAGAAATGTTTAAATAACGAGAAGTGGTTAAAATTAATAGGTTGACAGTTTGATAGCGTAACATCGCCCTAAGGAAATGTGTATTAAAAGTGCCTGCTGAAAATGCCTATAGAAGTGTCTTACGGAAATGAGTTTAAAAAAGGTTGAACACGCTTTCATAATCTATTCAACAAATTTTCGTGTTGTTTTCGGTTTCGAGAAGATATTATTCACAAGCGTTATGTAACAAAACCCCTTTTGGTGCCGCGCTCCTTTGAAGGGCTATGCAACACATTCAGTCCATAACGATAACTTTTTTTCAAATTACTAAATCTTCATATATCGTTGAACGACAGAAACCCACTTTTTGTTTGTGTTCTCTGAATTGCTGTATCCAGTTATTTTCTATAAAAATGAAAGAGAAAAGTGAATAAACAATAACAAGGTGATTAAATGTGTTGTAAGTTTAATTATTAGTGATAGGTACGATCGGTACGTCACATATATGTATATTTATATATATATATATATATATATATATATATATATATATATATATATATATATATATGAATCGTAAGTTATGAAAATATATTCATGGCAATTAAGCTAGACAGAGGCTCCGGCGTTTCACCCAGTGGAAAATCTTTAGATTAAAAGGCATGACATATGTTTCTTCAGGCGTTTTATATACACGGCTAGCTATTAAATCAATCATGTTTCTTTGTTGTGTCAACAAAATGGGATAACTTATTTTAATGCGTGGTTACTTGTATTTCTTTTGTAGGGGTTTGTTCTTATGTTGTGTTTAGTTTTTTAAAACTTACTTGTTATTTTATTTATTGTTTTATTTATTTATGTATTTTTAACATGAAGTAAATGTTATTCAGGCAGCTGCTTGCTATCTCAGTTTTACAGTTTTATGGAATTTAGGGGTCTTTAACGTTTAGTAGTTCAAATTTCTCATTCAGACATAATCTACACAGGTCGTCTATATTTCTAATTGTACTTGCATATCGTATAATTTTCCATTATCCTTATTGGTGAGCGTCCATTTTCTTTGAGCTCTCAATGGTGATTTGCAAGTGCTATTCTAATTCGACGTTCTCTGTTTTTAAATGTGCTTTTGTGGTCATGTCTGGTCTTAATATACAGTGACCTCATGCTCACGTATTAGATCTTGTTATTCGGTCTTTACTTGGCAAATATTGTGGTGTTGTACGCAATACTCTTGGTTAGGTATATACGCCACTCTAGAGACACAGCACAATAGAATAGGAAATAGAAAAGTAAAACACACCGGACTTTTGTTCGTGAGAAGCCCGACGATTGGCTAAGAAGACCACAATAATCTGATTGGTTAACAAGCTAGCACTGTATATAAAAAAACCTGACACAACTATGTTATAGCCTGAAGATTCTCACCGGGGATGAAACGCGGGAGCATCTGTTCAATTTTAATTGCCATAAATATATTTTCATAACTTACTACCTAGCTCTACTTACGTCTTGAGCACTGTTGAAGTTTATATTTTCAAATCTTATGTGGATACATGTAATAGTAATATATATATATATATATATATATATATATATATATATATATATATATATATATATATATATATATAACAATTTCTCAACATTGTTTCACGTTAAACGGACTTCTCAAATGAGACCGTTTCTGTGACACGTTCTGATTGCTAGAAACACGTATCCACGAATTAGTTTTATGTATGTAAAAACTTTATAATATATATATATATATATATATATATATATATATATATATAAATATACACACACACATTCAAATAAATAAGGGACGGTTAAAATGTAATCCTTTGCATTTATATTTCCCGCTTATAAAGTAAACATACAAATGTCATTATCGCGCGTAAAAACAATTACAACAATGTTTGCTTGTCTCTATGTACGGCACTCCTTGTCACTGTCACTGTCTCTATCTCTCCATCTCTCTCTCTATCTCTATGTATATATATATATATATATATATATATATATATAGAGAGAGAGAGAGAGAGAGAGAGAGAGGGAGAGAGAGAGGGAGAGAGAGAGAGAGAGGGAGAGAGAGAAATTAAAGTTGAGCACTCTCAGTGGTGGTATAAATGCAAAGTTCCGAATACGTTCGTCGAACACCCCTGACTAGTTTTCTATCTGTGGCCACTTCTAGGAAACTACATATCTTAATTTTCTTTTAATT
Source organism: Sepiola atlantica (assembly GCA_963556195.1). Lineage (NCBI taxonomy): Eukaryota > Metazoa > Mollusca > Cephalopoda > Sepiida > Sepiolidae > Sepiola > Sepiola atlantica. The sequence continues at coordinate 54,733,134 of OY744540.1, read as the reverse complement.
ACGTGACAGTTTCAGTTGGCCGAGTGGATATGGCGACTGCTTGCAGATTCTAGGCTGACTCTGTGAATATGTTTCGTACCTCCCCACCGTATCAAATTATTATATATATATATGGCGGGCAAAGTCCATGAACAAGATAAGTCCGAAGCAACTCACAGAAGGGGCTGGAAAAGTTCTCTATTCACGTACATCTAATATTCAAACTGATCATTTGGATGAGAATGGCGTTGGCAGTATTTGGGGTGCAAGTGTCGGAGACTGCATGTGCGTATGCGACTGTTGAATTCTATCTCGATGCTATCCAATCTCTACGATGTTCGATGGCCCGCACAGCTCCTCGTTTTCATCTCGGCATATTTGTGTAGTAGCGGGTGACTTGAGCGATGCTTCTGTTTCGACTGTTTGTCTGCACGAGAATTCATACACTTATTTTAAGTTAGAAATGTCATCCAATACCTACATTTTAAGATACATGCGTACATCATGCGATTCACCATCGCTACTTTCAATTAACATATTTACAACCGGTGCTGCAGAATACAAAAGCAACGATATACTAGATTGACTATCAAGACATATACTTTGTAATACGATATTAATCTTGCTTCTACTACATACACACATACACTTATTTCAGCGACATTAACAACAACAAAAATAACCACATCCTAGTCATTGAACACTTTCTCGTCATCGACCTAAGTAACTCCTTCATAGAAGATGAACCAAGACCCCATCGGTAACAAGTACATCGCCAATCGAAAACTTACCGACTGTCTCAAAGGCAATATTGAGAGGCAAAGCTAAAATTGGTATCCGCTTTGAACACACACATCTCTGAGCAAATCAAATAAAACCACGGAAACTACGAACACCTTACCACTCCTTACATCACTCCACACTGATTACAAGAATTAAACAAATAAAATGCTTAAACATGGATATCTAACATCATCTCTAACACCACAAAAGCCAGCACCTTATGCCGAAGAACTTTAAATGAAAACTGTGTATCCATACCCGCCGAAAAGTAGCAATGATTCTGCACCATTTCCAAAGATTAATATAACTGGCTTGCCTTGATCACTCTAGTAATAACCCATGGTATGCAACTACCAATATCATACCTTTAACACAAATACAAAACGATGTTTCTATATAAGTTACCCTTTAAAATATACAAACTTTATTTCGCCATTATAAATAGTAACCCTACAAATGTTAGTATTTTATTAAATAGACTAACCAAACATTCATACACAGATTAGATCTGTTACCTTCTGCATTAGAGTACACTCATATAAGATCGCCTCACAACTCTCACACTTATTTACACAATTTCTCCATCCTTTTCCCATCAGCATTTAACATATAATACGAAAAACATAGCTTCATATACCTTTCACCATCGTTTTTTTCCAACTTTTACAATACATTCAACAACACAGACCCTAATATGCATTACACCAGTGTGGATTCTCACATGCCTTCTGTCATTTACCTATCTCGCTTCAACATTTATTATCACCGAGGATGTAATCACAGACAGCAAATTCTATTTGAAACCAGCCTTCAGAAAATCATGTATGCACTGCAAATACCCCATAACTCTTAAACAGGAAATCATACACACACTAAACAAATGCTTCCGAACTCTTAACAGGATAACACCCACCAATAATTCCTACAAGATTAAACAAAGGCAATGTGTATTGCACATCTTGCATAGACAACTTTTATAACAATAACATACGTAGACAGCGAAATGTTTCCAATACGTTCATAAAACCACTTAATTTGTGAAGGGCAATAACGTATGTCATTCTTAATTTCATACGTAAACAAAAACTTAGTCAACTGCCGCATTTCGATTCAACTCTTAGAACTCATCTATATAAACAGCAGACATACTTCAATCGCCCCATATAACATTGTACTCTTAAATTGTTCCATATCCAACACACACTATTTAACCGACTTTGCCTTTTGGCTAAAATCAAAGTGTAGTATCTGTTCCGATGGATACTGCACCCCATAGACTGGTATTGTCTTGGCCTTCGGGGCTTGATTTACGCCGGTCTATGTCCTGTGCAGTTCTAGGAGGTCCACCCTCCCAGGCTTCGCCTCCCCTTTTTGGGGAGGAGTAAGTTTATTGCTTACTGCCTGAGGCGCCCCCACCAGGGCTGCCCAGGCATTTTTTAAACCCCACTTTCCCGACCCGACCTTGGGTCACATCTTACTTGTGGGAGTAAGATAAAAACTGACCTTGTGCCTAACTCCTGGAGAGGAGTAAATCAATACTCACTAAACAACTTACAGGTGTAATAGTCCTAGTAATAGTGTTTACATTGAAAATGCTTTAAGGTATTTGGGCAAACTCATTAAAAAGAATATGAAGGTACGTATATCATCATAACACATTATCTCATGTGGCAACATGATATCTAATATTTGGATCAAAAGTGTTGCTACTGTTAGGTAACTAACAAGAATGTACGAAAGTCAGACTTAAAACATCTATAACTTAAGAAACTAAACTAAGAATGTATAGGAGAAAAATAAATAACTTAAGGACGAATTAAAAGCTAGATATCAAAGAATTGCACATATACGTTGTTAGTAAAGATGGTTATAATTCATCAAGATAAAAATGTTAGTAGAAAGCTGCAGAATAGCTTGAACTTAATGAACTTCACGACAACACAACATCCTTTGAAACGTGTGTATTTATATTAGGATCCTGCGTACATAGTTTAGTTTTGTAAATTGATTATAATTATAGATAATCGAGGCAAAGATATAACAATACATCCTCCTCTGTCTCATACAGATTGGTTTGATATATAGATATATATTTATATATATATATATATATATATATATATATATATATATATCAATAAATAAATGAGAAAGTTGGACTAATTTCTAGCACGAACGGCAAAGTAACATGTCTAATTAATACCAATTAATCTAACATATTTAATACACGGACCATCGGATTATATACGGTTTATATAGATGTGATATTAAATTAACAAGGTTAGCTAATTTTGATATTGTTTTGTAAAAGTTAATTTATTAAGTCACTACTATTTGGTATGGTTTATTAAGTCAATGATTTTAAATGTTAATATTACAAATCTTCTCTTTCGCAATGTTGTTTTATTTTCGGGACAAACGTGTAGCATTTGTGTTCAAACGTTTTCTAACGTCGTTCAAATGTGTTAAACATCGGTCGCTATCAGCAAAAAAGCAACCGACTTTTTGTAAGTTGCCAGTAACATGACAAATTTGTTACTTCTTTCTTTTTTTTGAGGGCACATTTAAAAACACAATAAGAGTTTCTAAGCTATCAAAATGTTAACGTTTCGTGTTTGAACAATTTATACTTAAACACTAGCAGGCCAACCACGGTATTGCCCGGAGGAATAGTCATTTATTTTTATCAATAACAATTACTGTTGTCACACGCGAAGTAAATCTAAGTCTACAAATCGAAAATAACTTATAGAAGTTAAACTTAACACTCTGAATCGCTAAACCCCAACAACAACAACAACAAACAATTTAAAAAGTAAACAAATACGTGGATTACATCTGGATTAAAAAATAAATAACCGAAATAAAATTTTAAAACACCGGTATCAATTGTACTTAAGAAAATAATATCATCCAATGTGTTTGTTTCTCTCTCACTCTCTTTATTTTGGCGCCCTATCTATTTTCTCTATCTACTGTTAACGAGGCCGTTACTGTTTTTGCTTATTATTGTTTTAATCAATAGTTTCGTCGATATTAAAAAAAATAAATGACCCAGTGGGAACAGATACTATACTTTTAATTATTTATTTGCACAAAACATAACTCTGTCAATAACGAACAAATAAGGCACAACGCGATCAAAAGTGTGTGAGAAAAGAGAGGTTGTTTGTCATCGTTGGTCAACAGATATACTAGTGTATATCTTACTCTAAACTCAAATCATCTCAGCCACCATATTACAACATTAACTATGGGGGCATAATATTTCACATATCTTCAAAAGGTTGTAAAAACTTTTTTTATTTTCTTCATAAATACATTGATTTACAGCAATTCATATAAAAATAGGGAGGACCAATAAACTATAAAAGCATATGTTTTATAACTCGGCATTTATGAATTAACTAGCAGGGGTACCCGGCGTTGGCCGGGGCTCTCCCTCCTCCTCCCCGCAAGCAAAATAGGATATTTAGTACTTTTCTCTTGGACAACGCCGAGTATTTAGAAAATCAAGATGGCCTCCAGAGCACTACTAAAATCACTCTTACTGATACCCCCCCTCCTTTTCATCTGCACAATAGTCTGAAGAGAAACACTACAGTAGCTCTATCTAGGACATTTACCACTTTTCTCCCGGACAACGCCGAAGCCTCTGGGTCCTAAATTGACGAAGACCCCCCCCCCCCCGGTGCTGGGTCCTATACTGTAGAAGCTGGCCCGGTTGCTATACTGCAGAAGCACCCCACCCCCGTCCCTGTACTGCAGAAGCCTCTGGATCTTATACTGTAGAAGTACCCCCGGTGCCTATACTGCATAAGCACCCATGGTCCCTATTCTGTAGAGGCATTCGGGTCCTATATTGTAGAAGCACCCCCGGTGCTGGGTCATATACTGTAGACGCACCCCTGGTACCTATACTGTAGAAGCAGCCCTGGTCCCTATACTGCATACGCACCCATGGTCCCTATTCTGCAGAAGCATTCGGGTCTTATATTGTAGAAGCACCCCTGGTTCCTATACTGCAGAAGCCCTTGGGTCCTATACTGTAGAAGCGCCTCCCCCCTGGTGCCTATACTGCAGAAGAAGGGTCCATATACTTCAGAAGTCTCCGGGTCCTATATTGTATAAGCACCCCCGCAGGATGAAGATGTTGATAATTCCGCCCAACCCAACTACTCCCCCCCCAAAAAAAATTCTCCCCCTCCCCCAAAGAACTATTTTTATTTAAAAAAATATAAGTTTAGGTTTCTAGGTGCGGATGTGATTGAGCAACCCTTGTTTCACTGTTATTGATACATCCGGACAGAAGTTATGGGACGACTTGATACAACCGGACAGTGCATTTTTATCAAGCTGTTACATGAATACATTGGCTGATTTCAAAATCACCAGTAAATAACATTGAAAAAGTTTTAAAAAACCAGACCCGCCCCCGAAAACTGGCCCCGTTGACCCCCGGGGACATTTTTTTTTTTCGTAATTTTGAGATATTATGCTCCCAGGTGTTGTCCGGTCCTAAAGATGTCAACTTGTCGACAGTTGGCGAGTAGTTTTTTAGGAGTAGCTGGACATACAAACAGACAGACAGACAGACAGACATACAGACAACTGAAATGATTTCATCTATTATTGTATTATCTTTTAATGGAGATAGTGTAGTGTAGTATCGGTTCTGTTGTCATATTATTATACTCCCGGACATTACACCCTCCTGTTGTAATCATCCTTTGATGGGGGGTTATTGTAGTATCTGTTTTTTATCATAACACAATCTTCCCAGGGAGTACCTTCTTTTGAAGGAGGGGAAGATGGTAATTTAGTATTTTTTTTCATGCTACTATATTCAGTTACACCACCTACTGTGTTCATGGTGAGATCCTCCCAGGTATTACCTCCTCTATTTTGGAATGGGTAGTTAAGTACGTGTACTGTTACTCATGATACCATTCTGCAGGAAATTCCCTCTTCCTTTAAGGATTAGTAGAGTATATGTTCGTTAATACATCCTCATGGGGGGTTGTGTTTATGCAGTTCGTTTAGCATTATTTCATCTTCAAAGCCTAGCAAAATTATGCAAATGGAAGGAGCATATACTTGCTAGTGTATCTATCTATCTATCTATCTATCTATCTATCTCTCTATCAATATCTCTCTCTCTCTCTCTCTCTCTATATATATATATATATATACATATATATATATATATATATTTATTTATTTACTGTTTAATTATTTGTATACATGTATGTTTCATAACACATATATTAATATGTATGTATCTACGCAAGTGTTGTCTCAACACATGCCACTAATATGACTTTTATCATATAAGTATACTATTCATTTACATGTATGTATATATAGGCTACTATATATAAGCATACTCACTGATGTATATACTACATAATAAGAAATCCACGTGAGGTTGGAATTTCCCACCGCATATATTTAAGTATATATATACACATAAATATATATACGCTTGCACCTATACACGTTAAAACATACATATGTCACATACAGAAGGACTCATTAGTACATATACATATATGTATGTTGTTACAAGTTCATTAAGTGTGATCATTTCTTGTATATCAGAAGTTGTGTACTGAGATCAAACAGAACACACCGCGATACCAATGTAGAAGACGGTCGTCTGTTGAACTTCAAAGACTAGATTGATGTTGAAGCCTTCAGCGTAGGATTGCGAGATAAATAGCCTCACTTGGCATAAACAAGTACTCAAGATCGTCATAAGAACGGAAAGATTACTAAAAGTAAAAAGCTCTCAACGATATCAACAATAACAAAACTAACAAAATACTGATTAGAATATTCTTATTCTGGTGGTCGAAATCAGGTTTATTTTTCAAATGTATCATAGCATTACAACTCAGAAAAGCACCAGTATGATAACAAACTTATCTTCTATTATGATTCGCCGAATATTAAAAAAAACAAAACGTTTCAGCCGTCTGTTTGAAAACTCATTAAACGTAATAATAAATAATATAGTTAAAAAATACCCGGATTATTGCCTTTTATAAAAAAAATGATTTGTTGTTCTGTCAGTCGGATATGGATAAATGTGTTTTGCATCCATTCAGTATGAGCTATCTGAAATACCATACCTATAAATCACCTCATGTGAATACATTGATGTACCGTTTTTATCGTTACATATTATTTAAAAATAGTTAATTATTACTAACAGTTATTTGTCTTATGCTATTTAGTCACACATAATATAATTTGTGAAGTGCAATACAAAAATTCCCAGTTAATATGAACTGGTACATATGTCACACTAAATACAGATATTGAGAATGTACTATTACAAATCGGGCAATTACTATTACTATACACACCACCCACTTACCCACACGAGCACACATACAGACAAACACACATGCACATATATATATATATATATATATGTATATATATATATATATATATATATAAATATATATATATATGTATATATATACATATATATACATATATATATAAATATATATATATATATATATATATATATACATATATATATATATATTCATACAAAGTGAAAGGCAAAAAGAAAAATAGAGATGGAGTGAGAGATACTGTAAACAATTTTGAAGAAAGCAAAGTTCAGTAATCGAGTTAGATACCACCGATGGTCTCACAAGGAATCAGGCTCGAACTCTGACACCCCGACTACCCAGCGTATTGTGTCCTTTGGCTTATTTCCTACAATTAAATAATGAGGGTTTTTCCTAACTTTATATTGCATTTTTGTATGTATACCTATATATATATATATATATATATATATATATATATATATATATATATATATATATATATATATATACATATATAAAGGAAAATACAATAGGCAGTATATATTATTTAAAGTAGAACCTATCCTGAAATAATTGATGCTCGATATGCAAAATAAGATAATTATATAGACAAGTGAAATATAAGAATAAAAAATAAAGATTTGAAACAAAATTACTGTTAATTCATCACTTGCTCAAAACCAGTTTTTTTTTAAATAAAACGAATTCATTTTTTATTTCCTTAACTCATGGCTGTTCACTGAGGAAATCACATATTTTATAAAAAAATTGTTTTTAGCAACTGATGATTTTATTGAAAGTGTATTTTTACAATATTTATTCTCTCTTGATATATATATATATATATATATATATATATATATATATATATATATATATATAACTTTTACATTAGAGAAACAGTTAACATGAGGCGAGATTTTGTGCAACAAATAAAATATTTATTAAATCTTTTTTTGTATCCAAATTTTTCGTTTTAAAAATCTTATTTATGGTACAGACAATATTTTCTTTTTTCTTTTCTCGTTTCGACGACACTTATAAGCTGTCGTAAAATTTAAATCTCTTTATCGTACTACAGATGGGACATATTAAAACAATAGTATTATCATAACACCAACTAATCGATATTCGGCCGAGCCGTAACTCTTCGACTATGAAGAGAAAGAAAAAAAGAATAGCATATTGCCTGTACAGTGAATAAGGTATTTAAAACCGAAAATGTGGATTAAAAAAATGATTTAATAAATATTCAATTTTATTAACAAAATCTTGCGTCATGTTAACTGTTTCTAAAATGTGAAAGTTATCGTTTCAACGAAGCTTATTACCTGAAGTAAAATGTTATATATATATATAATATTTATAAATAAATATTAAATTAGTAATACCTACAAACTATAGCGTTCAAACCTTATTGCTCTCATCGGTGCAGGGATATGACAATTTCAGACGGTCGGGAGGTACGAAACCGGTTCATAGAGTCAGCCTAGAATCTGCAAGCAGTCGCCATATCCACTCGGCCAACAGAAACTGCCACGTACTTAAAGAAAAGTAATATCTATATGTACCTAGAAGCGGGCACACATAAAAAGACTAGTCGAGAGTGTTTGACGAACGTATTCGGAACTTTGCATTAAGACTTTGTGACAGTCTATTTTAACATCCCCGAGAGTGCTCAACTTTAATTTCTTAAAGGGGCTTAGTATAATATTTATGAAGAAATATTACATCATTAATACCTACCAAGCCTAGCGTTTCAAGCTTATTGCTCTCATCCGTGCAGGGATCTAAGCATACTAGTGGATGTGTGTTTCTTATAATATTTGGAGGATATTATATTTAGTAGAACCTTGAGGGTGATACTGAATAAAACAACACTATGTGATATATTGAAAGTTGTGTATTTACAGAATTACAGGATCGTATGTTAAAAAGCTACTGCTCTGTGATTGCGTCAAGATTTCGTTACAATTTTCTATATACATGGTGTCTTCAAGAGTACATATATTCATGAAATGTAATCGCAATCACATAGTTACATCCCTACATTAACCTTACTACAACTAAAGGTACTTTTTTTTTCTGTTAGTTTTTATTTTAATGAAGTCCGTAATCTAACAAATTCTTTTGAATGTGGGGATCATTTTTTCAAATACTTCCTGGCATTCTGTTTTACAGAACCCATATTTTCTTTTGTTGCATGCTCATTAAGACATATTTTGTTATCACACTTGCTCGCATTTCTACCATCTTTGTCTATAATTTAACCAATATAGTTTTTGTTCTATGAAAATAAATGTATTTTCTTATTTAATTAATACCCATGGGTGTGGATACTTTTAAATGCTTCGTGTACATGCGGTGTGCGTTGCTCGGTGCTTTTACTAGTAAGTAGAATGCCATCTAGGTACGCTGTCACAAATCATAATCCGCCAATATTACTTGTTAAACTGGCTTGTTTACCCTCAGCTCGAAATGGTCTCGAAATTTGTACAGAACTCTATCGGTATTGATAGAAAGTAGCGTTGATCAATGCTCGTCCACAGCTATTTTAACATACGCATCGCTTAAACACATGCCCTCCGCTGTGTTTTGTAAATATCTCTCATGAACTAGGCAAATGTTAGTGATACTCATTAAGTATATAGCTCACTCGTGTAGAGAACTATGACCATTTTACTTTCTTTATGTACACTATAAGCTAAACCAACTTGAATTTTACTTACGATAATGCACCTATTGTTTCCGAGTCTATTTTATTGCTCGTCAATTTTATTTAAGTCGTAGACAAGACATACTTTTCTTTAAAAAACTGGTAGAATATTTAGTTTTAATTCGAAGTTGACAGTCATTTTGTGTATACTAGAAACCTTCGTGATGTGTCCACCCGGGTGTTGTTTCTGCTAGTATGTTTATCTCAGGTTTCGTTGATGTTGTTGAATCGCCGTTGATTTAAATAACACACGAATGCTGATCTTGTGTTAATATTTTAATTAACATAAATCAAAAAGTCAGACTCGGGGTGTTGTACAATAGAGATATTGACTACACGAATTACATGGTTAGATACACTTTACAGCTTTGCTCCTGTGCCCATTTTCCCCGCACCCCTTACTTCCGGGGCTGGCGAAGGCATCAATTTATTTACGCCTGATCGATTGGGTTGTTAGTAGGAGAAACCACAGAATTAGACCCAAACAGAAGTGACGTCATTTCTGACTTCTGATGTTACTCAACCCAAATCTATTCACCTTTTATGGCGCTCTCATTACGGAATATTTCACAATCTCCAGTGACGTTTTAGTTCTATTCCCATTTCTCCTCGAAGTAAGTTTTCTATTTTTGTTCGTCTTCTAAATATGTATTATCGACAATCTGAGCAAAAGTCAAGTTGAAATTTATTTTTGTATTCTTACTTGTACAAATTTTCGCACACGTTATATCCTCGTGACTTTTAACAATTTAATAATGTTTTTTAAAATTTTAATTTTACGCTGAAGTGTGTAGTCTTATGCACACTCCCTTTCACTATTAAAACACGTTTTAATTTCATATGAACGAATACTATTATATGCAACCAAAACGCGGTTTGAAAAGATTCATGGATGCTCTTTTTAATCAAATATAGTTTATGAATTAACTTTCTTTTTCTTACAGATTTTTCTAATAAGTAACACTGCGTAATTGAATATCTCTTGAATATTGGGGAAAACTAATAACACATTGCCAGCCCTACGCGATATATTGAAGTGTCACTCCATGTTCATTCTCTAGTTAATTAAGAAACAACTGCCTCCGTATTCGAAGCAACGCCATCGGTACATATAATGAATTTAAAATTATTACTGCTCAACTCCAACTACTTGACATCATCGCAGTGGCTCTTAATACTTTAGTGAACGTAGTGTAGTTTCACCTTCTTTCCTTGTGTGATTCATACATTTCAACTTTTTTATAACAGAGAATTCTAGGATTACCATTAAGTTCATTATTGTATCGCTTCAACAAATGTACAAACGATGTTTTTGTGATGAACGTGGTTAGTTACACCGTCTTAATAGCAAAGGAACCTTTTCAAAATGTGTCAGATTTGCACTGTTCGTATCATAAAAATCGCGTGACGTCGTGAACACATAACAACATAATTATGTTTACATGGTCTTAAATAAAATTATCGATTGCTCTTTAAATAGCGTGTTGTGAAAATACAATGTAATCGTCACCATTTTACCCTTGTTCGAACCTTCGTATACTTCTTTCTGTACCTGTTTGTTATAAAGTACTATTTCCTAAAATCTTTAAATTTGAACCATTTGAATTATTATTTCTTTCTTAAGCCATCCGTTTTCAAAGAATGATATCAAATCGTCAGCGGGTGCACACAGATAAGTCGGTAAATTCAAATTATCACCAGTCAGAATATACAAATATGTAAAAATAAATATAATATAAAATTAAAATATACAGTTTCTCACGACTAGTTTTCTAGATTGATTCTACATGTTGTTATTTAACTTTGAATTGAATAATTTGATAAGAAAACAATCTCTGCACAGTCTATAGATGCTTTACTCATGTTGTTTAATAAACCCCTGCCACCTAAACTTTCACACATTGCATGTTCTTGTCAAACTTGATCATCTGAACTATGTGATGATTTTAGTCTTTCGAAATACAAACGGATTTTTACAACTTCATATGACTAGATTGCACTTTACTTCGAACAAGTCGCTACAAAATCCCTTGGTACTTTAAATGGTGAACATTTGCTTAAATTTACAACTTCATCTACTCTTTACATTTTACATTGTACATTGATTATTTTTTTCTTTTAGTTTATCTTTATTATTATCTTTTTTAAAATCATGACTTTTGGTAATTTCCGTTTAAGAACTCATCTGTTTCCACTACTATGACGATGAGATATTCTTTGGAAAACCATGACTTAAATAGAGAATAAGAAAAGGTATTTTATTTACAACACTTTGTTTTGAACAACTGCTTTCTTTATACGTATCGTATTTTGCACAGTATTTTTTTCTTATGTTTTACTTGTTTATATAAATGTCCAATCTTATATATCGAGCACCAATGTTCTATGATAGGTTCTACTTTAAAGGTATACATCATATCTTCATGCTTCTATCCTTTATCTTGATCTCTGGCTCCCCCTGTTTGTCTGTGTGGCTGGCTGGCTGGCTGACTGTCTGTCTGTATGTATATATGCCCCTCATCTCTCTGTCTCTCTCTCGCTCACTCTTAGTTTAGTGTTAAATGTCTGAATGTTGGTACAGTCGGGAAAATAGAGAGTAGGGTGAGAGTTCCAGCGGCCGGTAACACGAGGAAATATGCTATATGTGTGGAAAGCTCTCCGGCATTTGGAGAACTCAACAGTGGATGAATGCGACTAAACTGATTGTTGGGTTGTCTAGTGTAATTACTAAGAGAGAAGCAGCAGAACAGTAAGCTCATCGGAGCAAAATTCATTGAAATACTTGTACAACAGGCGCAATAATGCATTATTGCGTCGATGGGACAGGGGCTAGAGCTCGGTGGATAGTGAGGTGCCTATTAAATTAGCGACTCTTTTGTACTTTGTGTAATAGGGAGAGATCAGTAGATGATGCACCAGCCCAGATTTGCTAACAATACACCATGCATTGACGAATGGTGCCTTTGTAGAGATATAGGATACTGTCAGGTGTGAGAAGTCAAAGTCCTTGGATATAACAAGCGCTACCGCCCTTGCTTCATTACTTGTTCCAGTGTATGCAATCTTATGCAAGAGAGGACACTTAGGAAATCCGCAGTTGATCGTACTTGCTTTAGCCCATACTGACGGTCCTAAAACAGAGTGGTGTTAACGAGGTGCCGGACTATCGCTAGACTGATTAATGATTCAAAGTTTTTTTTTAAGATTGGGAGTATAATGACAGGGCGATACTTCTCTTGGTTTGCCCCATTCCTAGATTAATGGGAGAATTTCTTGTAGAGGTTAGAAATAGCAGGGACAACTTCAACAACGCATTTCCTTGTTACGATTGCTTGTATAAGATAAGGGCAACATATTTTGAAGGTGTCAGGGTTTTTTATCATGTCCCGGCGATGAGATGGGGTGATTACAAGTTTATCAAGTCTTACTTCGGTCCGCAATGGAAATTTCGGCAGGAGTAGTTTACTGAGGCCAAAGTGGAGTTCAAGGCGAATTGCTGGAAAATAAGTTAAGCTTCATCAGTGCCCGTGCAAATGGCATCATTGTGGCTAGATAGCCTGAGAATTGTTGAGGGTTCCATTGTTGCCCACACTATTGTAGTTTTCCAAGAAAAGGCGATTACGAATTTTCTGCGACTGAATGTGTGTTCTAGTCACCAGTATATACTTTCCATTTCTTCACCTATCAAAGCCTTACATTTATATTTGAACTCTATATATTTCTCTCTATTCGCAGTTTACTTATGGCGGTCGAATTGTTGGAATGCTTGCTCTTTCTGTGCAATAGAAGCTGCAAATTCCGAGGTTAACCATTAGTGAAAGTCGCGCTTGCCGTTGAATTTTGCTGGAGCATCCGTTTTTAGCGCTAACTAAGATCTAAGTCGGAAACAGCAGTTTGACAAGCTGTCAACCCTGTAGATTCAATTTGTCAGAACAAGTGCCAACCGGAAAAGTCTCAAAGTTGCTCGAATAGAGACAATGAGAAACGACGTTTATTCTCATGGTACGGACACAAAGTCAACCACTAAATGTATTTGAGGAGTCCTCACGCTAGTACATCTGCGCCTGGCAAAGAAGGGGTGCCAAGGCCGGGCGATAGGCATATCTCATCTTTATCAATTTTAGGTATTGCATTCACGATATTTTGTTCAATATACAAGCTTTAGGAAAGTTATACATTAAGACTAAGACGGCCTTCTTCCTCAAGTTTTTATATTAGAGTGTTCTTTCTCCAAGATAGATGACCTAGCAAGGTACACAGGTCAACCACATCTAGAGATGTAGTCTTGCGTCAGAATACTAATCAAGTATGTCAGAGCCACCACATGTCAAAAAGATTCCATATATATATATATATATATATATATATATATATATATATATAAATATATATATATATATATATATATATATATATATATGTATATATATATATATATATATATATTCATATCAATGGAATAATATAACATTAGTTTTACCTACTTAAGCCAGCGTTTTAACCGTTTGTCTCGATCAGCGTAGGGATTATAATCTCATGCCGTCGCACGGTCCGAATCCCTGCCACAGAATCAACCAAGACTCCTGACAAGCTAGCTCCAACACCATTAGGCCAGGTGAGATTACCACATTCAAGACGGACATTTAAGTTCTTATCAGGAGAAGGACGGCATACCTTTAAAGTCACGTCACCTCCCAGCGATTACTAGAAAACAGGGGGTAACCTTCATATGTTTTGTCAGATATTTAATAACAAAAATTAAATACAATTTACTAGCATTCAAGTTCAAAAGAATAAAACATACTAACCATACTTTAATAATGCAAGTTAGTTAGCTCAAAATTCGTGGATGTGTTGCATTTAGTCCAGCTATTGCCTGACGCCGTTTAATTCGCAAGTGACTACGATTTAAAAACGAGGATGCCAATTACTCTAAGAATACTTAGACGGTATTCGAGTGTTGGGGAGTAATCTTGTTAACACGTGTTTCTGTTTGCTAACTATTTTCATTTTATTATTCTGAATTAAAAGTTCGACGCAATAAAAAGCAAGATATGATAATAAAATAATGCAGTTTACTAGCATACAAGTAAATATTAATGAGAAATAATAGGCATATATAAAGCATGCAAGTAACTCAGCTGATAATGATATGCATATGTACAATTTAACGCATCCATGGGCTTTCAATACCCTTGAAGCCGATCAATTCGCAAGTGACTACGAATACTAAGACGGTGGTAGGAATGCACGTTAGCAGCCACTTGAGTTGAAGAGAAATGTTATGGGAAAAATAATTCTGCGTGTTTTAGTGGTAGAACAATGGCACGAAAACCACCGTACTGATAAAAATTGAGAAAGGTTGGAAAAGTTTAAAAGACTCGCGTTTCGAAAGCTATCATTAAAATACTTCCTGGTCAAAGAGATAAGCAGTTTAATTATTATTTCAGTCAAGGGCAAATTGAAATTGTATTATACTGTTACGACCGTATATAAAAATAGATTTACAAGAACACCCGGTAGTTTACTTAAAGTGAAAAAAGGGATGATTTAAATACGATATGTTAGAAATTACCAGTTTGTATATAGAGAACTTGTGTCTCTTTTAAATGCAATCTATTTAGTGTATTTTGCAATAGTCTTTTTATAAGTGCACATTAGCATATAGAAACGTGTTTCAAATAAAGAAAATGAATACAAACCGACGCGTGTGATCTAGAATAATTGTGGATTGTTCCGACTGACGGCTTGCAAAAGCACTGTCAGTTTACGTTCCTCAAAATAATTATTAAGTATGGTAACATATTGGTTGCAAAGAGGGACTTTATTACATGTCAGACAATAATTTATTTTTCTGTTCTACAATAGAAAATGTGCAGGTGATGATTACTTGTGCAAATTCACAAGCTAACACGATGAGTAAGTAACTTTAAAACACCGAGCTATATTGATCCACTCTTCAAGCATCCTAAACTTAACTGCGCAACTCAACGCCCGGTATGGATAATATATAATATCATCCGGCATAAAAAATGCAATCACTTAATAATTATTCATAAAAATCCAAACTCAGTTTTATGCAGAAAATGACATATCTTACATATTTGTTATGTTATGCTAACTTACGATAACTAAAACAATTGTTACTTCTAAAGGATTAGAGGTCATTAAGAGCTAACACACCCTACACAATTTGACCCTATTACGCGTACTAGACTTATGCGAGTATCTAATTCCATACTGTTTTCCACACTATTATATAAGCTAATAATACATTCATACGAATACACATTTTATGTAGGTTTTGACAGAATAGATTCTGTTATCTAAGGTTTTCTAGAATTATATACTTGAAAGAATTACCGGGTTACGGTGTGTACTCTCAATAACTGGAAACCATGGTATGGAACGGACTGGATGTGAACTTAACACTACTGGACTGTTAGTATATGTACGTATCCAGTTTACCCAATTATCCTTAAAGATTGGAAGTTAAAGTGTTTTATATTCATACGCAAACGTTACACATTTATTATTATCAATAATTGTAATGACCCTTAACGATAGTCTACACGGATATAAATTCACATTATTAAACATGAGAAAACTATTAAAATAAACTGCACTCGATGATCCAAAATATTGTAGTCAGTTCATATATATTCAAAAGTAGGAAGATGGAACAGGTAATGTAGTCACAATGAGTGGAAGAATGAAAGCGGTATGATCACAGTGGAAATGTTCTTACGACTGCAAGCTATATGCGAACAACAGCAAAAGAGAAAAACATTATCTCTTTGACAGAAGCATAGCCTATCATCAATCATTTTATGAATAAAAAAAAACAGGCTAAACAAGATCATGGGAATCGCAGCCAGTAGAAGCACATCTGAAAGAAACAAAGACATAAAAAGTGTTGCAATTGCATTATGTCAAAATAAAACAGTATTCGTTATTTCGTCGATTTTATATCCGTATTATATATTCTATATAATATTATAAGTTCAGGACAATACCTAGCTCAGAACTCACACGGCGCGACGGATTTACAGAGACACCTTGAACTTGTAAGCGTATTCTTACTCCTTGGGGTAACGATAGATTTTCACGTGATTACGGAGACATTAAGTGATATTTACACTGAATGCGACGAGTATAAATATCAAGACATACGATATAACTCAACGACAAGGTTGGAGTATTGCACTGGAGTCTCAGGTGAATATCTATGTTTAACCCGTCTGATAGCGCTCTACTTTCAATTTTACTTGAAAGGGGATTCTTATAATATAAAATCATATTTTTCACATCTTACCTACATGCGAGGTCGTTTCGCCCTAACGGCTCTCCACAGCGCAGGGAAATACCAATCTCATACGGTGACACGGCGCAAACTCATTTCAGAAGGACACCTTAAATTAGTAAGCGTTCACCTATGGATCGGACCAAAAGCGATAGTCACGTGATTACGGAGAAATTAAGTTAGATTTACACTAAGGGCGGCTAGTATACATATCTAGACATACGACCGAGTATATATATATATATATATATATATATATATATATATATATATATATATATATATATATATATATGAGTATATATATATATATATATATATGAGAAAGGAAGGATGAAGGTAATACGACGTAATGGGAAATGAAAAAGGAAAAACCAAAAAATATGTTTTTTATGTATGTATCAACGTTTCCGCTTTATTTGTAAGACTTCCTCAGGATGATAATTTTAAGAAAGATGTCATACAAGTACATGAAAATATTTGGTTGACATGATGGGTTAATGAGAAGAAGTAGTAGCCACTACTGGGAGCACAGGACGGAGATCCGGGATGAAGGAAGTCGGTGGCATGGAATGAAAATAATGTGGATGAAGTGAGTGAAGAAGTGGCGGGTGGGGGTGAATGAAATTAATGTTAATGGCTTTGAGTGAAAAAGTAGAGGGGGGAAGGAGTGGAGAGGGAGGCTCTATGCTTTTGGTGTGTAGGTTTTTAGAAAAGATTTGAAAAATTGGAGGTGATCGGAAGTAGGATGGTGAGAGTGTGAAAGAAGTAGTCGAAAGGGTGAAATGGGCGAGGGGGAGAGGGGAGATTTTGTTGTGGTTAGGTTTGAAATTTAGAGAGTAAGAGTGTTTGACCATCTGACTATGTAGTAATGTGTTGATATAAGTAAGTTACAAGGAACATGTTGAAATGTGCGGAGAATGTGACAGTGAGAGGAGAAAAGAAAAAAGAAAAAGAAACAGAAGGAGAGAATGATATTAGTGTTGGTGATCTTGGTAATTTTGTGCATGGAGTGATGATGGTTTGAAATTAAATTGAGGGCAAAAAAGAGGTTTACATATCTAAATATGTGTGAGAGTATTTGGATTGTGTTCACATGCGAACGAAAACTGAACCTAGATCAGTGCTAAACTCTTTTTTCTCTTCGCTCTAAGTTGTACTTACACACAAGTCGCCGCATGTGAACACAATAAATTGCTAAAAAGCGACGCTCTCCCCGGTGTAAAGTAGAGACAGTGTCGTATAGAAGGGTGATGATATTATACATAGTTCTCTTTAATGAAAACGGTGATATGCCGAATGGTTATAATAAAATGTGTTTCACATTAAGCAACCTTTTAAAACAATTAAATACAAATGTGTTCAATAATCGATGAGATGCCAGAATTTCCTTTCATATAATAAATCCAATATTTCGAATGGTGCCGCTGTTTCTCAATAAAATTAAGACTCCGACATTGTTATATTTTATAGTGATTATTTATTACACTGTTTTTACAGGTAAGACTCCACAACGGCGATACTCTCATCGGTGTTAAGTGGAGATAGTGTCGTATTGAGATGTGTAGTGGTAGTACACATAGTAGTACTGAATGGAAGCGTCGATGCGCTAGAATGTTATGATACAATGTTTTTTTTACATTAGGAGGCATTTTTTAAATGAAATCCAATTTTTGTTTTAGAAATCTACAAGATGAAAAGATTTAATTTTTTAAAATCTATTTTATCAAATATCTGGAATGGGCACGTCTTGATTTAATGAAAATAATAATCTGACATTGTTATATATATATTTTTTCTATTATTAATCACACTGGCCGTACGCGAGAGAACCTTAATCGGCGACGCTTTCCCCGAAATCGATAACATGCCAGGATTTATTTATTTTTTACATCATAAATCTTATATTTCAAGCAGGGCCGCACTTTTTCAATACAAACAAAGAGTCCGGCGTAGTTATATAGATTTTTTAAAATTATTAATCATGCAGGCTGTACGGAAGTAACTCCTAAACGGCGACGCTCTCCTCAGTGTAAAGTTAAGACAATGTCGTATCGAGATTGGTGATGTTTGTGGACATAGTAGTATTGAATGTAAGCGTCGATGCGCTGCAAGGTTATAATACTATGTGTTTTCACGTCAGAAGGTATTTTTTTTACAAATGACATACAATTTTGTGTATGAATGGAAAATATGCCAATATATTTTCCTATATAAAATAAATGAAATATTTCGAGCAGAGACGCTTTCTTTCAATCAAAATAAGAATCCACCACTGTTATATCTATTTTTTAGATTATTTATCACGCCCGCTGCACAGGAGAACCTCCCCAACGGCGCTAACTTTCCCGGTGTAAAGTGGAGACAGTGTCGCATTTTGATGTGTCGTGTTAGTACACATAGTAGTAGTGAATACAAGCGTCGATGCGGTGAAGTTTATAAGATGTTTTTTTCACATTCAAAAGCTTTTTTAAAATGAAATACAATTTTGTAAAAGAAATCGATTAGATGCAATTATTTTTTATTTTGTTATATATAATCCATAAAATATTTTGAGCTGGTCCGCTTTTTTCAATTAAAATAAGAATCTGGCATTGTTATATATATATATATATATATATATATATATATATATATATATATTCTTGATTATCACGCCGGTCATACGCGAGACACTTCCAGACGGCGACGCTCCCCTCGATCTAAAGTGTCGCATTGAGATGGGTTATGTTAGTACATATAGTAGGACTGAATGCATGTGTTGATGCGCTGAAAGGTTATACAATTTTTAGGGGGCAGTGCCGTATTTAGATGACATCTTATCGATCTCCACTGCACATAACTAACTGTGTATATCGCTGTGTAAGACATACTTTGTGGTTCAGCCAGTGGTGCAACAAAGTATTGTCACTTTAAGTAAAACCATAACTAGATTTTAAAAACACATACAAATGCGTATTTTCCTTAGAGGTTACAATAGTAGTCGTTTTCTCAAGTGCCGGTGTCCCTCCGTCATGCCCATTAGATAACTCAGTGAATAACTACTCGAGGTATCCGCCAGGGAAAACGCTCATTCAGTTGTCACTCAAAGGGTCTTATTTGAAGAGATCATATGACGTTTTCAAGTAAGTTGCTCTACGCATGATTTACCGTTGAATGAACTACTTATTTTATTTAAAACACAAAAACAGATTTTGGGTGGACAAATTCAAAATCAGATTAATTTTTAATCCTTTGTCTAGCCCCTTTTTTCTTTGTTAAATATTACTCACTTGCAGAAAGTATGCTATTCACACGTATGCAATACTAAACATGACGATGGAATGAGACGACATATGAAGTATGATATTGGCGTGCAATAACACGGGTTGAAATAAAATTGAACATATTGGAGAGATATTATGAGGCCGAACCAGTTTAGTTTCGCAATTTTCAAGCTTAATTAGATTCAGGTAGTGTATTCTGATTGTGATACATGAATGACAGATTATTAGTAACCCGATAGTTTAGGCTAGAGATCATGTAGCAGTGTCAAGAAACATCGATTACATGGGGAGGGATAGGTTACACGAGTTGATAAGACGAAATCACTATTGCCTAATGTTGCAATGTGGGGTTGTCAGTTATGTGTCAGTGCGTGTAAAGTGACAAGCATTGTCCAAAGTTTTTAAAAAGCTTTGCTGATAGAGGTCAATATGTTTGATTATCTATTTTAAAAAGTGAGTAACGATATTCTAGTCTCATGGAAAAAAAAAACTCTGTTGTAGACTGATTAACAAATTCGCCTGAAGCTTTCGCAATACCGGATGAAAAAAAACAGAAATTGTCGGACATGCTATTGATGGAGAGTTTACGAAGGTATGAATCATCTTAATAGATTGTCCTGGACAATTAACTGGGAAATATGAACCAGGAAAGAGAGACTAGAAGTATAACACATACAACACCTGAGCAATTCAATTTATTATCGTTAAAGTTACACAATGGTTGAGCGCTTCCATTTAAGGTTTACTTAAATTGCTGCAGGAAGCTAAGAACAAGTCGATGTTTACTTGATCAGGTGCTGGCAGATTTACGCTAAATAAGACTTTGAAGTTTGCGTCATATATCCGAGATGTCAACCTACCCGTCCACAACTTGTTGAAGTGTCGACGCAGATTCATGAGTCAATATCGAAGTATACAAATTTCGTTACGTGAGAGGAAATGTTACACAAACATCGTTTTCGATAGTGTAGCTATGCATATTGATTTTATAAAATAAGCGAGGATTTTATCCTGAAGCAGACATTTGTATGGAAAGCTTTGCTAAAAGAAACCACCTAATGTAATGAAACTGAGGTACAATGTTCTATAACTCCTCGCTCAAAAATATTCGATCATAAACAATAGTTATTAACAGTGTACGAAATAAAAGAATATAGAGTGGGACATCAATATTGGTCTGCCGAAATAAGACATAACACACTGTACGTAAAATACTGAAAGTGAGCTCTTGAAAAAGGGGTTTCAGAAATGCCAAATTTACTGGTTACCATTGTATTCAATTGAGATGCAGCACAAGTTGTAAATCTGTGCAAAACTTAAAACAACAATAAACAACTGGCATGAGAAAACATGTCTGTAATTACTGTGACAAATAGTGTACTTTCCTGGTGGGATTTAACAATCATATTTGCCACACTCACGTGTCTCTTGAATAAATACTTATTGTAATACTCGATATCGAGTTTTCTACTGATACATACATGCATATATATATATATATATATATATATATATATATATATATATATATGTGTGTGTGTGTGTGTGCGTGTGTGTGTGTGTATTTATCTATCTTTCTTTCTTCCTTATATATGTATACGTACACATTTTTAGGTAAATCTAAACAGTTCATATGTAACACATCTCTAAATGTTATGCTGAACCTTCAACAAAGTGAAATATTTCTAAATACTCAGTGTAAGTCATGTACGTTCATACTACTTTTGACATCATAGTATGTGTTCATCACATTCACGTATTTACGGGTTCTATCAACTTCAATATTATAATTGATTAGATCCATTCCCTTCATTAGCATTATGATTTTTACTTATTATCAGGGGTTTCGAAATGGCAGAATCTATGGTGTTCACTTGTATCATAGTTACAAGTTACAACAAATCTTCCAGGAGTATTAAGAATTTTCGCTTTTATCAAATAACTGTTGTAAACCACATGGCGTGCTCTTAATAGGCCCCTTTCAGTTTTTATGATACCGGTTCGTTAAATTGGGGGGGGGGGTTGCTAATAAGCATTGTTTAGATTCCAGTACTTGTCGTGTCATTTTTTCGTAGTTCGGATGATTATATCCGTATACTTTATTCCAGAATATTCGCGATGATGTTATGTAGCACCAGCCGATGCTAAACCTACAACACATCAGTATTATTATCCTCATTATGTTTATTATTATTATTATTATTATCATTATTATTATTATTATTATTAGAAGTTGTAGTAGTTGCAGCAGTCGTAGAAAGTGGGTCAGACTTAAGAGTAGCATTATTGATAAATTTGAATATGTAATCAAGTAGACCCAATAAAGTTAAATATCGTCTTTGATTTAAAACGTTATAATACATTACCTAATATAGGCAGATCTGTCCGCTATTTGTTTAATGATCGGACTCAAATATGTCTTTATAAATATATATTTAAACACACACTTTATTTACGGCCTATTTATAAGTGTTCGTTTATTAGTGAACATCATTTTAATGTAAACCCATACTATCTATATGAAAGAAAGATATCACTGTGTTTGCTAACGAAATTACTTTCCTAAACAGTCGAGCTTAAATTATCTTTTAACTTACAGCAGGTTTTCAACATTGACACGTACACACTTTAGCAGCTGTTCCATGGATAGTCAGTGTCTCCGTATCCTTTAATAATGTAAAACCGAAGCTACGTATAGGAAAACCGACATCCTTTTCCCCGATAAGGCGTGACACTTGCCTCTGAGCCAGTTGCAAAACTCAGGATTCATTTGAATAAATAATAATATACCATACACATGATATTCAACGTCTTCATTCATGGCTGTAAATCTGCATGATAAACTGTATGATGAAGCAGATGTAGGGTAATACTTAAACCTGTTTATTTTACATTTTGTCAACAATTTGTTTTTATTAAGATGTGAACACTGTGATTATACACTAGCATACGTCAACATAAAGTGTATTTCTTAAAGATAATTGATAATCGACTCCTTATCAACGTGTCTATTTACGAGGGTAGAGTTATATACAATGTCGCTTTAAACTGTAGAGAAACATCTAACTCGCAATAAAAGGAATCTGTAGTATGACAAAAATGTAATTAACCTAGTCTAGAAAGATTATCTCTTACTGGCTGAAGGCACACTGAAGGAAATAGTATAAGAACATATCCTACACATTGATTCTTGCCAAAAAACGCAAATACTATTATGGAGTCTCATGATATTTTTTTTAGAAAAGAGGGTACCGTTATGACAAAAGTTTACATTAACACCAACTTAATTTTTATAATACTTCAACTATGTTAACCATTTTAATAGTAATATAAAATAGTATGTGACACTAACATATACTTGAACGATAAAAAAATGTACACGAAATCTTACTTCCACGGGTAAAAATGCACACGTTTATAACAAAAACACATATTTAATATGATATCTGATCATTTTTAATGCCAATATTAATGAGTTTAGAAAAAACTCTCTAAACTCGATGCAATATAAACACATTGCTTTTAAATTGTGGGTGTTGCACAGGCAAGGTAAATATGGCTCTTTTTGCGAAACTTTTACCCACATATTCGTAAAAGTAATATAAGAAAAATATTTTTTGCATCGTGAAATCGTCAATGAATATAAGATCGAAATAATATGAAGGCATGCGACTTCTTTTGAAACATCTGAAAGAAAGCACTAACCCCCTCTTATTTTTTCGGTGATGACTATACAATTCGCCATGGTATTTAAAACAACTGAGAATCAGGAAGTAAAGCAAGTAAGGGGGTACCAAGTGATGACTATCGTTGGAACTCATTGGTTAAAACAGCGACGTGCCCTGTTGGCGGGCCTCGAATTCGCTGACTGCAACCTCATGCAGAGGGGTACTACCCGCCACCCGACAAGCGGGCTACCTGTTAGTCGTGAGTTTCGACCCGTGATGTCTTAAGAAGGGATCCTGGTGGCTGAGTGGTCCGTGACCTGGTTGCATAAATGGGCAGGTGATTTGCAACGCTCTACTTAGTCCATTACTTCGACTAGATGGGATTCGGAGAGGCCCGATCTGATCAATCGACCAGATAGTCTTATCTTAGCACTTATTCTATCAGTGTCCGCGATATTTTACAATATTGAAATTTATAAACTTTGTAGGTATCTATACCCACTCCAGTTTATAAGTAAGTGCTAGTAGGCGGTGACAAGGGTCAATCAACTTCAAAGATAAATGACCGCAGCATGTCTGTGTGCCCAGGACGTTTCGTAATAAGTGGCTAGAGAAGTCGATAGAACACGAGGTTGGGTGATCAAGATCGGGTTAGATATACCATTCCTGTAGACTTGTATTGTCAAGGCAATTGGGTTACCCTCTTGGCAATTCCCATATACTTTGTTTCAAAATGTACTCCGTGGTTAATATGGAGCAAGAATGCTGAATTAAAAAGACAACAAGTCATGGCTCATAACCGAACAACACACACGACGCAAAAGGATACAATCTCCGAACGAGAAGAAGACGAAAACGACCAAAGTAGATTTCTTAGATTCATTGTACTAGAAGCATTAGCATAATCAAATCTTTGTACATTATCTCCCTTCGGCAATAAGAAAATAATTCCGTCAAATATTACGCGTAAGGTTGTTAAAAATTGGCCAATGAAAATTGACTGGTCGAAGTTGAGAAATTAACCATTCAGATTTTCCGTTAAAAATGACATTTGTTCACAATAAACAAATTTCATCATACCCGCATCAATACTTAAATATTTTAAAAAGGAATAATAAGTAGCCAAGAACTCTCCTTGTGTGCTATACAAACAATGCAAGAAGAATTAAACTCCCAAGGAGTAATCAAGGTGAGGCGAATCTTTATAAAATAGAAAAAAAATATAATCTAAACCAATACACACGTTATGACATTTGATATGGCAACAATTCCATCAAAAATGAAGATAGGATATACAAATGCCAGAAATATGGACATCACGAAAGCAAATGTAACGTAAGGAACGCATGTGGAAAATGTAGGGAAAAAGATCCTGACGCCTGTATGAATGAGTGTAAAAGCAACAATACATGCGCAAATTGTGGTGGTTACTATCCAATTCATGCCAACATTTGTGAGAGATGAAAGAGGGAAAAGGAGATACTGACAGTTAAATACACTAAAAACAATATTTTCAAGATGCAAGAAGGTCAGTAATGAGGAGTACAGTAAATACAAAAAAAAAACATTAACACAAAGGTTGCTTAAGCTTGGACCGGGACGCCTTCCCAGCATTCCAAAATACAATTAAAAAAGAATACAAGGACCGGAGGCAAAAATCAGAAAGCAACAGGTGAAACCTAGACAGGACATATTTATCATTATGTCTCTTAATCAACCGGTTCCCCCACACAAACATGTACCGCCACATTATAAAACAAGTGAAATGAATAATGCCACTGAATCTGCTAGTAAGAAGATAGCGATCCAAAAAATCCAAATAAAAACATCTGAGTAAAAAAAAACATGTCCATGCAAAGAGCCCCCAGTTAAAAACACCTTAAACTGACGAGAAAGGAGAAATCACCTCAAAAACCAAAACCAAACATCAAAGTGAACTTGACACAATACTGATTTGAGGAACAAGACATCATGGAAACAAAAGGTAAACACTAAAAGAAAATCAAACAAACAAAAAACAACCCAGTCAAAATATAAACCATGAGACAAAAAAGAATCCAATCGAATTGTCGCGGATTAAATGCAAATCTTAATAAATTGATGTTATTACTGACACGGAAACATTCAACAATCATGTGTCTCCAAGAAACGTTCCTAAAAACAAAAAGGACACTATCAATATTAACATTATCAGATATTAAGTCACATCCGTGATACTGGGCATATGGCCTATGCAAAGGTACCAATTATAATCAGAAATCATGTAGTCTATAGCAAACTGGATAGTGTAATCGATATCCAAGCGGTTGATATCAAAGCGACGTTGCATAAAAAAATTAATATATGTTCGATATATATTCCAGTAAACGAGGACATAAATAAAATTGAGCTTAAGAAGCAAATTGCCCCATTACCAACACTATTCATTCTATTGGAGGTCTTGAATAGTCACAATACCGTATGGGGGTTCACAAATACGAGAAAAAAGGGTAAAATAATACAATGCTATTGATTTGGCCATATGCGACCCCAGAGTCTATATGGGCTTTACATGACGAGTGTATGATGCAATTTGTGGCAGTTACACTTTTCCGATCCTATCGAAAATATAGAACTTGGTTGTGAAAGTAAACCAGGGTGCTGGAAACTAGACAAAGCAAATTAGCAAATATTTAAAGAAACGCGTCAGGAGAAACTGATATGTGCGCAAAACGACTGTTACGTATTTGAACACTTCACAGAGAGGCTAATTGAGATAACAGAATACTGCATCCCGAGAAAGTCTACACTAGACACACGTAACACACCCTGATTCAACAGCCAATGCAGAAAACACATTAGCGTGCGAAGAGCATCCCTAAGAAAGTTCTAAAATGAACCAACTAAAACAAAGCTGATCAAATTCAAACAAAGTAGAACAAGGGCCCGAAAAGTGATAAAAGCAGCGAACAAAAGTGCTGGTAAGAATATGTTAGCAACAAAAATACTTCATCTAAATCGGAAGTAGTTTTGGAAATGATCGAAACAGAGCGGGTAAACACTAGACTAAACGAATCCAACACCTCTCCAAAAATAACTGCACAATAGCAGATAAACACGGCATAGCAAATCAGCTACCAGAAACGTTCTACAAACATGCATGAAGTCAGGGCGGAATACAAGAATTTCTAACACCGATAGAAACGCAGAAAAGCGTAAGTTGAATTTTAAATCCATAAATCTGTAACAATATAATAGTCCATTTACATTGAGTGAGTTAAGGGGATCTATTTAAATATTTCATAATACTGATGTAGGACTGGATGAAGTCCATTATCAGTTTTCCAAAGACACTACCAAGAGAACCACTTAAATTACTACTAGAGGTATATAAAAGAATCAGCGAGAGGAAAGATTCCCGGACATATGGAGACAAACTACAATGGAACCGATCCCAAAGTCGAGCAAAGTCTACTCGGATCCACAGAATTACAGGTAAATCTACTTGACCAGTTGATTATGAAAAACAATGGAAAGGATAATAAACGATGGAGTGATTTGGTGATTGGGGTCCAATTACATTATTACTAATCTACAATGTGGATTCCACAATAAAAGAGGCACAATAGACCACTTGGTGCGCTTGGTCACTGCCATAAGAGAAGGCTTCATTAAGAAAAAACATATTGTATCTATTTTCCTTGAACTTCAGAAAACAAATGATACATCATGGAAATATGATATCATTATAGATTTGAACGATATTGGTTTAAAAGGTTAATTGCACTATTTTATTGACGTTGTTTTGGTTAAACCGCGTTGGATATACTCTTACTTATATGAAAACTCAGGAAGAGGGAGTCCTACCACGCAGCGTGATATATGTGACTATGTTTAGCATACAAATAAACAACATGATAACACGTTTATTATCCGGAGTGGATATATCCCTATACGGGAACGACTTCCTAATATACTACAGGTCAAGGCATATGCACACCATAGAGACCAAATTGCAACAATGCCTTAATAAAGTCAACAAATAGGCAACAGATAATGGTTTCCGACTTTCTCAAGCAAACACAAGATGTGTCAATTTTTGTCAGATAATAAAATTACACAATGACCCAAGCCTTAAACTTGAAAAGATGGAAATTCACATTTTTGATGAATACACATTTAGTTGTAATTTTCGATGGGAAATTGACTTTTATTCATCACTTGAAATAGATAAGCGCTAAATGTAATAAAATAGTGGAACTACTACGTGTGGTAGCTCGCACCGGTTAAGATGCAGGCCGAAACACTCTACTAAAACTATATAGATCGTTGATTAAATCCAAATTTGACTATGGTATTTTTATATATCGATCAGCCAGAAATAGTTTTACAAAAAACTTGACTCAACCTATCATGGGGGACTAAGATTAGTCTTTGGAGTATTCAGAACATCGCCTGTTTAGTAGCTCTATGTAGAATCTTAGGATAGACCTGTACATATCAGAAATGAGGAATTAGCTCTGCAGTAGTATGTTAAATTGAACTCATGATAATCAAATACTGAATATGATGGTACATTTGATTCAGAATACAAGGAAGTATTCGAAAAGAAATGAAAATTTCATAAGACCTTTCGGCCTCCAAATGGAAATGATCAACCACGAAGCAGGATAAGACGTGATAAGAATGCATGATACGATAATACCAAAGATCTCTCTTGGACCATAAGGATGCCAAAGATCATACTTGTATTAAGCCGATACGACATGAAAAGAAAACATCTTATTTTCCACAAAGAATTAAAGAAAGTTGAACACAACAATCCAAGACATATGCACATATTAACAGATGGATCAACACATGTAGAATCAGCAGGATGTGCTGCAATTTACAACACTTCTACAGGGTGACCCCTAAAAAAGGGCCCCTCGTACACTTTAGTTGATATCTCCTTTATTTAATAACCGATTGTCCTTATTTTTACAGGATATGGCAGAATCAACGACCGTGAGTACACCAACACCTCAGTGGGAGCTGGGACGAAGAATACACTGTCTTAAATTTTACTACAAGACAGGCTCGTTTAAGAAAATCAAGGACAGTTTCATGCATCAGTTCAAATGTGAAAATGCTCCATCCAAAAGCAGAATTCAGAACTGGGTGGACCACTTCGAGAAGTATGGGACCGTGGAGAACCTCAACGCAACCAGTGAGAACCGTCCAACCCACTCGGGACGTCCAAGTAAGCGGACAGCCGAGCTGGTCGAAAGTGGGAGAGAGACACTCCAGAAGAGTCCGAAACGCTCTGTGTGAAACTTGCAGGAGAGTACTGGTGAACGATATCAGGGTTTACCCATACAGAATCCAGACGCGGAAGACCCTTACAACCTCATACAAGAAGCAGAGGAGCGCTATGGCAGCCAAGATGCTCGATAAGATCAAGGAGACACCAGGTTTCCTTAACCTCTTTTGGACTTCAGATGAAGCTCATTTCCATCTTGACGGAAAGGCGAACTCCAAGACAAATGTGTTCTGGGGGTCGTCTAGACCCAATGAAGTAGTCACCAAGCCCCATGCCCTCTTCTAAGTTCACGGTGTGGGTTGCAATCTCGGTCAGAGACATCATCGGACCAATCTTCATCGACGAATCTGGCACAGCAGTGACAGTCACCAAGGAGCAATATGTGTAGGTCTTCAAAACCTTCAAGAGTTAGCTCCAGACCCTCTACCCATCGCTTATGAACACGTTCTGGTTCCAGCAAGACGGAGCAAGTTCTCACACCTCAAACCTGTCCCGAGATTGGCTGAAAGAGAACTTCGGAAGCCGAGTGATCAGTCTTAAGACTTATTTTGAGTGGCTACCACATAGCCCGGACCTAAGCTCCCCATATTTTGTCCTTTGGGGCTATCTTAAGGACAGAGTGTACGCAGGGCAACCCAGATTCATCACGGAACTCAAGGAAGCCATCAGGGAGGAGAGGAGAGCAATTCCCAATTCAGTCTGAAAGAACGTCATGGACAATTTCGTGCTGCACCTCAAGAAATGCACAGAGCTAAATGGAGGTCATCTAGAACACATGCTGTAGACCGGAGAAAAAAGGACAAAGGACCTAGTGTTTTGATGTGATGTTTTGAATATTGTAAACTAGTTATGACCAAAAATTGATGTCATTCGGACGAAAAACTAATTAGAGTTGGGGCTTTTTTTTGGGGGGGTCACCCTGTATGAACAAGTAACGTCTCATATCACTACAAAACAAGAACATTTACACTTCATTCATAATCAAATTACTTTGTAAAATATAATAGTTATCACAGAATAATTAAATATTACTGTGTTGGATCCCAATTCATACCAGAATGAGAGGAACACAACAAGGCTGATTGGGCGGCCACGTCTGCCTTATGCATGGCTCAGGAGACCAATTGTTAAGATTCCATATACATATTTTTTAATTGAGATCAGCAAATATATCCAACAACAAAGTAAACAACGTTGAAGTAGCAATATACATAATATCCTCCTAGCGATAAATACTACAATGGGGAATGGAAAACAGCTCACAAAAAGCCGAAAGGATGAATTAGTGTAATCCAGACTTCGTATAGGTCACACAAGGATGTGACATTTATACTTACTTGAAGACTAACGGCAACCAATATGCTATGTATGCCAGATTACGTACACAATGCATTGATCCGGCCCCTATAAAATAAATATTTTACAAAGCAGGCACAATGAAGAAAAATAAAGTAGATACAATAGTGAACTTTTTTAAAAACTATTGATCTATGTAAACAATATAATAATCTTAAGACATACATCAAGCTTGGTTTGGTATTATTTTTTTAACATAGTTCACCCCAAACATAGCAGACCGCCACTGTAGACGTAAGGGGCAACTGAAAAAAAGGGTGATAGTGATTTTTTTTAAGGGGGGTTCAACTTAAATTGGGAGCTGCAAAGCGAGATGTCTCTTTACATTAGTGTTACATTTCTGAATGTCAGTACCGTCAGGAAAACAGTGAGCAGTGAGAGAGTTCCAGAGTCTAGAAGCGCGCGGAAATAAGCTTTTGCAGTAGAAAGCTATTTGACTTCTGGGAACCTTCACACTGAATAGATGGAAGTTGGCAGATTGTCGAGTTGGTCTTGGTAATTTGCGTCGTGGGAGTACCAGAGTAACAAATTCATCAGAGCACACTCCATTGAAGTACTTGTAAAACAGGAACAAGGAAGCAACATTGCGGCGGAGAAATAGGGGCTGGAGCTTGGTAGATAGTGAGGGACCTATTAAGTTGGCGACTCATTTTTGCACCTTGTCTAAGAGGGAGAGACTAGTAGATGATGCACCAGCTCATATGTGGCAACCATACTCCATGCATATGCGGATAGTGGCTTTGTAGATATATAACATCATGTCGGGAGTGAGAAGTTTATTAGCACGGTAGAGGGAACCCACCTTCTTTGCAGCAGTCCTGGCAATGTCTTCAATGTAGTTTTTCCAATCTATATTATGTGTGAAAGTTAGTTCGAGGAGTTTGAATGAGGAACTCTCAGGTAGGGCGTTATTTGGCATGACAATCGATTGTTTAAGAGGTATCTTATAGTTATTTAAGGAAAGTAGCCTTGTATTCGTGGTATTAATGGGTACCATTAATTGTGTATCGTAATCCACTACACTGGAGGTCATTGCTTCAGATATGTGCGCGTCGGTTTTGCCCACATGACGAGAGTAGAGAGTGGTGTCGTCAGCAAATATTCATATCTCAATAATACCAGGGATGCCATTTATGAAAATCAGGAACAGTACAGGTCCTAAGATTTACCCTTAGGGTACCCCAGCATTTAGTTATTTTGCTTAGACTAACAGCCATCTAGGACAACCTGGATCTTTCTTTTTGTTTGAAAGAATCTAATTATATTATTGTTCAGTAATACTATCTGAGAAGCCTTTCATGCCAGAACTTGTCAACAGCCTTGGATATATCAAGTGCTACCGCCCTAGCTTCACCTGTCTTGCCCAGTGTAGTATATATGCGTTCATCGATGACCGTTAGGATATCTGCGGTAGATCGTGCTTGTCTGAATCTGTATTGATGATCAGAAAGACGTTTAGCATTAGTTAGGTGCCGGGCTATAGCTCAGGAGTAGACTGATCGGACGGTAGTTTCGAGGATCAGTTCTATCTCTAGAATGCTAAGATACTGGTACAACATATGCAATTTTCCAACTACCAGGGAAACAAGATTCAGCGAGTCATTTGCTTTATAGTTTTGAGAGGGCAGGGGGGCAGCTCAGCAGAGCATTTATTTTATTAGTATTACATACTTTGAAGGTGGCAATGTTTATTTATGATGGCATTGACCTGAGATGAGGTGATGAGCAGGTTCTAAAGTGTGGCTTACGTCCGAAGTGAACATTTGGGTAGGGAGTTGTTGGCCGAGTCTAAAGTGGAGTTTGAGGCAAAAAGCTTTGTCAATAGTTTAGCCTTATCAGTTGTCCTGCTAACAACATCGTTGTGATTTAATAGCGGGGAAATTGTCGATTTCATTTTTTCATCACCCTATTGTAGATTTTCCAGAAATCATGATTACCTTAACTTGCGTGACACCGACATGCGCGAGTAACCTTTCATGAGGTATCCCATGTCTCTCGAAACTGAACGGAAGCGATCATGAGAGAGGGAGAGCGGGGATCAAGAATAAGATTAGTATGATATTCCACGTGTGCAACTTAATGTTTAATGATGTGTGTGTGTGAGTTGAATAACGATGACACCAAATATGTTTTTTTTGTTTTTTTTTACAATTCATTATAGTAACAAATTCCGAACGTCCTGCATTCTTTATCGGTAATGAATACATGCGTTTTCTAAAAACTCATGCCGGTATACACCGCTATAACTCATAACTCTGTTTCAGTAAATCCATGTCATTATCTTCGTTTCTAATAATAACTAATCAATAACATCGACATGCCAGTGTAGCGGCTATTTGTAAAGATCTGTATGAATATAAATAACTATATATTTTTCTTCTGTTTCATTATTGTGCTTGGCCTTAGTTCTAATATAACAATCGTAATTTAAGCTTTGCGTTTGTTTGTAGGTCCGCGTAAACTGTTTTGTACACTGTCTGAATGTGTTTCTGTATCTATAGACCTTTCATCGCATTTACTCTATAATTGAAATGTTAACTCCATGGGTTTAATGCTGCTTGTATGTGTATTAGTTTGTGTATATACACTGTATTGATGTAGGTGCAAGATATAGATACCAGGCAATATTGCCTTTGGAACGATTATGCACAGATGGTTTTTATGTTGAATTATTGGAGCGTAAATAAAGATCGTGTCGTAATTATGTTTATCTAAGGTCTATATTATATATGTGCATGTATAAATATATATATATATATATATATATATATATATATATGTGTGTGTGTGTTTATGTGTGTATATGTATATATATGTATATATGAATATATATATATACGTATACATATATATATATATATATATATATATATATATATATATGTGTGTGTGTAAAAACAAAAAAGATAAGATACCTAAAAAAATAACGGCACTAAAAGTTATATTTGTTAACTAGTATTTTGACTATCTAAGAAGTACATAGGTACTATTATACCAATAAGTAACTGAATGCGTGCTCTTATTTACAATACTCGTCACAATGTATTAATGTTAACCGTCATTTATTGTTAGGTTATTATCACGCAACAACAAACACTAATCTAGTTTTTATAATACTTTAAATACACATACCCTGGTGGTCCATACGGAATTGTCTACTTTAATATTACACGGTGTTTGTAAACGTGAACATGGAACCAGACCTAACGAGAAATATGTATATATATATATATATATATATATATATATATATATATATATATATAAACACGCATACACTTTTAATATATCTCTCTATATATATATGTATATATATATATATATATATATATATATGTTTATATATACAACTATATAAATATTTATATATATATACATTTATATATATATATATATATATATATATATATATATATATATATATATATACATGATTGTGAGTGTGTGTGTGTATACCCGTGTGCAGATCTTCGAGACAATTACCTGTTCAGTTCAGACATTTAAGCTCGAGGGTGTATTATATCTAATGGGAATCCAACTATTCCGTATTGATGAGTATTTCCTATTGAATATGTTATTGAATGTCTAAGTAAACATTTTCAAATGTACGGCCGGCTACGCAGACATTTACGACATTATAATAATGTCTATTTATATGGGAATTGGAATTGCATTTGAATAGTGGTATATAGTGTTCAAGTGATTGAGAATATCGCCTGAGACAATTTGAACGTCGCATGCGGCTGATATGACACGTGTTTTATCTTTCCAAACGTTGACAACATAGTCAGTGCATTACAAAAGGGAGATAAGTGTCACGTTGCCTCACACACACACCAACATAGTTTCTTAATAATTAGCTTAAACGGAATTGACTATATCTTTCTAAACAGTACATAAATGAATATGATGCTTTTCTTTTAAAATGATAAAGAAAATAATAACTATATACTTTACTTGAACGAGTCGAATGATTAAAACTACTTTCTGTGGGTGTGTTGTTGTACTATCATATTAAAATTAATATATTTTACTTCTAATTTAGAGTAAATATTATAAATATCAGATAGGTACATGTCTTTGGTTTGGCCCTTTAATTATTGCATTAAGTTTAATATACGCTTCATTGGCTACTGCTAATCCAACCTGAATTATTTTAAAATCATTTAATAAACTCCTTCAAATGTCACGTTGTAAATATTGTTTTTTACCAACTTGAGTTTTCTTCAGGGATTAGCTGAAATCATATGATAAACCCAATTATGATACGCAATGAAGTATATATATATATATATATTAGATTTCTTGAATGTGAGATGATATATATAATTATTTCCACAATCAGACAACGCCGCAGCCCACAACCTATGAAAAGAAACAAACCGGAAGTCCTAGACTGTGTAAATTAATAGACATTCTTGTATGTGGCGAGGTAGCTCAGTGGCAGAGTACTCGCTTACCATGCAAGTGACTCGGGTTTCGAATCCTGAGTTCCGATGTGTTCTACTGATGAGCCCAAAGGAGGGCGAAACTCGAGTCTAGGACTTCCGGTTTGTTTCTTTTCATAGGTTGTGGGCTGCGGCGTTGTCTGATTGTGGAAATAATTATATATATATATATATATATATATATCTATATATACATATATATATATCTATATATATATATATATATATATCAATTTACCATTATATATACTAAGATTTATGAAATTAAGTGGAACGATATTTCCACAAAAATCTACGAAACAAATCTATAAGAACAACTTAGAAAAAAAAACAATAAAATAAACAGACTTAAAAAAAGATTTACAGGAACACGTAGATTATACATAGGAACAATTGCAAAAAACGACTCAAAATCTTCAAAGCCTTACATATAAAAAATACAACTCACGATCAAGAAAATAGGGTTCACCACACTAACTGTATTTAACAATTAATACATTTATATAATCATAATCAGATTAAGAAATAAACGCAAAATAAATGAATAATATAAATATATATATATATATGCACACATCCCCACACCAACCCCCCCCACACATATATATATATATATATATATATATATATATATATATATATATATATATATATATATATATATATATATATGTGTAAATGAATAGGTATATGGATAAATAAATAGAAAACTATACAAAAGCTGATGCAAACGATAAGACAGTCGAGAGACGCTTAAAAATAGCCCATGACACAACGCTCGGTGCTACAGTAACCAATTAACACACGTCGAGAGATTATCGAAAGTAAATCGCAGAACTAGACAGTTCCATGGTTTTTACTGAAGCTTGTGTAAATACACACCCCTCACACTCCACCACACACATATATACATATATATATATAATAATAATGGTAATAATCCAGGTGAAAAATATCCACTGGGTGGTAATCCAGAGAATTTTAACCGGGTTTATAAAAAGTGCTCAATATCAAAATAGAGCTTTATATATGATACTTTTATTTACACAGACATGTACAAAATCTGTGACACTGGCATGTCGATGTTATCGATCAACAGTTACTATAAACTGAGATCTCATCAGGTAGAGTTAGAATCCGATCTTAACCTCAGTGGAGGGATAGAGAAAGAGAAGAAGAAGGAAAGAAATTTAACATTTCAAAAATTAAGGCCGTTAAAAAATTAAAAATTGAAAATAAAAAATTAAAAATTAAAAATTAAAAAATCTAAAAAACAAAAACAAAAAACAAAAAATCTTAAATCTAGAATCTGAAACAAACAGGGCAATATATATAAATAAATATAAATAAATAAATAAATAAAAATATAAGGTGGAGAGAGGAACAAATAATGATGAGCGGAGAGGTGGTGGGAAGGTAGACACATGGAGGAAAAGAAGGAGAAAGAGAGAGCGTCTGTTGATTCAGATCGAGAGGGAAGGAGGGGGGGGTAGACATGCACGAATCAAGTGTAAAAAAACAGTCGAGTTTATAAATGTATTTTTTCAAGTGAACTGTAATATTGTGTATATGTGCGTATGCGTGCGGGCAAACCGGTCAGATGTGTCTGATTGTTGTGGTGGTGGGGCGGTGATCAAATGTGTCGCGATTCTGGGTTTAAATTTTCTTTATAATTTGTCTGGAGTTAATTTGCTTACTATGAATAAATAAATATATTCGTTAAATATAACAGGAATAATAATAATAATAATAATAATAATAATAATAATAATAATAATAATAATAATAATAATAATAATAATAATAATAGATACCCCTAATAATTGAGGTAAAATAATTAAAATAATAAATGAATGATAATAAAAATACTAAAAAAAATATATAACTAAAGAATAACTAGAAAATGCCGGCGTTATTAATTATTAATAATAACAATGATAATAATGATAATAATAATAATAATAATAATAATAATAATAATAGATACCCCTAATAATTGAGGTGAAATAATGAAAATAATAATAAATGAAGTATAATAAAAATACTAAACAATATATAACTAAAGAATAACTAGAAAATGCCGGCGTTATTAATTATCATTATTATTAATAATAATAATAATAATAATAATAATAATAATAATAATAATAATAATAATAATAATAATAATAATAATAATAATAATAATAATTACTATAACTATGACATCGATGCAGGGAAATTATCTAACGTTTTCTTTATTTCCTGAACACTTAGGTTCTCTATAGTTGGGGCTTTTACTTAAAACTTTTCTTAATTTAAAATGTTTAACTATCGCTTAATTATGCCATATGTCAGTACTACATAAATGGGAGGATTAACATTCACATTCTGGTATATACATTTTATCATTATCATTTATATTTAAATTATCTACAGTGTCTTTAGAGTACAACACCTTATTCCGTATAGTTTTCCCTAGTGTATATGTCACTATTGTATTGTGTTCCTATATTTTAAGTTCATTGGTAAGTGACTGAATGCTTTCAAAATTTTCAAATATTTTAGGCAGACTTATGTTATCAACTCCTTTATTTTAATACAATTCTACACAAACATTTCGAGGTTAATTGTTATACCCTCAACAGGGTGCTTGTATAAGTGTGTATCGAGTATATCCATCTATATATTAATACGATAGCGTGTGTGTTCGTGTGTCACGCTTCCGGCAAACCCTCTGCGCATGCGTACCGCACCGAGATTTTGAAAAAATATTTTAATACGCGTATTTTAAACAATATTTTCAAGTATTTCCCTTTAGCGTAACGGTTAGCGACGTAGTATTTTTTACTTCGGCCCGACTGGTTATAGTTCGATCCCAACCGACCTCTAAGATTTTTTCCTACATTTCAGTTTTATTTTCAAGAAACATTGCAACTAACAAAAAAACGAACACAACACAGTGTAAGTAAAAGTAAAAAAATTATTTATTTATTTTTAGCAAACAATTCCCAACAAGTGGCAATGAATACAATTTTATTATTTATTTTTTGCATTTATTTTTTTTATCACTTGGTTAAAAAGTACTAAAACTTAAAACTATTTTTTGTTTTTTTATTTTGGCGATTTTAAGTGCATTGTCTATTAAATTACGTAACTGCTTAAAAATTAGTGTATCATTGTTTTTTCTTAAAAAGTGAAAACCATTTATTTCCTTTCTTTTGGTTGTAGAGAGGGCCAGTATTATTATTATTATTATTTTTTTTTGAACGGATGGCATATCAACCTTTTCTAGTAGATATGCGAAATGTCCATCGCACACGGGTGACTATTTTAACAAATTAATTCACTCTTATTCAGAAGGAGGGGGGGTCATAATAAAGCAAGCGTAACTTACTAACAAATAGAGGGTGCTTTGTTACATTAGGACCCGCGCTAACTTTGACGCCGTCGTTAGAGTTAGGGTCAGTGTGGCAGACGATACTTCGTCAACTTTTTCAGTTTTATTTTCAAGAAACATTGCAAATAACAAAAAAACGAACACAATACAGTGTAAATAAATTATAAAAATTTTTTTTAGGGGTATATGTAACGACGCTCAGCAGAGGCGCGAACGGGGTGCAAAAAAAGAACGAGAAAGGGTTTAAAAACATAAATTTGCAACAAGTGAAGTTGACCTACGACGAGAATAGATATTTTCCTACTTACCTATGTAATTTGTTTTTATTTTTACTTATTATAAATGGGTTTTCATTAGATGTAAAAAAAAAAAATTTCTTGTTTTTTTTTCCACCGTTTTCACAAAAATAAATATGGTCGCTCCTAGTGCATTCGTTAGTAATCCCCCCCAATTCGGCCATGTTTTTTTCCCCAACTTGCGGTGAAAAAACTATTGATTTCTAATAAATAGCACTTCAAACGGGTTTAAAATACAAACAAATAGCACATGCAAGTTTGAAACAAACTTTTACAGCTTACAGTTACTTTTATTTGTTGTAAATTTGTTTTTTTAGCGTTTTTACTCTGCTGAGTCTCGTAAAAGATGCCCGCATTTGTCTATTAAATTACGTTAACTGCTTAAAAAAAAAGTATTCTAGCTTCAATCATAAGTGGATCTCATGCTCAGGAGCGAGTTTTAATTCCAAGAATTAAACTTAATCCCAGTTACGCAAATATTCCATTTGTTTTGCACAGGACTCAATTTCCCATCCGCCTATCATATTCAATGACCATTAATAAAGCTCAAGGACAAACTTTCGATAAGGTTGGGATCTACCTACCACAACCTTGCTTTACTCATGGACAACTTTATGTAGCCTTCTCAAGAGCAAGGTCTATGAACAGTGTAAGAGTGAAAATTTGTCCTCAGAATAATTCTACTCATGGCCAGAGAAAAGGAATTACTTTCACTAGAAATATTGTATATAAAGAAGTTTTGTAAATTGCTTCATGTATTGTTCATTTTTTTTAAAGTAATATATAAGTCAAATCTTATCATATTCTATTCAAACATGTATAGGTTAGGAACAAGATAATTAGTACTGAAAACATCATTTCGTGTAATTTACACGGGTTCCGCTAGTTATATACTAATACACCATTGAGTAAGTTCTTAGTTCCTATATATGATATCCGGGTGTAATAATATTTCATAGGTTATGTCCTTCAGTACCTTTTCCTTTGTTTTATTAAGAAGTTTTCTAATGTAATTAATATATATATATATATATATATATA
>OY744540.1:54683265-54685765 GCA_963556195.1 Sepiola atlantica | reverse complement strand
AAAATATATAACAAACAGTAGGATTATTTACAAAGTACAATACAACACGATATCAGAATAAATAA
Organism: Sepiola atlantica; assembly: GCA_963556195.1. Classification (NCBI taxonomy): domain Eukaryota; kingdom Metazoa; phylum Mollusca; class Cephalopoda; order Sepiida; family Sepiolidae; genus Sepiola; species Sepiola atlantica. The sequence goes on along the minus strand of OY744540.1, from coordinate 54,685,700 downwards.
AAACGCATATTAAAAAAGTAAAGGGATCCAAGTTTAAAATATAGTTTGAAAGAAGAAGGACATGTATAAAATTTAAAAAATAACAACACTATATGATGAAATAAAAAATAAAATCAACTAAATTAACTTCGATAAAAAATCGGACAAGAATAGGTAAAGTAAAAAAGAAAATAGGGAAAGTTATTAGTAGTAAAGGAAACGGAAATAGATATAGAAATTAAAGGAAACACATCGAAATGCATTAATAAATATGATTACATATAAAAGCAGAAATTCAATGGAAACTTAGACATCGATAGAAAAATAATAAAAGATAAATATCACTTACTTATAATTTCCTAACTTACAAAAAAAGACGCATTTCACTACAAATATAACAGGGGGAAACGTGGGTCAAACAGTGCTCTGTAAGCCTTGTTAATTTTTTTTTAGTGTTTCAGTAGTTCTCAAGAGGCATACTCCTTTTTCTTTTTTTCTTTATTCACTTACAAAAGAAGAGGAATTTTTCTACAAAGATAACGGTGGAACTTGGTGTTAATAGTGCTCTGTAGGCCTACTTAATTTTAAAAGCGTTCATTATCCTAGATAGAGCGGACGTGTTAAATACAGCATTGTCTGATATAAAATAACTGATGTTCAGGAATGAGTCAAAGTCGGATGTTTGTGAAACAATCTACACTGGAGGTTTGGGAAGGAGTCAGAGTGTGAAGTTTGGGTAGGAGTCAGACCCTGGAGTGACGCACGAAGTAGTCCGGGTCTAATGGTATGGTAAGTGTTCAGAGTCGCAGTATATGAGGAGGAGTCTGAATCAGCTGAGTCAAAGTTGGTAGATATGGGAAGGATTCACAGTCGGGTGGTATGAGGCGGAGTCAGATGATATGGGACAAAGTCGGATGGTATGGGAACGAGTCGAACTGTATAGGAACGAGGTGGAGTCGCATGCTATGTGAAGGAATTGAAGTCGGATTGTATGAAGACGAGTCATAGTTTGATTGTATGGGAAGCAATCGTAGCAAATTGAAAAGAAGTCAGGTGTTATGGGAAAGAGTCGGGATGTATAGGAGAAAGTCCGAGCCAGAATGTTTGGGGCGAAGCTGGAGTCGGATGGTATGGGTAGAAGTCAGAATATATTAAAAGGAATCGAATGGTATGGGAAGGTGTCCGAGCCGAATGTAGAAAGAATGGGTCCGACTTAGAGGATATTAAAAGTAGTTCGCGTCAGATGGTATGGGTAGGGACCCGAGTTTGATAGTATGAGAAGGAGTCGGATGACATGGGAGTAAGTCGTGATTGGATGGTATGGGAAGGAATCAGATCCATGTTGTCTAAAAAAAAGAGTCAGTTATAGTGTATGGAAAGGAGTCCCGGTCGGATGGTATGGGGAGGAATCTGAGTGTATGGTATGGGAAGCGCCAAATGATATTAGAAGATGTAAGATTCGTATTGTATGAATCAATCATATGAGAATGAGTCAGATTGCAGTGGAAGCAGTCTGATGACAAGGGAAGATGTCAGAGTCGGATGGTATGGGAAAAAGTCGGAGTCGTATGGGAATGAGTATGGTGGCATAGGACGGAGTCACATAGAATGGGAAGGAGTCCGATTCGGATGGTATAGGAAGGAGTCGGAGGTTTTGGAAAACCGAAATAAATTAAGAATTGCCCGAGATAATTTTTCTCCTCGGGGTTGTCATCGATAAACACATCGTAATGTGACAGTGTTACTTTCGGTAACTAGCGGATGTAATGTCTCTTATTAGTATTACATTACTCAAATTAATCACTATAATTATATAAAATAGAGGGGTATGGATAAAAATAACTACTGAATTCATCAACATTTGGTATCTTCTTTATATCGTTAAAAAGAGTAGGTTGGCAAGGAATTAGAAATTGATCCGGACGATTTGTTTTACCCGGTGTTGTATTACATCATTATTTTTGGTAACTGACATACACTAACCTTCTTTCGCCTGTGTACTTCATTAACATTACTTAATTATATAATATGAGTAAATTGAGTGAGGCAAACATTAAACATCGCCCATTTAAATAAAATACATTCTAGGATGGACAAAGGAGTAATATACGTTTTTGGAAAGTGATTTACATGTGGCGGCCAGGGAAAGAGAGAAATGAAAAAAGAGAGAGAGACAGAGAGAGAGAGAGAGAGAGAGAGAGAGAAGTTGTGTTATGAAGATTTACACAAACAACTTAATTTCTTTTTTTAAAATTATTTTATGTCCCCCGGACAACGCTGGGTAGCCCTGTCAGTTACATATGAGACTATAAATTTGATGGAAAGTTAGCCATCTATAGGAAAATAAAGAAATATTATTATCAGGGTATAATATACATTCGACGAAAAATTAATAGAGTTTAAGTGACGAAGAAATTACAAACATGAAAGAAATACAAATAAATGATGTGGGAAAC
>OY744540.1:54588265-54678265 GCA_963556195.1 Sepiola atlantica | reverse complement strand
AACTGCTTAGACTAAAGAGTTAAACTATTCTCTCTGAGAGAAAAATGAACAATCATATCGGTCGGGTAGAAGACAAAATATACATCATGCACACACTCTCTGCGGTCGTTAATTAAAAAACGGAACTGATCCCCTGACCACAATATTTCCATTGGCTATAGTATATGGCATTAGTGATGTGATACGTAAGAGTCTAATATGGTATGGTAGAATTTTGACGTTATCCGTTACTGTTTTTAACAATCCTTGCGGGGATGATAATTTGTTGTTATCGAGTTGTAGTTATTTGGGGATGGTGTTATGATAACAGACGTATCGGGTATTTAAGGTTGGCATATATTAACGTTGTATTGGACAGGGGTTTGATGTGTAGGTCAATATTTAATGTATAGAGTGTTTCATTAGTAAGTATAAGTTTTTGAAAGTGTTGTGATAAATATGGCAAAAAGAGTGTCCGTCGTAAGCTTCTTTTCTCTTGTATGTCAATAGTCTTTACCTATTGAGTGTAGATACTGTTTTAATACATTTGAGTGTATATATGTGTATGTGTATGTGTGTAAAACACGATATACTATTGCTGTTTATATAGTTTAACATCTTCACGATAAGCTTGTCGCAGACATTAAGCTTAATTACCGGCTTTGACGACCATTGCAGTATTCATGAAGTTATCTCCAGTATGAGTTGCTTCAACTCTAGTCAGACAGTCAATTACTGCATGCATGCTTTCATAGTGTGTTTCTTATCCATTACTGTTAGTAATATACAATGGTATCACTTGAGTCATTTTACACACTTAGCTCAAAGGAAAAGCATAATATTGTATATACTTAATTGTGTTAAAAAGTAAGACTAGTATTTTTAAAAAATGAACGTGTAAGATAACCGCGATACACATATTTGCGTCTATGTGTACATAACACTTTGTGCCGAACATTTAAGAAGGTGGTTGACTTACCAGAGTTCAGCTCCTAACGACTTAGGATGTTTTCGCAACAACGAATTCCGCTAACTTACAAAGAATGCATACCAGTGGTGAAGACATTAACTTGTTACACAACTTTCATTGGTACATGAGAGTGTACACTAGATTGTTTATGCATTAACTGATTCACAGTTCAAAGTAAAAGGTCATAAAAAAATGTGTTTTCGCAACATCGTTCTGCGCTTGAAATCACCTTCAAATCATACAAACATTCGAAAAAGTACCTATATGATTACACAGCACGCTATTTTGAAATATAATTACAAGTGTGCTTATATATTACAGCATTTACATCATAGAAACACACATTTACGTTTAATGATGTCTATATATTTATCTGGATGTGCTCTCAAAAAGATATAACTCTTTAAGATGTTGGCATCGATAATGATTTTTTTTTTAAACATACAATGTAATCATGTTTATATGAATCATGATAGCTACATACAACATTTTATAAAGTATACCAGGCTGACAGAAAATAATTGTTCAATTTTTAAAGATACATCTTAGTATCCTAAAAATTATATTAAAGATTGTAGTGAATAGATCCCTCAGTTTGTAAAATTAAACCTGTAATAAGGAACATCCCCATTTAGATTCCTCGAAACAGTTGTTAAATTCATTGTGCATATGGTCCAAGAACATCCATGCCTCTACTTTTAATTTTAACAATTCGCAACACTATACACACTGTCAAACTTATGTTCAGGAAAAGATGGGTAAACCTAAGATATATCACAGGGTCAATCAATGAGAAACATTTCTACGTTTTACAATATCATACAAATAAATATAAAGCGTGAAAAATAATTCGTTTACACAGGAAAATTTAAGAAGTATATACTAGTTCTTCAATTGTCGTGCACTCTGTGAAACCTATAGAACATTAATTACTGTGTTTGATTTTAATACAAAAGAGACCATCGGAAAAATTGAATGAAAAAAAGGTAACGAATTCGATTGTTGATTTTTATTATCCGATCCTCCTATTCACTTCATATATATATATATATATATATATATATATATATATATATATATATATATATATATATATATATATATATATATACACACACACATTCGGATACCAATTTAAAACGTATATGTATGTAGATATATATATATATATACATATATATATATATATATATATATGTGTGTATATTTGTGTTATAATAGAATAATTCCAGGATGAAATCCGGGTATGCGAGCTGAATGTGGTAAACAGATCAAGAATAACACAAAATATAATAACACGACATTACATAATTGGGGATGCAATAATTTATTTACACCCTGTGTTTTTTTTCAAGCATCAATGCAGACAATTACATTTTTGAGACTGAAAGAAAATTGAATTTACACTCGACAATTCAAATACAACCAGAGAGTTGTGTATATGAATATGCATGGTTATTTTATTGTGTGGGTGATGTTGCGTGTGTGCGTGCTCGTAGGATGTACATATATGCGTGTGTGTAAGGGTGTCTATATGTATTATATCACCTAGTCGTAAGTGTCATTATGTAATGTGGTTTTGACACATCCGTTATTATTTAAAAAAAAACATAAAGATCCCTCCCCTTTAATTCCCCCTCTCTCTCTCAAGAGGTATTCAGATTGGTTGCTACTACCACTGTTTCTGGTTGTTTTTGAATTGTCGAGGTTCAATTCAATTTTCTTACAGTCTCAAAAATGTAATTGTCTGGAGTTATGCTTGAAAAAACCACAAGGTTGACATAAATTATTGCATCGACAATTAAACGCATCCGTATACTACTATAACGATTTATAAATTATCTTTTACAGAAGCCGGTCAGTCAATTTTGTTCACAGTCTGGTGTCTCCTTCTATGCTGAAGACTACTTTTTAGACTTAGGCAGTCTGTTTTTTGAAAATGTCATAATACTGTAAATGGTTCATCTTCTGGAAATGAGTGCGCGGTGAAGGTTGGCTATTGATGTCATAGACACCCTCGCTTGTTTACATAACACCATTCTACTGTAGTTAAGTTAGACCTGGCGTAACTTTATAATGTTTTAGTCAGTCGCCAAAACTAGATAGGTGCACACTTTATAGTGATTGAACACTTTCCCGATGAACATGCATCACTTGCTAAGAAATGAACCAACTTTTCTCAATAAAAGAATTAGCAATTACTGTTAGAATTATATTTTTCTTGTAATAATCCATTTATATTCCCTTATCAATAGCAATTCGAGTATTAACAGCCATATTACTTGATCAGATAATAGCGTTCAGATAATAAACACAGTTGGTAGATTTACCGAAAGTACTCAAGTTCATAAAAAAATGTTTTTAAGATGAATAAATAATTTATTTTTAAAAACAAATAATCCGCGTTGTGCAAGGTTTTCTAAATATTTTACAAAAAAAATATCTTCGTTATTATTGCCACACACCCAGCGCTTCAAATTGTGTGACTTTTAAAAATATCCTTCCACGCCGACCACGTGACACTCAGCCATATCAACACTTTTCTCTCTTCGTCAAAACACCTAGACGGATTTTCAACTTGGCCACAAGAATGTCTCAACCAAGAGGAAAAAAGAAAAAAAAGAAAAAGAAGAAATATTTCTCTGAAGATGGTAGATTTACCGAAAGTACTCAAGTTCATAAAAAAATGTTTTTAAGATGAATAAATAATTTATTTTTAAAAACCAATAATCTGCGTTGTGCAAGGTTTTCTAAATATTTTAACAAAAAAATATCTTCGTTATTATATATATATATATATATATATATATATATATATATATATATATATATATATATATATAAGTATTGTTGAATATGACAGAAAAGGTATGTCTTAATATCCTTGTTTAGATCCTCTCCATTTGCTGAATGAGGGTATTTCTTTCTGTGGGGCATTGACTGATGACTCTGCCATAATTGTAGGTATCCCAAGCACTTTCAGGTCAATCCGGGTCCATTTCCAGTTGAATCAGGTAATTAGCATATTGTTAATTCTTATTACAATAAGTAGTTTTAGCGGAAAGTATATTATTAATACGGAACTAAAGTTAAAACTATAGACATGTTAGAATGTCATCACAAGACATTAAATTAATTCTGTTAATGGTTGTTTTTTAGGGGAGGGGTTGATGTTTAACACTTCTAATATATAGGTTATGTTTATTATTTGCATGTTCTAATATTGCTGTGTTTGTACTATGCGTTTTAGTAATTGGGAGCGGGGACATCAATGTTAATTAGTACGGTGCTGTTCTATAGTACTTGTATGGGGCAATAGTATTCTTTATCTCCTCGACAAAGTTGTAGTAGTCGAGCAAACGTAAATGCTTTTTTCCCCGCAGCAAATACGCTTATTCACGTAACAGAAAGTGTTCGCACAAGAATATACCGACATAAGTTGTATATCCTATTACACAGCGTTTGTATTACAGAGAGCATGCCTATATATATATATATATATATATATATATATATATATATATATATATATATATATATATATATGTATATATATATATATATATATATATATATATATATATATATACATATATATATATATATATATATATACTGGTACATAAAAATGAGTACAACATTCGTACTGTTTCTTTCAAGCACGGAAGGACTTAGCCATTCGGCTCTCTTCTGTTGTCATCCGTTTTGGAAATATGAAGTCACGTGTCACTCTCGTTCGGACGCGTTATTTGCTTAGAGTGTTAAGTATGTGTGTTTAAATTTAGTGTAAGAAAGGTTTATATAAGGTTTGAAAAAAGGGAGAGGGTGACAATTAACAGTTGCGATTTAAACAGTAAAAGATTTAAAGAGAAATAAAGAACTAAAAAACTAATAAAATATCTCTATATAAATCCCGTGAGCCAATATTATGAGTATCGTATGTTTGTCCGTAACTGTTTTGGGGTTTAATGATGTGTCTTCTAAAGGAATTAGGGAAAAGAAAATGGGTTTAAATATTAAATAGGTTAAAAGGAACAACATTAATAATATTTGTGTTTAAATTCTGGATTAAAAGACTTTAAATTAATCCATAAGAATGTTAATAAAGGTATCATCCGGGCCGTCTAAAGTCAGTAACTCTGCAGGGCTTTTGAATGTTTGTATTCGAGATTTAACATTATTAACTAAGATATACTGAATACATATGGAGGTGAGAAAAGTGGCATGCTGATTAAAAACTGGTTTAGAGATAAGATTAAGGATTGGGTCGGCAAGAGTAGATCTGTTTGGAAGATATGGGAGATTAGCATTATGACCGATGAATGGTTGGGACTGATGGGAGTGATAATAATGTTGTGAAATTGGGGTGTTATCTTCTTAATGACTAGATAAATATTTTTTGGAAAGTTATAAATTATTGCTCTTGCAACTAGTGTGGATATGGGCTGATTAAGGTCTTTGTATGTGTTTAATGTTATTTATATTTACGAGGGGTGATAGTTGGGACCATTTTCAGGAGTGTAAGTTGGTATTTAATATGACAATTATAGGGTTATGTATTTGGCAGAGGAGGGTTGTAGCTAGACTTTTATGTATATCGCTAAGTCCATTTCATGAGTAGTGCGTGTCTCCTGTCGATGCATCCCTTAAAGTTGCATCCCCAATATTCAAACAGACTGTATTTGGGGCAATGATGGATCTTAATATATGACATTTTGCAGCGTCACACAGAGGACATCGATTTATGGCTGGAGAGAAAGATGGTATTGTCTCACCTACTTTCTATTTGATGGTGAAGGGTGTTTTTTCATTTTCAAGTTGCTATAACCGGGTCGCGAGTGCCGCAATTGCCTTGTTTTTGAATCTGAAGGTGTTTTTGTGTGCGTATATGTGCTTGAAATTTCCCTGTGTCATGCGAATGTGTTTTCTGCTTTACCGATAATCTGGTTTGTGATGGTGGCTTCATATAAGAGGAAATCGATGTTGACATTCCCCTACTAGGTGGCAGTTGTGGTTGTCCTTACATAGGTATCCTGCGTTTGCAACCGGAGTGATATTTGAGGACTTACATTTAAATTACTCTAATTCGGAATCATTTTCAATTATCTGACGAAGTCACTAATTTTTCATAAAATTGTAATCGTATTCGTTTAAATATTTACTGCATGTTTTATAAATCCACGTCTGACGACACGCTGTCTATCATTCTCTACTCTGGTGTATTTATGCTTTTGTATGGTGTATACACAATAAGATAATATATTTTCTCTCCGTGGGTTCTTCGGTTAAACCTTCACTTTTTCTCTTTCTACCCTCTGTTGATTAAGAAAAGTGGTGTTATACTAGTGAACGTGTGACTCAGGGAATATATAATGAAGGAGATATGTAGATGGGAGGGTAACGCGCCAATAATTTACACCGTAGATTGACAATAATATTTTACTTGCGCTTGATGACGGAATTTTTAATAGGTTATTTCTATCGGTTTGCATTATTATATCGACACCAACAATTAAAAGAAATATGTTATACCGCCATAAAGCGAGAAAGTGCGAAAATTGCCGACGATCGAAAACGTTAAGAATTCGTTTCAGCAGTGTTTTAAAATAGTAACGCACGAAGGAACGTTTTCCTTTTGTTAGAAGTACAAATGAATACTAATCATCGTCTCCTGAAAGATTATCATTACGTTATTCAGCATCGATAAAAAGGGAGTATATTGATGATGCCAATAATAAATATCGTAAGCTGGACATTCTGCTATATATTTAAATTCAGAATATTTAAAAAAATCATCAATATAAAATATACCTTGCTATTTGGCAAAAATAAAGCTACTTTTGTCATATTTCGTAACGTATCTGAACACCGGGTAACGTCATGTATGGGCAAGTAGTAAACTATAAAAGTATAACGTTTCTATTCCATGACGTCAAATGGATGTTCAGGTACTCTGTAATGAGCACACTTGAATAATGAAACACAAATATAAACGACAAATACAAACATATAATTGAACATATATGAATAAAATAATATGTAATGTAAATGTTTATGTATGTAGGTGTGCATTTGTATACATATATGTATGCATCTACATACTTTAAACAATGTATATGTAACTGCGTAGTCTGCGCGTATGTCTGTTTCTGTTCGCGAATAATAAAGACATCACTTCGATTTATTAATCTATTTCGTCTCATCATGCATATTTTTTTTTTTTATATAAAAAATCCAGACTGGTAATTTGATTTTTTTCCCGCGTAGTGTCATGCCTTTCAGTAATACAAAATATCATACTTTTTTCTCATTTATTGATTATTTTCTTGTTGTTTTTGTAATTTCATGGATGGAAGCTATTCAACCCAGCTTTTTTTCTTCACACACGTTATGTTATCTTCTGCATCCAAACAACAGACACTTCGCTGGCCGTGCATATTTGCGTTACCAACATAACACGCGGAAGATCAATACTCATGTCCAAATATCCTATTGTGTGTTTAGCTTTAGGAAAAGCGGGCCTCCGTGAGACGCGATTCAATTCTCGATTGTAATTTGATTGCCAAACACAACGGCCTGGCTAATCAATGGCATCTTTATTTGACGCACGTTTCCTTATTGTGTTATAGCGACCGATGACGTTCACGTCCATTCGTGACCAGTTGCTATGTAGCCTCTCGCGGGAAATCAAGCAGATATGACTGAAATAATGTCATCTCTGCATTTGGTTAGCAAGTGCATGGTTTATACTTACGTATTTTTTATGCTCTTAATTTAGGAGCATATATATACATATATAAATATATATATATATATATATATATATATATATACATATACACACACATATATATATATACACATATCTACATATACACACATATATATATATACATATATATATATATATATATATACACACATCCGAGACCATATATATATATATATATATATATATATATATATATATATATATATATATATATATGCTACTTAATTACTTTATTTATTCTTACTTTAAAAAAACTTGTATTAACTCCAAACAATACACAGTGTCACTGCGATGTAAGGGTTTCTCTGAATTAGCGAGTATACCTACAGGAAATTAAAAAGTAGGGATTTGAACAGCCATCTATCTTTTAAAATTACATTTGAATTTCTGCATGTAACTACAGTCATAGAAGCAAAGAAACAAGGACGGAAATCCAAAGCATAACAGTTCAAAGGGAGACACCATTAAAGTAGAAATATTTCCGGCATGTAGGACTTGAACAGTCAAATGGATTGATTTTTCTGCTTGATGGGTATGTCAGGGGTACTTACCCTTAAAAGCTACGCCGCATGATTAAGAACACCATTCCCTACACCCCGGTCTTGTCACATTATTTCAGTTGAAGAGAGTTTATACCAGCATAAACCCTTATCTGGTTGTCTCATCTTTTTTGTGATCTTCCTCTAGATTATTCTAGAATTAAATATTCATGTTATAATTTCTTTATATTACTGGACATAGTTTTATAATATACATATATATATATATATATATATATATATATATATATATATACTTATAGTGTGACTGCTTCTGATATTTAAATTGCTTCATGTATCCAGTTAAGTTACTCCAAGGATAGTTATTGACCACTTTATTTCAAAGACATTGAGCATCCTCTCATAATGTATCACTATGGCTAATGTTTCACTTGCATAGACAGCAATGAGAACAAAAAACATACTGTAAAGTCTGAAACCAAAATACATTAATATGTGTTTCATGCTTTATATTTCTTTTCTTTTCGAACCTAAATGTGTAGTGTGCTATTCCTATTCTTCTGCTAATGTCAACTAAATATCCTGGAACCATTGAGGCAAGAAATAACACACTGTTTTTTTCAACTGTTCTGTTTTCTGTTTCGTCATCAACTATGCGTTTATCAGTATACATAATGTTATTAAGGAGCGCATTTCCGAACTCCAGTGTTAATTGCATACTTTCCACTCTTTTTCAAAAAATCTGAATCTAAATCTACCATATGGTAGCAGATAAGACACAAATATAGCGAACCTATAATTGCTTCATACTTATTTGTGATATATCTACTTCTAACGAATGAGCATGTTATGTCCTTGTATACATCGTAAATTAAGTTTACGATTTTGCTACAAACATCTACCACCTTTAGCATTTTCCGTAAGAGTTTTCCCCACACTGCGTTAAACGTCGATTTGAGTTTGATTTTTAAGTTAAAGTTTGGTGCAATTATTTTTGTTTGGCTTTTGCCTTAACTGTCGTAGTATAAAAATGGCATTAACTGTCACGCTGAAGTCAATAGGTTGAGTTTCTGTAGAATACACTATCGGTAAACACATTTTCTGTAACCTAACTCTTAGGACAATTTCATAATAAATTGAAATAAATAAAATGTAATTTTTTTTCGTTAATTGAATGAAACCTTTTTAGGAATAGAGTTAACACGCACCCGAGTGAGGTCTTCGGGTGATTTGTATTTATTCTTTAGGTTTATGATTATTTCTTTGACATCTAAATAAGTGCTTCGCAACCTGCTTTTATAATATCATATGTTTATTATATATTCTTTAGGATTTACCATTGTCATTGTTCATAGAATATATCTTAATTGCGCTTGGGATGTTACAGGTGTTCTTCGTTTTGATTGTACTGGTGTCTGCATTTCGTAAGTCATGAACTTAGGTTTGAATATGAGTCTAACTGTTCGCTTCCTAGAAGGAGAGTTACTTTATATCATCGACTTATTAATTACGTCTCTTTAAATCTCATGAAATGTACTTTCTGTAGTTAATGGTTTTATTGTCATCTACCGGATTCTTTATGTTTATTGTTTGAAGTTCTGTATTTCGCACGTTGGTCTTCGGAAATTACTTACTTCTGACAACTTTGTGAAGCTTACAAGAATAATACAATAATCCACCCTATTCATTGGTTGTCCATAGTAAATATGAAGATTTGGCAAGTGTCCTTCCGTTTTAGGCTACTGTGTAATTTTCATATGTGGTACTTTTCTGTCGTTGCAAAGCATTACGATGTTTTAGAACCTTTAAAATGGCAGGTAAATTAACATTGTTCACATGATTACATTTCCGGAAGATAATTGCTTAAATTATTTGTAAGCACACGATGAGCTTGTAATGTAGATATGTTTGTCAATATTTTCATAATCTTTATAGATGCTGATCGTGCCGCATCAATTATCTGCCCCAAATAGTTAATCGTTGTTAAAAAGAAATAGCTTATAACCATTGCTTAAATGAAAGCTGTATTCCTATTTTGTTATACTAATTTCACATATTATTAGTGCCTTTCACAATTTACGTTTTTTATTAACATATCGTCTACATAAAGTTACTGCAAAATCGAAATCAGCCAACATGGCGTTTATAGCATGTTTAGTAGCAAAATCATGTCAACTGAATTAGTACGCACCTGTGCTTGCACTTGTCTCCTATATAAAAGAGACGTGTATGTGGGTGTGTGGGTGTATGTTTATATTCTGCAAAAGGCTCCCAAGATACTCTCTCAACATCAATCAAGTTCATATTTTCAAGCTCGCCCAGCTTTTGGCCGCATAATATCGAATAATCGATTTCTTCATGTAAGTAGGACACACAATTTTTGATAGGATTGTCTTGAATTCGTTCGTTTTTCGTCGGCCTTACGCTATGCGTATGCCCGCAATGCAAAAAATAACACGGATTATAAAAGCATCCAAGTAACATATTTTTCGTCAGATCTTATACTCTGTCTTTTCGGTGCAGCGATAAGCGATAGAGATCGAAAATTGAGAGGAAGGCATTTGATTCTAAATATTTTTTAAAACGATGACATAGATACACGACGATGGGGAGTGAGTGTGACAACCACGGATAGCAGAACTAGTACTTTTACTAATATAAATATGTTAAACTTTCGCTCCGGGCGACGGTGAATGTGGGCGAGTGAGAGGAGTATAGAAATGGTGGGTATGAGGGAGCGATCGACAAATCAGAGGGAGTTACCTAGGAAGAGATATATTGTTACAAAGTTGCCTCGGTGTACAAGGTAATAGGGCGGTTGATGATGGGATAGATTGTTACAAAGTTGGCTCGGTGTGCAGGGAAATAAGGCGGTTTGGGAAGGGATAGATTGCTACAAAGTTGGCTCGGTGTACAGGGAGATAAGGCGGTTGGGGAAGAGATATATTGTCTCAAAGTTGGCTCGGTGTACAGGGAGATATAGCGCTTGGAGAAGGATAGATTGTTAAAAAGTAGGCTCGGTGTAAAGGGAGATAGGGCGGTTGGGGAAGGGATAGATTGTTACAAAGTTGGCTCGGTGTACATGGAGATAGGGCTATTGGGGAAGGGATTAATTGTTACAAAGTTGGCTCGGTGTACAGGGAGACTGGGCCGTTGGGGAAGGGATAGATTGTTACAAAGTTGGCTCGGTGTACAGAGACATAGGGCGGTTGGGGAAGGGATATATTGTTACAAAGTTAGCTCGGTGTACAGGGATATAGGGCGGTTGGGGAAAGGATATTTCGTTACAAAGTTGGCTCGATGTACAAGGAGATATGGCAGTTTGGGAAGGGATAGAGTGTTACAAACTTGGCTCGGTGTACAGGAAAATAGGGCGGTTTGGGAAGAGATAGATTGTTACAAAGTTGGCTTGGTGTACAGGGAGATAGGGCGGTTGGGGAAGGGATATATTGTTACACTTTGGCATCGGGCAACCCCGGGTCACCCTTGATTCTCTCCTATATAAAAGTGGGTTGTATGTGTGTGTCTATATTTATCCATGTGTTTATGCTTGCAAAAGGCTCGCAAAATACTCAATAACTAACCATAATCTGGTATTTTCTTAATTGTTTTGTTTTAGGCTACATAATTAAAAATTAATTGAAATAACATTTTTTCATGCTGAACAGACACAAGATTTGTTGCTTAAATTTAGTCGTTTCGTCGTCGCGTTGAAGTGAGATATTTCTCTTCAACTTGAGTTTTGTCTTCGTTTGGCGCGACCGTTATCAAAAAATAACGAAGACGTTCGATCCTCACCGACTTCCAAGTAACTTGTTTTTTTAACGATGACTTAGGTATAACTCGAAGGTCAAGGGTAAGTGGAAGGGCCAGGGAATAAAAGTATAATACTTTTAATGATAGAAATACGTTACTTGGTAGCCCTCATCGACGGGTTTAGGAGGGATACGGGTCAGGTGAGAGGGGGCGGGGATAGCAGGCGGCCAGATAAAATTATGAGTGTTACAGTGTTGCCCCGGGAAAAGAAGTGGGGACAACGGAAAAGAGGTAAAACGTAGTGATGTGGTGAAAACCGGCAAAGAGAGAGAGTGTTACACTTTTTTCCTGGGAAACGGGGAGAAGTGCGACCGGGAGGAGAGAGATTGCAACACATTTGGCGCCGGCAACGCCGGGAAACCCCTGCTAGCATATTATATAAAAGGGAGGTGTATGTATGTATGTATGTATGTGTGCATGTATGTATGTGTACCCGTCTAACTCTTTAAAAATAATGTACAGATAACCGTGACTTTGATATTTTGGTAATTGCTGATTTTTCCGACGCATACTATTGAATAATTACAAAAATAATTAGTCCTTCATACATGAAGGACTAATTAAGTACAACGTACACATAATTTGTTCGTTTTTAGTACACAATATATGCGTAAACCGGAATTAAACAATATTTGCTATTACATATTTAACGATACGTCATACGGTTATGCCACGGTGGATAAGTAATTAACGCGGGGAGTGTAAACCTGGGTGTGCCGGGTTCGAATCACGTTCGTTCTGCTTAAACATTTTATATAGATGTTGCAGCATTTTACGTGACGAATAAAGCTTTACGTCATAACGTTGTTTTTTTTTAAATTTGGGTTTTATTTGTTTTAACGTAGCGAGTACTTCATATTGCCTTGCTTTTCTTTATTCAAAAAACGTTCTCACATTATATTGAAAACGTATTAATTCAATAACATAAGTGTGTTCTTAGTGCAAACAGGAGGCTGATCTTCGTTTGTAAAATAACCCCTGGTATGAAGTATTTTTTTTGTTTTAATTAATGAAATATATACGATTTCATCAACGTGGTTTAAATCAAAATAGGTGTTTAGCAAAAAAAACAAACTACGATGTTTAATTACGTAAAAATATAAATAACTAAAACAAATTCACATATTAGTTTAGAAAGCTATTTTCGATTGTATGACATTAGTTTACACTTTTATACAGTATTAAGCGCTAACAATTACAAAGAACACAATTCTGTTTTATATATAGTTAGAGATTATTTTCGCATATGAAATAAATGTAAAATTATCACAATTTACCGGAACACATATCGTTTTTACGTGATGTACGTGTATTCTAGTTGGTCAAAGCAGGTTATAAATCACTTGTGCATTACTTATGACGATTACATGTAAACCACTTTTTAAAAAGTGGTGCTAAAAACTTTAAAAAATGATCACTATAATCAAAACATTAGTTTTCCTCAATTATACAATAAGATATGAAAAGATTGAAGCGTTGCCCTTACATCATATAGTAAAATAGTCCTCTATATTTCATGCGATTACATCTACAGACAAAGAAACTTGATGTTAACATCAAAACAAGTATTTTAGTCAGGGTATCAGTTTCGTATATTTCTGAGCTACCAAAGGTAATGATAACCCACGTCTTAACTGGTTATTTGAGTGGGGAGAGGGAAGTCAAACTATGGGAAAAATAGAAATATACATATACGTATTGATACGGTTTAATCGCTTTAATTTATTTATTAATGGCCTCGAACAACACCCCGTACCATTTACAATGTGCTTTATGCACTCATTTTGAAATACATTTCCGACTTATTATTCTATGTGTATGTCTACACAGAGAGAGAGGTGGAAAATGGAAGAGCTATCTCACCGAGCAATGCTAGACACCCAATCTAGTTCTTAATAAATGCGTACACTTATCTTCCAATGGTATTAATATATATGCTTTTGGTTTATAGAATTCTGAGTATATCGAAACTCCATATCATTTTGCGAATATCTTTTCGTTGTATGTTATATTTATAATTAGATGTTTTACACGGTCGTTTCGTCCTGCAATAAGCGCAAACTTGAATTGTGTTCGTGTTTGTTTTACATACAGTGTGGGATTCACGCACACACTGTAGCATTTGACTTTTTATTTCTGTGTTTTCGAAACGATCACAATTTTTTTTCAATTATTGTTCGAGCTGCAAATAATATTTATGTTTGTTTATCTACAAATCGTCATTTATATCTGAATGTTGTTTTTGCTTTTGTGCATATTCTTGCACATTAGGAAATCTATCATGAAAATCTGATATAAGATCCATTCGTACATGTGTTTTATTGTGAGTTGCTGCATATTTGTTATTACACTGCATATTTATAATCAAAACACTTAAACTAGATGAGTCCATCCAACCCGTACCGAGTAGGTTTAAAGAGCAATCTATGACGAACGTTTTTACTTACATACCTTGTTCATAAATGATGAATTAGAATTACATTAAGCTAATGATGTTACCGTTTGATGTTACCTTTTACCGGTTATTTCCCGGACATTGTTTGAAGTACTCAGACTTGTTTGCCGATTTCCCCACATGAATGCATGTAGTGTAGTCAAATCAGATCCTGTGTTTGATTGAAATGAAACAAAATTGTGTCGTCCATTTTCACATATAGGTATTTTTATCATGATGAATGTGAAGTCTGTTTTTGTAGAGTAAAACGTATTTGTAGATTATGGATTGTTTTCTGTGTTTTATTCTCTACACACGTATGCCTTATACTCCTTATTTGAACCAATATGGCATTCTTTATTTCTAAATCGACATTATTCTATAAGTGTATTTTTCTAATTTTATAACACAGATATCTTTAAAATTATCTTGTTACGTTTTCCGTGCGAAATATATGTTTCCTAAATGTTCGCAGTACTATGACGTAAGTTTATTATGCGTTGGTTTGATTCAGTAATGTTTTAAAACGTTAATTTTGATTTTTGTTCCAGATTTTGTTGTAAATGCGACTTTATTTTAGTGTACGTTGGTTCTATTAAACTTTTAAGAAATAAGACATGTGAACATGTTTGAAGTGGATTGAGCGCGTTTGACTTTATCGCATTCTTTTTCACGATGCTATTAACTGTACCACACTCTTTCAATTGCTTTTTTGCATAGTAAGGCATTGCCAAAGTGTATTTATAGTTAACCTTTTTTTGCAAGAAACGTTTGTTAACAGGAAATGATTTCCGGAAACGAAATATCTTCTCTATTTTTTTATGTAATATGTATTCTTTTTGTGTTCAATTATTGTGATATTAGCAAGCAATAGTCGAATTTTTCTCTTCTCTGACAATGTAGCAAACTGCTTTTTTCTAAATAACCTCGTAATGTGTTACTTTTTCTTGTTTTGTACCTACATTCTCTAATTAACATTTATATAGACCGTTTCTTTTTACTTTCAGCATTCGAATCTAAAATAATTGTATTTTTATTGGATTACTTTCTTTGTGTCTTCGTACGTGCATTTGTTTTAAACCGCATAGCTAAATTAAACATCTTCTCGTCGCAAATTGATTAAATCGTTTTACGCATATGGAAGTAAAAAGGCTGCAAATACGTTGAATACAATATTTTATATCAATTATATCTTATGATCTACATCGGGTCCCCTTTTGTAATATATGTAGTTTTAGACTAGTTTACTTTGTTTATCTGTGATGTTTCTATAACTCTACATTATATATATATATATATATATATATATATATATATATATATATATATATATATATATATATATTTATACATGCATATATAAATGACGTCTCCCCAATAATTGGCAATCAATATATATATATATAGCAATAGTAATAGCGAGTAATGGCTGATCGTAAATAACACAAGAAGAAACGCAATAGTGCAAATGTTTGATAAAATACAGAGATGCATATTAATTTAAATGAATCTCAAATAATTGTGTTTTTATACGATTACTTTCTTTGTGTCTTCGTACGTGCATATCTTAATGTTACGCACAGAAAAGAAAATGGGTTGGCACTTTAATTTAATAAATATTCAAATAAGTCCAGAAGTTTTTAATCACTACCCTAATCGATAAACTATAGAATATTCACACACTTCAAGAATATGTCAAATATTTAAAGCATTTTACCGAGTTCAAACTATCACGGAATTATTTTTATTCCTTGTGCGATTACAAGATATATGCAACAGCATTTTTTATCTGTGTTAAATAGCGACTTCTGCCCTTTTAAATACATACACGGAATATACTTTGTTTCGATACACGTTTATATGCTACATCATTATATTCTAAACCAAATAAAAGTCCTGAGATTGCACGAGCGAACAAACACTTGTGGACTATGTTGTATCGTTGGTGGTCAACATTTATATCTTATTTATTTAAAAATCATTGAATAACATTTAGTCGCTTTATTTTATAAATGATATTTAACAAACAAATATCATTATATTATAAAGACCAGAAGACTACATAATATCGCGTTTTGAAAATTGGGTTCCCTTAATTACAATTATATTATGGAAGTAAAATAATTCGAAACATTTTATTTGCGTTTACAAAGAGAAGTAACAACCTTAATTCAGATCCTGACAATTCTTTCTGCATACAATACGTTGCATATTTATTGGCATTGAAAAACTTTTTTGGGAGACGGTTAGAGTTATGGTTGAAACTTAAGGTTAATTGTTTGACGTAATATTTAATGTTAGGTATAACGGTGAGAGTTAAGGGTAATGGTTAAAGTTAGGTTTTAGATTATAAGTAGCCTGTAGGTTTAAGGTACACATAAGTTCTGTAAGGCTTACGATTTACGGTCAGTGTTTTTAATTGTTTTGGAATTATGAGTGATGTAATGTGTTTGAAAGACATATGAAACGTATACCGGGTAATTCTTTTTAAATTCAGTAAAAACATGTTGCCTGTGTTATTTTAATGTAATTGGTCTCAGAGGTTGAAGGGCATCGAACGTCATTTAAGGTCATGGGAAAGATTAGTGTATGCGATTAGTTGCCTCTTCTATGTGTGGAGATTTAAGTATGAGTTCAGTAATAATTATCGATTGCCGTATCAACAAAATATTTCACATATGATCACTTTTCTGTCTATTTCCAATGTACGTACTAGTTGTTCGGGGAAACCGATTACATAAAAGTGTTCATCTATACATCGGATAAAGCAGTGATATTTCGCAACTTAAGTGTTATACTTATTTTAACGAGGATTTTGTTTTCAACACATTTTCATGTATTAACTACACAATTATCCCCATGTGATTCACTGATTTTCATTAACATTTATTTCCTATTTCTGATGCATATATTTTATTTTAAGCGAAACTCAAAACATATATATGCAGAGTTTAAAAGAAGGATGTGTTTGCAACAACATTTTATATATCATGTCCTATTATATAATAGACGTTCATTATTCAGTTCGCGTGTTACCGTCAATGAGTCACCATTTACCAATGCCTTAAGGCTCCAGATGAACTATGGAAAGGACCATGTGTGAAATGGAAACGAGACGAAAGAAATATACCATATAAGAGGCCACAATACACATGTGTTTCTATACATTGAACTTCAAAGCGACAATGTTGTTGGCAGCTGGAAAAAAGAACACGTGTATCGTGTTCAGGACGATACATGAGCCTTGTCTCCCGACCTAGCTAAAAAGTATGACACTAATCAATCTTCTTCTTTCGTGTCAATCAGTTTATTCTGATGCTGGCATTAGTTTCCCTGATGGTTTTGTAGTTAGACATCTTTCTTAAAATACATCAAGTACTTACGGGAAGGACAACGAGAAGGTTGCCAACATCACAAAGTGAAAGTGGTACTGTGGAACCGACCCGATTCGAACTTGGAACACTCAGGGTTTTAGTCCGTGTCGATATCCACTTAACCACCGTCACCTCCCACACTAATCAATAAAATACTACTAGACACAAATTCTGATTTGTTTGTAAAAATAAAGACTATAGAAATCATCATGTATGGTCGGATATATTGATTGTTAAATGTTTACTGTTGTTGTGCTTTATTTATATCCTTTATATCAGTCTGATTAATAATATTAAACATCGTCGTGGCTTCTTTTTCTAATATAATCCAAGGTGCGTTGATAATGTTTTAATAGTGGACTCTATGTCTTGTTTATGATGATTCACCCTTAACAAGACAGAGCGCCACTGTAACGTAAAGGGCTACTGAGAATTAAAGAGTACGTTTAGGATGTGATTCTAGGTTGGGAGCTCTGCAGCGACATGTATGTTTACATTAGTTTTAAACCTGTGCATGTCAGTACTGTCGGAGAAACAGGGGGCAGGAAGGGGGTTTGAAAGTCCAGCAGCATGAGAGAAGCAACCCCTGGAGTAGAAGGCTCTCCCGCATCTAGGGACCTACACACTGAATGGATGGGATGTAGCTTATTGTCTAGTGTGTCTAGTTAATTTACGTCGAGAGGGCACCAGAGTAGCCAGTTCATCGAACCATGCTCCATTGAAGTATTTGTAAAAGAAGCACAAATATGCTACATTGGACAATGAGACAAGGGCTGTATCTTGGTTGACAGTGAGGGACCCATTAAGTATGCGACTCTTTTTTTGGACCTTGTCAAGGAGGGTGAAACAAATAAGTGATGAACCAGCTCAGATGTGGCAACAATACTCCATGCATGGGCAGGTGGTGGCTTAGGAGAGATACATGATAATGTCAGGTGTGAGGTGTTTACATGCACGGTAGAGGGAGCACGCTTTCTTTGCTGCAGACTTGGCAATGTATTCAATGTATTTGTTCAATCCCATGTTACCTGTGAAGGTTAGGCCCAGCAGTGTGAATGTTGAACTCTCAGGTAGGGTGTTATTTGCAATGAAAATCGGTGGTTTACGATGTTTTTTGTAGTTATTAAAGGAAAGCAGCTCTGTCTTTGCGGCATTAACAGTTACTAACCATTTATGACCCCCATCCACTACAGCCTGGATGCCATTTTCTATGGATTCAGCCATTGCCACGGATATGATCGCGTCTGTTTTGCCCACTTGACGAGAGTTAAGTGTGGTGTTGTCAGCTAATTAACAAATCTCAGACTCAATGTCATAAGGGAGATAGTTTATGAAGATCATGAACATTAAAGGTCCAATAATATATCCCTGGGGGACACCAGCATGTATGCCATATAGCTTAGATGAACGCCCATCTAGGACAACCTTGATCTTTTTTGTTTTGTTAGGAATGATCTAATTATATTTTGTAACTGCCCAGTAATACTGTATGATCCTATTTTAGGAGAAGTTATTCATGCCATACTTTGTCAAAGGCCATGGATATATAAAAGGCAAATGCCCTAGCTTCACCTGCCTCGTCGAATGTATGATACATTCGTCCAGAGATGACCATTAGGATATATGCACTATCTCGTGCTTTTCTGTATCTATATTAGCGGTCAGAAATAAGTTTAGCATTAACTAAGTGCCGGACTATCGATGAGTAATTAAGGATTCAAAGATGGCAGCCAAGATCGAGAGTAGACTGAGTGGAAGGTAGTTCTAAATATCAGTTCTATTCCAAGAATTATTGTAGACTGGTACAACAGATGCATTGTTCCAGCGATCGGGGAAGCGAGATTCAGCTAGGCATTTGTTGTAGAGTTTGGAAAGGACATGGGCCAGTTCGACAGATACTTTTTTATTACTATTACAAGTATAAGATCGGGTCCACCAGCTTTGGAGCTTTCAAGGTTTTTTATGATGTCTCTGACCATGTGGGTGATGACCAGATTAAAATTGTGGCTTAGGTCCGCAATATAAATTTCTGAATACAAAGTGGGGTTAGAGGCGACGCGCCGAACAAATAGATCTGCCTCATCAGTTGCCGTGCAAACGACATTATTCTATTTTCATAGTGTGGGAATCGTGTATTGACAATTGCTCAGTACACTTTTGTAGATTTTCCAGAAATCGCGAGTACTTAGTTTATGGGACTGAATGCGTTTTTTGTAAACTCAGTATTACTTTTTCTTCGCTTCACCTCTCACGGTCTTACAATTATGTATTGACTCTATAAATGTGTGTCAATAAGTAGCTGACTTATGGGGGCCGGATTTACGAACTGCTTGCTGCCTCTCATCAATAGAAGCTGCACATTCTGAGGTGTAATATGGAGTAGAGTGGGACTTGCTAAAGAGTTTTCCCATAGAGGCATAGGCTTGAATGCCTGCGTTCACCCATTCAGTTAACTCATTTGCACACTGGTCAGCTAGGAACCAGGTGTTCCTCCATGAAACATCGCTGATGTGATCTCTGATTGACTCAAAATAAGCCTGCCTGTAGTATCCCGTTATTTTTAGCAACGGCTCATCAGCTTTGTAGGGTTATATGAATCATTCGCACAATGTGATTAGCATTCCCGAGTGGACTATGAGCTTTTGTCGTCTCGGGCATTGTGGTCAAAAGCTGTTCACGAAATAAGGCTTGCTTAACTACTCGATCGGGAATTAGGGTGGGGAAATCGACAGTCTGAGAGAGGGAGTAAGCTAAGGAGAAAGTATGTGTATAATTGCCGGCTGCGTCAGTATGGCTAGAGAATCCAAACTAGTCACGGTGGTGTGCATTAAAATCTCAAAATGCATGTATCTTGGCATTCGAGTCCAATAAGAGTGCTCTATCTATGCTTTCAAAGGCAGAGTTTAGCAGGGTACAGCCCTGGGTCGACGGAGAACGATATAAGAAACATAAGTAACTAACGCTGTTATGTAAAGTCAATCTAAAGCCCATGTTGTTTTTGTCATATAATTCTAACCTATGTTCTCCAGTCAGAGGGGCGGTGTTCCGAACATAAACTCCTAGCCTGTGCATCTGTTTGTCAGAGTATTTGCGGTAGAGTGGGAGGTAGTCAGTCATGCCCAAGTGGTGAGTCGAGATTGGGGATTGAAGGTGTGTTTCATGTAGTGCTAGGATATCCGAGAAGTTGGTCAGGAGAAAGCTTTCTACGTCGTTGATATAGGTTCTAAGTCCTCGGATGATTGTGAATGCGAGCCTCAACCGTGTATTTTGTGCTGTGTCTTGTTTATGTTTTAATTGATTTTTTTGTAATGACATGTTTGTTTTGTTATAGAGCCGGGTGGGCTAGATTGGTGCTTGTAAGGTGCCAATAAACTCACACAACCAGTTCATTAGTTGCCATCTGGCCCATGGGCTGTGTGGCTTCGGGAAAGCCCACCAGACATAACGCAAGATCTCTTTCAATGGCCGACATGGTATATACAACTATCCACGGTATTATGACACCGAGGATGTAGCAGCCGTTATAAGCGCTACCCAAGAGTTTGGTTTCTTGTCCTGTAAGTCGGAAACAGCAGACAAGTTGTCTAACCTGTACCGCCAACCTGCCGGTACAAGAGCGACCAAGACTGGTCATGTAACTCTTAGTGGCGAAAAAAAACTTTCCCTAAGTTGCCGAACTAGTACGAATAAGAAACGACGGTCCTTGTCCTAGTAAAGAAAATAAGGCCAGTCACTGAGTGTTTTTGAGGCGTCCAAGAGCTGGTACATCCGTGCCTTGATAATAGACAAATAAGGTGTGCAAGGGTCGGCGATAGGCAGAACCTATCTACTCCTTAAGCAATTGTAGGTTTCCTAACCAGCGATTTTGTTCGAGATTCCAACTCTAGGAATGTTGTCGATCAGGACTAAGGTGACCTTTCTCCCCAACGGTTGTGTGTCACGACGTTGGTAGTTGGTAGCAAGGTTTCATTGGCAGAGGTGCCATTCTCTTAGATGTATGGCATGGCAAGGTCTTACGGGTCCAAAACACCAATGGGCGAAATAGCCTGGGCCTGTGCACTAGTCGGGTATTTCCAAGTCTCCTCATGTAAAATACAAGACCTCTCTCTCTCTCTCCCTCTCTCTCTCTCTCTCTCTCTCTCTCTCTCTATATATATATATATATATGTATATATGTACATATGTAGATAGTATAAGTTTACTGAACACTGATGAGTGAACAGCGATTTGAAGATAGGTTTCCCTCTCGTAAGTAAGTAGAGATATGAGAAAGACAGTCAACACTTCAAGCCATCATTGAATATCAATAATTTCTTCAGTGGAAAATCAATAGACATACAATAACACAGTATATATCAATAATCAAACACATTTAAGTCAAACAGAGGATTAAGTGCATTCAGATAATACACATAATTTAGAGACAAAGCATATGTGAGTGGGCAAAAGGGTAAAAAAAGAGAAAAAATCAAAAGAAAAATCAAAAAATGCTTATCTTTTTGTCGATGGCATGGATAAGTATCAGGTCAGGCCTGACGCGCCTTGTGTACAATTTTTTTACTCTCTGTACACACACACACAGACACACACACACACACATATATATATATATATACATATATTACTGTTCGCGTGAATCAGCATGTTGTACATCTCAGTCGGACTATGAATAATCGTGTTTACTTTCTGAAATATATGGAAATATATGCAAACGCGTGGGTTAATGTAGAGTATTTTCGACAACAAAGTGATCGATTGTTGTCTTGATCGCTTCTTTCCAATAAGATACTTTACCAACTTAGCTATCTACTAACTTTCAATAGAACTAAGCTCCAACTGTCACATCCAGTCAGATAGGCGCTCTTCTCAGTCTAAACATCACCCGATTGAGAGGACAAATAGAAAAATGATCCTCTTGGGAAAAGCGCAAAGAAATCGACAACAGTCTTACACAACATCGCGCGATTGCAAGCATACACATACAAATTACACTATTTTTGATACTGGAGACATACAAACGGCTCTTCCTTTTACAATATTGTTCTATTTGTCTCTTGACCGGCTTTAGACCAGTTTATATTTGACTCAGACATCGATCTAAATGTTCCGAATATATAATATATTTGTATTAATCAGATAATGTTTTCAATTATATAAATGTATTACATTTTGTGAACAAATGCATTTTATATTACCAATGTATGCGAAATCGTAATATAAATATATTATTCCTGCATTCAAATAATACAACATTTGCATAATATTAAAGAACATGTATTGTCTATTATATTATTGTATTTTCTATTTGTTTTGTTGTGCTTGGCTT
This sequence comes from Sepiola atlantica, assembly GCA_963556195.1. Taxonomy (NCBI): domain Eukaryota; kingdom Metazoa; phylum Mollusca; class Cephalopoda; order Sepiida; family Sepiolidae; genus Sepiola; species Sepiola atlantica. The sequence goes on along the minus strand of OY744540.1, from coordinate 54,655,094 downwards.
GTGAAAAAAAGTAGAATTCCAGCTTAATTACTGTATATATATATATATATATATATATAGATATATATATATATACATCATTTTTATATATATATATATATATATAATATATAGATCATTTATATATATATATAGGTATATATATATATATATAGGTATGTATATATATACATCATTATATATATATATATATATATATATATATATATATATATAAGTAATCATCAATTCCCACGTGAATTCATGTTGTCGTAGTTGCTTTTCAGATAATAAAATCGTTACCATCTCTAGGTAGAGTTTTATGAATCTCTTTCAATGACGGTGAATCCGATGTGAATTGTTTTTTCCAAGCTCTGGTTTATCGCATCGTTATGTATTTTGTCTAACAAATGACTTCATAGTGTCCTTATAATACCATGGACGAAAGATCCGACGTAACCATAAAAATATCTGTTAGTTTTCCATTGAACTAAACGGATCCGTAATTGCACCACATGATTTTTTATTCGTAAGATAAAGAGGATATTGAGCGTTGGAATGTAACAACATTTTGTTATTTATATATGCTCATTTGTAAAGTGTAGGTAATCATCGAGCCATCATTTTGAAGAGGTTGGTAAACATAACATTAAGACATAATATTCTAAAACATATATTTTCACATACACCCAATAACACACACTCAGGAATATATATATATATATATATATATATATATATATATATATGTATATATATATATATATGTATATATATATATATATATCGATATATCTCTCTCTATATAATATTGTATATACACATATATATATACTATATTATATAATTAATACATGTGTGTATATATAATATAATATATATATATATATATAAAATATATAAATATAATATATATATATATATATATGTATATATTTAATATTTATATTCAATGTATATGTATATTATATATATGTATATGTATATAGTTTATTTATATATAATACATATATATTATAATATATATATATATAACACATACACACATATATATAGTAGATATATATATATATATTATATTTATATATATATATATATAATATATTTATATCATATATAGTATATATCATATATATACATATTTGTATATATATATATATATATATATATATTTATATTTTGACATATATTAAATGTTATATTATATAATAAGTGCAGTGAGGTGTTCTATGGATCAATAAAACACTGCAAAACATTCTACTTTATAAACTCTTCTGTTTGTGTTTTTATTGAAAAACATCTTTTGAATAAGCCTAAATACATAGTTCATATGTAACATGCTTTCTCCTTGATGAATAATCTCTCACAGTATTGAGAGTTGCCCCAATTAAAATTGTCCCATCATGATTCGACCCAGAAGACGTAAAACAAATATAGTAGACATCTAATTAGGATCACTTGTTCGTATTACGCTGTATTTTCTTTCCCGTTAATGTAAGACACTCACGTCATATTAATAAGTATCAACAATCACGCGGCAATGAGATAACTTTTCAAATTTAAGTTTTTAGACAACAAATAATACATACACGTCCATAATCAGTTTCACATTGCATTCTTAAAACATGCATGACAAAACGTACTCTAAGAGTATTTGTGTTAAACTCATGCTTCATAAAACTTATCTACGATCTTTCACTTTAGGCTTTTACATTGAAAGTTTCGGTTTTTGTTTTACATACTGACAAGTACAGAATGCTGGCAATTCATGGAAGCAGTAAATAATCGCTTGCACGGACAAACAGATGTCAGTGCTTTCCCGTCAGTGGACATAGGGCAGTAATTATCGCGTGACACGAGATATATGTCAGACACACTAGAACATCCATTGATTTAGTATGGTCATTCTTAGTAATAAAACATTGCGGACGTTCCACTTCTCATTTTATATATATATATATATATATATATATATATATATATATATATATATATATATAGTTTTCAGGTTCGATTATTTTCGATAGGATTTCGAATCAGAGAGCTCTGTGTCCGTTCAAACAGACCATGAATAAGTTATGAGGTTTAAAAAGACTAAATATACATTCGGATTGTACACATTATAAGTTTTTTCGACCTTAACTAGGTCTCCTCGGATGTGTTTCCAACCACGATTCAAAGCCAAATGGAAGAATTTTTACACCTTTGTATATTTTAAAACAAAGTAAAAATAAAGAATAAAATAACAAATAAAAATAGAAAAATAAAAAGAATTTCAACGATATTCTATTTATTGATTGCTCTCTATAATATAGAAGGGATGGGAAGAGGTGATTATGTTAATTAATAAATTAGGGTGGTGGCATTAACGGAGTATAAAAATATGTAAAATAAAAGTACAAAAATAAATTAGGTTTCCTACTTTTACAAGAAGTCAATCCTCGATTTAAAAGGTGAATATAACTGATCATGATTAAAACCTAATTGCGTTCGTTTAAAGGAATATGAATTTTTTTAAATTATGTAACAATGCGAAAGTTTTGATTAAATTTCAGATTGCGAATATTATACGTTTAAAAATTAAAATACGGAAATTACGATTAAAATAGGTACTACAACTGCACACGATTAAAAAATGTTTTATTATATGACGATGGATTAAAAGTATGGTGAAGTTAATATAGGTTTTATTTCGAATCAGAGAGCTCTATGTCCGTTCAAACAGAGCATGAATAAGTTATGAGGTTTAAAAAGACTTAATTAAAAAAAACACACGAACAATTTTCAATCAGAACTCGCCAGAGACATTAAACATTTAAATAGATCCAACAAAGTGTGGGTTAAAGCGGACAAATCAGCGAATATATATAAAATGGACTCAGCTGAATACAACAATTTAATTACAGATAAAATCTCGAATACATATAGAAAATATATTTTCAATAACGAGGATATAATCAACGAGGATACAAAAGAATTTACTTCGAAATTAAAAATAGAGGATAGAGTAGGTAAAATTGACAAGAAAAATGCATATATATTGATAAAGGATCATAAAAAAAACTTCCATAACAACAAGCAATCCAGATTATATTGTCTCATATGTTTCTCATATTAGGTCCGTTTAATGCGATAACTCTTTGAAATAAAAAAAAATATCTTGTGCCATATGTTATAACTGTTTGAAAAATATAAATGCATTCTACTATATATTATTCAGTTTAGGACTGTTTAACGCAATGACTGTTTTTTTAAATATATATCTTGTACCATATGTTGTTAATTTTTGTGCTGTTTTATGTAATGACTGTTTGTAAAAAAATAAATATCGTGTACCATATGTTATTCATTTTAGAGGTGTTTAATGCAATGGTTGTTTGTAAAAAAAAATATTGCACTATACGTTATTCAATTCACTGCTGTTTAATCGAATACTGTTTGTAAAAAAATAAATATATTGTGCCATATGCTATACAGTTTAGGGCTATTTTATGCAATGACTGTTTGTAAAAAATACATATCCTGTACACTATGTTATTCATTTTAGAGCTGGTGTATGTACTGAGTGTTTGTAAACAATATACATATTGCACACTATTGTATTCATGTTAGGGTTGTTTAATGTAATGAGTCTTTGGTAAGAATAAATATATTGTACCATATGCTATTTATTTTAGGTCTGTTCAATGCAATGCCTGTTTGTAATATAAATATATCGTGACATATGTTATTAATGTCATGGCTGTTTAATGCAATGACTGTTTGTAAAACTAATATAGTGTACCATGTGTATTTTTAGGACTGATTATGTAATGAATGTTTGTAAACTCTAAATATATTACTATATATGTCATTAATGTTCGGTTTTTACAAATGGTCAGTGCATAAAGCATTGACTATTAGTAAAACAATAATATCTTGCACCATATGATATTGGTATTAGAGCTGTTCAATGTAATAACTGTTTTTAAATATATATATATATATATATATATATATATATCGTGCCATATGTTATTCATTTTAGAGGTGTTTAATGCAATGACTATTTCTACGAAATTAATATCTTGTACCATATGCCATTAATTTAGGGAGGTTTAATGTAATTAGTGTGTGGTGAATAATAAATATTATATACCATATATCATTCAGTGTAGGGATGGTTGATGCAATGCCTGTTGTTTAATAATTAATATAGTGTACCATAGTTTATTCAATTAAGGGCTGTTTAATGCGATCACTGTGTGTAATAAAATCAATATCTTGTAACATATTTTATCATTTGAGGGCCTTTTACTGCAACGACTGTTTGTAAAATATAAATATATTGTACTATATGTTATTCATTTTTAGAGCTGTTTAATTTAATAAATGTGTGTAATATACATTTAATGCACCTTATGTTTTATTTTATTTTAGGACTGTTTAATGCAATGACTGTGTGCAAACAATAAATATATTTTACCATATGTTTGTCATTTCAGGTGTGTTTAATGCAATGATTGTTTGTAAAACAAATAATATATTGTACCATATGTTATTTATTTTAGGGTTGTCCAATGTAATGACTGTTTGTAAAATAAATATATTAGACCATATGTTATTCATTTTAAGGCTGTTTTATTTAATGACTGTTTGTAAAAAATATATATCTTGCACCATATATTAATAAGTGTAGAGCTGTTTAATGCAATGACTGTTTGTAAAATATATATCTTGTACAAAATGTTATTTATTTAAGGGATGATTAATGCAATGACTGTTTGTAAAAATAATATATTACCCAATATATTATTCATTTTAAACCTGTTTAATGTAATGACAATTTGTAAGAAAATATATTGTACCATATGTTATTCATTTCAGAGCTGTTTAATGTAATGTCTGTTTGTAAAAATATATATACTGTACCATATACTCTTCATTTTAGGGATGTTTGCTGTAATGATTTTTATGAAAAATAAATACATTTTACCATATGTTTGCCATTTTAGGGCTTTTTAATGCAATGACTGTTAGTAAAAATATGATATATTGTATCATATGTAATTCATTTTAGGACTATTTTATGTAATGCATATTTGTAAAAGATACATATCTTTTACCATATGTTTGTCATTTTAGGGGTGGTAAATGCAATGACTGTTTGTAAAAAGTAATATCCTGTACCGTATGTTATTCATTTTTTGGATGGTCAATGTAATGACTGCTTGTAAAGAATAAATGTCTTGTACCACATGTTATTCATATTACGGCTGTTTAAGGGAAACCCGGTTTGTAAAATGTACATATAGTGTACCATATGTTATTCATTTAAGGGTTGTTTAATGTAATGACTCTGTTAAAACAATACATATCTTGTACAATATGTTATTAAACCTAGGTCTGTTTAGTGTTATGCCTCTTTGTAAACAAATATCTTGTATCATATGATATTCAGATTAGGGGTGTTTAATGCAATAAGTGCATGTAAAATATATATATTGTACCATTTAAGGGCTATTAAATGCATTGAATTTTTGTAAAAAAATAATATATTGTACCATAGGTTAATCTTTCTAAAGCTGGCGTAGGTAATTACTCTTTGTAAAATAAATATCATGCATCATATGTTATTCATTTTAGGGTTGTTTAATGCAATGACTGTTTGTAAAAAAATGTATCATACCATATACTATTCATTTTAGAGCTGTTCAATGTAATGACTTTTTGTAACAAATATATTGTACAGTATGTTATTCATTTTACGGCTTTTTAATGTAATGATTGTGTTTAGAAAACAAATTTATTGCACTATATGTAATTCAGTTTGAGGCTGTTTAATGTAATAGGTGTTTGTCAAAAATACATATCCTGTGCAATATGTGTTTCATTTCAGGGTTGGGTAATGTAATTACTGTTAGTTATAAACACATATCGTGTACCACATGTTATGTATTTTAGGGCTGTTTATTGTAATGACTCATAATAAATATATTGTAGCATATGGTATTCACTTTTAAGCTGTTAAATGTAATGACTGTTTGTAAAAATAAATATGTTGTACCATATGATATTCATTTTAAGGCACTTTAATGTAATGCTTGTTCATAAAAAATAAATATGTTGCACTATATGCTGTTCATTTTAGGGCTGTTAAATGTAATGCCTGGTTGTTATTAATAAATATCTTGTACCATATGATATTTATTTTAGAGCTGTTTAATGTAATAGCTGTTTGTAAAAGATAAATATCTTGTACAGTATGTTATGTATTTTAGAGCTGCTTAATGTAATGCCTGTTTGTAATAAGTGCATATCTAGTACCATATGTTATTTATCTTAGGGCTTTTTATGTAATGTCTGTTCGTAAAAACAGCATATCTTTTACCACATTGTATTAATTTAAGGGCTGTTTAATGTAATCATTCTTTGTGAAAAAACTAAATATCTGGTGTGATATGTTATTCTCTTTGTTGCATAGCCCCTCTACTTGGCCGATTCAGCACCCGCTCCGTACAATCGTCTCGGAACGGGTTGTGGTAGTCCTCGTGTAAACACTCGTCATTTTTTTAATACCAAAAATCATATAGTGTTTATACCTTTAAATTGATCATACTCTCTCTTCTTTCCTCGTCGCGTGGATGGTGCGTGTCGTTTAGTGGTTGAATTATTTCTTCTTTCTTTTTGCCGAACATCACCGCTACAACAAAAACTTCATGACCGACTCCGAAGACAAACACTCCTTTTAACTTTCATTTCCGTTTATATTTCAAGCGTAAGTTATCCGTCAGCTGGGAGATATTCACTAACGTCGAGAGCGATAAAGAGCAAATTGCTGCTTTCGTACTAACTTATCAATTAAGTCTTAACCACACTTGGAGGGGGAGAGATGTTTCTCCTGTATTTTCTTAAGGGAATAATTCCCTTACGTGTGTTACTGACTACATGGTAAACATCACGTCTGATAGGTTCGCCTCGAAAACCCAGACTGCCAAAACTCGCTTCTCGCGAAGCACGATTGACGTCACGGATTCCTCTTCTTCCCACGCAAAGGCGCATGACGTCACAAAGCATCTCGCAGGTGCACATTGAATCTTCATCCGAGGTCTCGTTACGTGGTGACACTGTCACGTCTGTGAGCTCCGACTGTAAGAACCCCCCTTATTCTACACTCGTCTGCACGGGTCCACCCGCGATAATTCGCGCAAGTCAAACCAGTGATTTCTAACAGATACGTCCGTTCAGATAGAGCCATTATCCGACATTCTGCCCCTCCCTATACAAAAAAAAACAATCCTACGATTTTTTTTATTTTTACACACCCCTCCTCGAAGTCTGGTTAGAAACAGGAGTTAGCGCGGCTGGTCATCTCAGTTCCACCGTCTTGCCCCAGCTTTTTCAAATCGGCCCTATGACATTTCCTGGGATGTACGGAAATCCCCCTTACGATCGATATTGGCTCAATGGCCATCCCTGCCACAATCGATAATAGGGAACGCTGGGTGTTCCCCTGTCGGAAAGTTGCTTGACCACTTGACCCCACGGGCATCTGCACGCGGTACCTAGTCACGCAATTCACTACCCCCATCCATTAAATTCTAACAGAACACAGGGCAAAACAGAAAACCCCAATTTTTTAATTCTTATATTGCCTTTCTGGTCAGCAATCTGATTTTTCTATTTGTCTCATCATACCATTCGACACCGTCCGCTTTCCAACACGGACCAGAGCGACTTTTTAACTCCCTACCCAAGATGGTCCATCAAAGTTCCTCTTTGCCGGCTCGCTGCATTTTGTTTATCCCTTCCAAGGGAGCTCACGATAATTTTAGGGTCGGCGACTCGCCTTTCAATATCCTACATCTAAGGGGCCAAACTCATTCCACATTGATCTAACCCACTCGTCCTAACTAATTCCGCCATGTCCATCGCTCTGGCGCCATATCAATCCGCCGAAACAAATTCACTCACACGAACCTAATTTCACAATCATTCAGACCCGCCACACTACCGCGGTACTCTCGTGGGCCCCACCGACCTACTAAAGAACAGTGACCCATACCGATGCGGTAAGTCCGATGTCCCCCCTCCCCAAAAATATATCATGCCAATCTTTTCATGGCTACAAAATCGCTTCTTTTTCACGCGTGTGGCACCGAAACAACTCTTTGTCCGTATGATCGCAAGCTCATAGGCTACCTCAACGGGTCACGCGAAGCGAACATAACTCAATCCCCGCCTGTTTATACTCTAATCGTCAATTTGAGAGAACGGTCTCTTAGAGGCCCCCAAATCGAATCCCCGCCAAAATTCTTACTGCACCATCAAAAGATCAATTCTCCCATTATAACTCCGTTTAAGTGGCTGCCCTCTAATTAATTACAATTAGTTACTGTTTTATATATACTACTTTTCAATATGAGGAGGGTGAAAAAACAAAAACAAACTAACAAAACAATGTTTTCGCCTAACCCGAAAACAAGGAAAGGTAATTATATGAGTCTCTCTCCTGACGGTACATTTAAATCAAACAAAAAAGATTCAAAACAATACAATTTGAGTGAAAAACACCTCCACCCGAAGATAAACTACCAATTAATCTGTCCCCCTTAGAATGCATCTTTTTAAACATGAACAGAAAGTGAGTGTTGCTTGTGTGTATGTGTGTAAATTCGTCACCGTCTTTTTCCTTCTTCCGTCTTTCTCTCCGTTAATTTTGCTCTCTCTACAAATGTTTATTATTACCTTAATTCTAAATTCAGTTGTGCGTGTGTCACGTATTATTATTATTATTATTATTATTATTATTATTATTATTATTATTATTATTATTATTATTATTATTATTATTATTATTTTTTGTATGTGTTCTAACAAGCTTATTACTTTTTAATATTTGATTTTGTGTGTGCGTGTGCTTGTTTGTTACTTCGTCTTTACTTTTTTTAAATTCCGTTTTGGTTCTATTGTTTTCACTGTTTTTACTTTTACGGCCCATCACGTCTTTTATTCAAAAACATTTTTGTTGGATCTCAATTATTAAGACGCAGTCTCTCAAAACAAAGCAACACGTTTTTACTTACTGTTTTGAAGTTATCTCTCTACGTCTTCGCCGACCACGTTTGTGCGGTCATTTATAATTTAGGACTCATACATTCTGTGCACCCAAGTTCAATTTTTTTTTTATTGTAAGAAAGTCCCGGTCACAGCAACCAAAAAGGTGTTTGTTGCATACCCCTCTACTTAGACAGCGGCGGTACTCGTTTTGTATACCCTTCCTGGAACGGGTCGTGGTAGTTCCCGTTTAATACTCGTCATTTTTAACACTATAAAAAATCATATAGTTTCTATACCTTTAAATTTCTCGTACGCTCTGTTCTTCCCTCGTCGTCTGGAGGGTGCGTGTCGTCTAGTATGAATTATTTGTCTTTCTTTCTGCCGAACATCGCCGCTACAACAAAAACTTCATGACCGACTCCGAAGACAAACAATCCTTTTAACTTTCATTTCTGTCAATATTTCAAGCGTAAGTTATCCGTCAGCTGGGAGATATTCACTAACGTTGAGAGCGAGAAAGAGCAAATTACTGCTTTCGTAATTACTTATCAATTAAGTTTTACTCCTTCTTAGAGGTGGGAGAGATCTTTCTCCTGTATTTTCTTAGGGGAATAATTACCCTACGTATGTTTCTGACTACATGGTAAACATCACGTCTGATAGGTTCGCCTCGAAAACCCAGACTGCCAAAACTCGCTTCTCGCGAAGCACGATTGACGCCACGAATCCCTCTTCTTCCCACGCGAAGGCCCGTGACGTCACAAAGTCTCTCGCAGGTGCACATTAACCCTTGATACGAGGTCTCGTCACGCGGTGACCCTGTCCATCTGTGAGCTCCGACTGTGAGAACTACCCTTATTCTGCACTCGACTGCACGGATTCACACGCGCTAAGTGACGCAAGTCAACCCAACGATTTCAAACAGATACGTCCATTCCCATAGGGCTATTATCCAACAATTTTAGGTCTGTTTAATGTAATGACTGTTTGTAAAAAAATAAATATCTTATGTCCGCGCGTGAACAAGTAGCCCTCTTGTCGAAATAGGTCACGGGCATCTAATTTTAGTTGATATTCACAATTTCATAGGGCATGAGAAAATCTACATATGGTGAGCCGACTAGTATTTAGCCATTGATCTATTTTTATAACATTTACTCCAGAAAATCGTACACCTACAACTTTGGTGACATTTACTATGCTATTAAAACAACTATTTTAAACATGGTATAACTATAAAAAAGTCGAAATTTAACAAAAACATAGACAAAGAGAAATAAAGAATATGCCCTTAATCTTATTAATCACAGTAGCTTCGTTATGTCTACGTAGCAATGTGACTCTTTAGTAAGTAAAATATAGGTATTTTTGTAAAAATAAAATAATAAAACGCACACACGATATTTTTATAGTAAATAGATTGTTTCATTTTTATAGATGTCAAACGCGAAAAAAACTAATAGTAAATTACAACATGGCCGCTAGCAATCTACCCTTTGCATTGATGTTTGCTTTTCAAGTTTTCAAAAAATAAATTAGCATTTTATTTCGGGATATAAAATACAATTTAAGACTAATAAATATATTTCATCCAAAATGTGAGCAAAAATCAAGCGATGTTTTAAAATAATACCTTTTTTATGTTTCTTTTTTCCAATCTAATTTTCGTTTCGGTGTTTTTACGTGTACGATGAAACTTTACATGCATTAGACACACAAAATATATAAATATTTTGTGTGTCTGTGTTTTTACTTAGGCATAGCTGAAGTAAATGCAAATAATATATGTGACTGAAGTAGAAATTAAGTAAGGAGTATTTCTACAAATTATTTCGAATGAAAGTAGTATTTAGCGAGTTTTATTAATTGAAAAGTGTTTAAAACAATATTTTCAAACGCTAGTAATGATGTTTTCCAATTATTTTTATTATGGCTGATGTTTGAAAAAATAAAGTAAAGCATCAGTATATGACGTCACGCTGAAGATGACATTATTTTTTAATGAAATGTGGTAAGATGAGTTCGTTAAATGACACACATAAGTACCTATTATTAAAACTGGACTTTAAAATGCTGGACTTTAAAATGCAGAAGCCAATTAGCATTGTTCATTCGTGCACCAAAACCAAAAACGTTATTATTTCAGATTATTTAATATGATAACGACTCCAGTTTTGATTTAACTTATGGTAAGTTTGATTTGCGTATCAGAAAAAAGCGACCCGTATTCAGCATGCCTATATTCTGAATTCAAAAGAGCAAGCCGCAATCTCTGCGGCCATACTTTTTAAATAGTCAAAACTTTTACACGCAAATATATATAATTAAAACTTACCGGTAAATTATGTTAAATGCAAACTAAATAAAAGGTAAACATGTAGTATTTTTCATATATGCGATCCGACAAATTGATAAGACAAATAAGATTCCCATGTATCGTAAAACAACGAAAAAAACATATATCTTATTACTTGTTTTTTCAGTATTTTTAACGACAGCAAACATAAGGAAAAATGGGTAAACTAAATAAATGTGCAACAAATAAATGTTACTCTGATACTAATCTGAATAGGTTTATTTGTGGTTTACGTCATTTTGAAGATGTTTCTGTTAAAATGAAACCTAGTGCCCACCTGGTTACCGAGTCGTTATTTTTTACGACGTCATACTCCGAAATGAACTCATCGAACTCACACACCTGGGCTCGTTCAAAGGTAACCAATTCGTTTCCGTTGTTCTTTTAGTCTAATTAACAATCTATCTGGTCTTCGGCTTTTCTTCATTATTGCGGGTAATGCCTTTAGCCCCCGTGAATTCTTATGCGTTATTACTAAACATGTCGGCATCATTATTTTAAACCCACACCCACATACCCCCATATATATATATATATATATATATATATATATATATATATATATATATATATTCATATATATATATATATATGTATATATATATATTTTTTTTAAATTTATTTATTTGATACGTACATAAAAGTAATCCATGGACACGTGTTTCTGGCTCACAGCCGTCATCAGCATGGCTTACTTAGACAGAGATCGAACCTTCTGAGTGCAATTTCTGTATTATTCTTATTGTTAGCCGTCTATGCCAAACTAGTGCAACTGTAAATATGCTGCAAAGTGCGATAATAATGCAAAGGATTGCGTAAACTGTAGGAAATTTTTGTATGACTACATTTGTCAAAGTATGCACATAAGAAGCGGTTGTAGTTATTATTAGTTGTACACACTAATAGTTCTAACACAGATCATCGTTAGTGGTTGCAGACCAACAACAGCCAGTTCTGTATATTTGTGTCGTGTTTCCATGGGTTTGATCTTTACTTTGCGTCTGCTGGAACGGGGAAGTTTACGATTTTACAAGATCTTTCATTAGTCGATTATAATAACATCAGGTCTATTTGCTTGTATGAGTTTATCTGTTTGTATATCCATATCCAAGAGGATTTTGTGTTTTTTGTTCTCCAGTACGGTTTTCTGTTTAGGTTTTTACCATTTCGCTGCGTATTCGAAATTCAATTGTATGCACAGTTCTCGATGTACTGCTTTCCCCACACATTCATTTCTGTTCTTGTATTCTTTTTTAGGCTAATTTGCTACCTTCACTTATTATATGTTTTACTGTTTCGTTTCTGTGTCCACACAGTATGCATCTACTGTTTCCTGGAGGTTATCTATTTAAGCTTTAATGTAGTTACTCCTAATTTGGATTGTTCTGTGCAGCCATCAGTAAAGATTCCGTTTTTCTGTTCAAGTGTACTTTTCTTAGTCATTCTCAGTTATGTTGGTTTGTTTTTTCTCTTGCCAGTCTTCTGAAGCGTCCATGTAGTTGTTTTTCTTCCCACTTTTATTTCTTGTAGTTTTGTTTCTGGTTTCAGTGCTTCCCGAGTTGCTCGTTGGAACGATGTCTCTTGCTACGGTGATAAGGATGTTCGTGTGTTGAGTAATGTATTCATCCAGCTCTTTTATTCAGTCTTCCACACTATTTTCTATACTTACAAGTCATCTTCCCCCTTCGTTTTCTTCAGGTCAATTATGGCCGTATCGTCTTTTGGGTGTAGTGCGTTGTGCATCGTCATTATTTTTCTAGTCCTCTGGTCAATATGCCTGATTTATACTTTGGTTCAACCTATGAATAGTCCAGAGTAGCTTATTAGTGCTACTGCCCAAGTGTTTATTCCATGTCACTAGATTCCTGCTATATAATTTCGTTAATAATCTTCTCTTTAATTTCTGTAAATTTGATGGTGTGTGCTTCCAGAACTCTTAGATATGTGTAGCTATCCTGTTCGCCTAGCGCCCTCATTTCTTCTTAGTTGCGAGGTGACATACTGTCTGTTGTCTCCATCATATTATTATTATTATTATTATTATTATTATTATTATTATTATTATTATTATTATTATTATTATTATTATTTATATTTACTCACTAGGAATTTTCACACAGGTCATCAGTGATTGCTCACCGACAACCGGAGGTGTTCCCTGGATTCTGAGTGACAACAAGTCTCCCCAGATTTCCAGTACCCTCCACCTCCCTTCGATAGCCACAGCAAATAAATGTACAGTATCACAACATCCGTTTACCATTGATTTCTCGCCGGTAAGGACCATTGGTATTTTATGGGGTTTGGGTGGCAATAAGCCTCCCCGAGGTCCCAGCAGACTCTGCACTCCCAGTAGAGGTCTGGTTTGTGCTGTCCCTTCTCGGTCTTCTCATCCTCCTTGACCCTTATGCAAATATTTGGTGTGGTGTCAGCCTAGGCTGGTACCATTTTTTTTTTGGGGGGGGGGGCTGATTACTTTTATTTATTTATTTATTTTTATTTTTTTTTGGGGTGGGGGGGAAGGGAGCTGATTATTTATTATTTATTTATTTATTTATTTTTGAGGGGAGCTGATTATTTAAAAAAATAATTTTCTGTGGGATGAGGGTTGGGTGAGCTTATGGTGTTTCTTGCTATTTCCGTTCATTGGTCCACCCCTGTGGTGTGTCAGTTGAGGTCGCTGTAATCTAGGGGGGGGGGGGCTTATTAAGTGATGATTCTTTCATTTTCTGTTTCTTTGTTTGTGGTGTGTTCTTTCGTTAGTTTTGTCTTCATTCGGTATAATCCTTCGTAGCTTATGCGGGTTAGTTTCCGCATTCAATAATGTTTCTTAAGATTGTAGCTGTTTTGATCATTGCTGTCCTTTGTATAGTTCCAATGATTCCTTTGATCCCAATTTCTCCCAGTCTTTTTTCCAGGTTTTTGGGGATTGTCGCTAGTGCTCCTACGATTATTGCTAATATACTGACTTTCTTCATGCTCCATATTCCTTTCAGTTCTCTGGCTAGTTCCGTGTATTTGCTTCGTTTTTCTGTTTCTTTGCTTTTCACTCTGTGGGCTGCTGGAACGGCGAAGTCTACGATTTTGCAAGATTTTTCCTTCTTGTTGATTATTATAACACCCGGTATCCTTGCTTGTATGATTGTCAGTTTCTATATCCATATCCCAGATGAGTTTGTGTTTTTCGTATTCCAGTACTGATTCTGACTTATGTTTGTACCATTTGTCTGCGTATTCGAAATTCAATTGTTTGCACAGTTCCCGATATACTGCTTTCCCCAAACAGTCATGGCTGTTCTTATACTCGTTTTGGGCTAGTTAGCTACATTCACTTATTATATGATTTATTGTTTCGTCTCTTTGTCCACAGAGTCTGCATTTACTGTTTTCCTGAGTTTTATCTATTTTAGCTTTAATGTAGTTTGTCCTGATTGCATTGTTCTGTGCAGCCATCAGTAAAGATTCCGTTTCTCTGTTCGAGTGTCCTTTTCTTAGCCATGCCCAGCTATTTTCGTTGGTTTCTTCTCTTGTTAGTCTTCTGAAGTGTGGGTGTGTTTTTTTTCCTTCCCACTTTTCTTTTCTTGCCGTTTTGTTTCTGGTTTCGCTGCTTCCCGAGTTGTTCGTTGGGATGGTATCTCTTGCCGCAGTGATAAGGATTTCTGTGTGTTGAGTTATGTATTTTTCCAGCTCATTTTGGAGTCTTCCACACAATCTTCTATATTTACCGATCCTCTTCCCCCTTTGTTTCTTTTCATGTAGAGTCTGTCCGTATCATCTTTTGGATGTAGTGCATTGTGCATGGTCATTAATTTTCTGGTCCTCTGGTCCAGGTGCCTGAGTTCCTCTTTGGTCCAGCCTGTGAATGGTCCAGAACATCTGCTTCTTCTTCTTCTTCTCAATATTATAATAATAATAATAATAATAATAATAATAATAATAATTATTATTATTATTATTATTATTATTATTATTATTATTATTATTATTATTATTATTATTATTATCATAACATTAATCCATACATTGCTGGTCGTAATACACAGAATAATCGTGTCATAACACAACTCATCATATTAATAAAAATGATGGCAAATAAAATATTGTATACAACATGACCTGCATAACCTTCCCCATTAAAGCAATAATACGTCTCTATTTTTATTTTATTCATTACACGATATTCTGATATTCTCCAATCTATAATTTCATATCTAACATGTTAATCATAATATTATAGCAGAACTAATACAAAAAGCGAAATAATCCAAAGTTTACAGCGTGATTGTGTCGTCTTAATTTATAAGGTTTCATTCAATCTTCAATATCTTAATTACTTGCATTGTATGGTTCTGTACACATCGCATAAAAACGCCTCGACGCCTATTTAAGCAAATCTTCACAGTTGTCAGTGCCTTTAAATTTCAGCAAGTTATCTTTGTTCGTACATCCTGATTATTGCAATGTCATGATTAATTTTTGCTTTATCTTTTCTGAACCGAATGTTAAACGAGGTTTAAGTTAAAGGTGTGTTTTGTTTCGGTAAAGATAACCCACACACATACGAGGCTTGTCTAAAAAGTATCGGGCCATTATTATTTTGTGCGGAATACAGTCTATCCGTAATAGGAAAGTTCTTGAAAAATAAAATCGATGTATTCTCCACCAAATGCCAACTGCCAACTGCACCTATTTCTCTCTCCACGTCACTTTGCTCACTGAGCAACAACGACTTTTCAATCAAAAGAGTACAATTGTTAAACTGTCCAATCCACCCCTATGCAGTATGACTCCCCACTAGAGTTAGAGACTCCAAACAGCCAGTTTACAAAGAGGGGATAATTCAACTGGCGACTAAACCACACGCCCCCTTTATCCTCAAGACCAATAATTGGTTTCATAATCCGCCATCCACGTCGACCGTCTTCGTTCACGTTGCGACCTTCGTTCGGGGGACTTCAACAACCTCTTCGTCTGATGGTAAGGACACTATCCGTATATCTAATATGTGACGAGGCACTCCGTTAATTGACACGTTGTTTTCAGATAGGGCATCATTTACTGTTCTTCTTACCCAGCGGGTATTACATCTGACGTTGGGCGGTTCCACCCACACCCCTCCCTCCTCCCTCACAGTGATTTTCGCTTGCCCCTGTTCTACTCTCTCTGTCATCGCCAGCGGATGTCGCCATTCATACGTGAAGACATATCGATGTGGCACTGACGTTTCATCTTGCCCAGCCTTCGGTGCCATGTTAAACCACAAATCCGCTTCTTGGAGCGAAATTTGGCTTCTTGCTGCCATAGCTTTTATAGTTAGATGGTGTCTCTCTACGATTCCACTGTCGCTTGTGTGATACGCTTAACTAAAATATTGCCTAAAACCACACTTACCACATAGCTCTCTAACTACCTCTGAGCGGAAGGACATCCCGTTGTCCATTAGGACCTCTTCTACTGGCCCTCTCTCCATAAACACCTACTCAACAACTCTCTTTATATCTTCCGCTGTATCTGTTCTAATTCTTCGCCATATTGCTACCCTCTCAGGTCCACAGTCAATCGTAGTTAAATACGGTTAATGGCTATAATGCGTGATATATCTAGCCAGTAGCCTCCAATTGTCTGTTACGATGCAGTTCTCTTTTTTCATGCCTGAATAGCGCAGGGTCAATAGAATGGCACTCCCTTCACTGTATAACTACATCCTGAACATCTTCCATTCTGATGTTTGGATTAACTTTTCTTGCCAGATATAACCCCCTCTCTTTACCAAAATGATGCATATCATGCAGGGGCTTTATTTCATCTACTATACTGCACACCGGAGCCACTTCTTTCTTCTCTCGTATCCAAGACGTATTCACTCTGGTCAGCACGTCTGTCTTGTTTTTCTGTGATTGAAGCAATGTGACTGTTACTCTCAGTTTGAATTCTAATCAACTCTCCAAGTGCCCCGAGTCGACGCTTGATAAGCATCCCAGCTGCCCCTTTGTCCCTGATCCGTTTACCTCCCGACACTTCTGACTTAATCCACGATGCCACTGTTTCCGAGTCTGTTCTAATTTTAAACCAATAGCCATTTCATTTTCTAACGCTCTCATTCTATATGGTATCTCACCCTTCTCGCAGACACTTCTGTCTCGTCAACATCATCGATGTAAGAACAGCTGGCTCTTTTCACTACATCATCTTTGGACAACACGGTCTTAAGCACTGTCGTCATAATTTTCGGTTCAGAATTCAGTACAAATCCTAGTTTAGGCAAGCAATACATCTGACCGGCTGTACAACTACACTTGTTACGACAAGTGTCGTCAATTTTTGGAATGGAGCCATAAATATTAGAGCAGTAGATAGCAAAGAGGTGAAGTGTTGTTGAGAGACTGATGCTGAGATTATTGTAATAAATATAACCCTTCGACTCCGAGTAATTGTGCTAGATACGCTCGTTGGAGGAATTGATGTGATACTGACCATGGATGTTATCGACCGACTGGGAGGAGCTACGATTGCTAAGGGTGAGGTGAAGTTCGGCAAGCAGTATAAAACTAGAATATCAAGAAGTGCGAACAGTAATAATGCCATCCAGCCGAAATAGATTCTGGTCTATCCGTAAAATGAAAAGTTCTTGAAAAATAATATGTATGTATTCTCCACCAACTTCACCTCTTTCTCTCTCCACTAAACTTTTCTCACTTAGCAACAACGACTCTTCAATCAAAAGAGTGCAGGTTTTATACTGTTCAATCCACCACTATGCAAATTGACTCCCCACCGGGGTCATTTAGCGGTTAGAGACTCCAGACAACCAATTTGCAAAGGGGGATAACTCGACTGGCGACTAAACCACAAAGGCGGCGCCACTCTAAACAATGAAGGAAGACACGTCCGTGCACATGTGTTAATTTTATAACCCAGTCATGCTTGTTAGTCGCTGCCTGTTGGCCGCTGAGTGAGGTGCTACACAACGTTTTCGTCGTATTACCGATGACTGAACGTGTTGAGTAAGGTTAGTGCATCAAATTTTGTCACAAGCTTTGTGATTCTCAAAGAAAAACAATTCGTAAGATTAAGCAAGTCTTTGGAGAAAATGCGATAGATGTAACACAAATTCAGGAGTTGCTCAACCGATTCAAAAATGGCAGCACATCAGCGGAGCGTGACCAGTGTTAAGGCAGGTCTCAAAGTTCAGATGTTACTGAAAGGGTCCGACCTTGAGTGATAGAAGATCAACCGTGCGGGAGATTTCTTAAGTGGTCGGAGTGAGTAGAAATTTCGCACATGCAATTTAGCGTGATAATTTGAACATGCACAGAGTGGCTGCCAAATTTGTGCACAAGTTCTTGTCGCAGGAACCAACATAACATTCGTTTTCATGTTGCACATAACTTTCTGGAAACCGCGAACACTAATCCTGGGTTTCTGAAAATCGTGATAATTGGAGATGACTTATGGGTGTACGGGTACGACGTAAAACAAAAAACAGTCGTCGCAATGGAAGCACCCCGCCTCTCCAAGGCCAACACAAGGTGCGAAACAAAATTCAGGTGATGCTGACTATCGTCTTTGATATCCGTAGAATTGTGCATCACGAATACGCACCGGAAAGACACACAGTGACAAAAGAGGAACCATCAAAATGTTCTCCAGCGTCTCCGTGACGCAGTTCGATGCACAAGTTCAGCCATGTAAACGGGGGAAACTAGCAACTGAACTACGACAACGCCCCGCACATTTATCCAAATTGATTATACATCTCTTGGACCAACATAGTGTAACAGTCGTTCGGAAACATCCTTACTCTTCAGACATGCCTCCTTGCGACTTCTGGTTGTTTCGTAAATTGAAGACGCCACTGAAAAGCACCCGTTTTGAGACTAGAGAAGAGGTTACTCAGAACGCGACGGCGGAGATGAACACCATTCCAAAACAGGACTTCCAGAGCTGTTTCCGGTAGTGGATGGATCGGTGGTCCAAGTGTATGTAAGCACAAGGGGCTTACTTTAGAAGGAAATTAGGGTCCTTACCCCGTCAGATATTTGAAATATTATTTTTTGCATAAGGTCAGATATTCTGTAGTCAGGTGGTGTATACATATATATATATATATATATATATATATATATATATATATATATATATATATATTCATATATATATATATATATATATATATATATATATATACATAATTGTTTTCATGATGACTATTTTAATAGTGTGTGCATATCCACAGGTGACATCCTTTCGAAATCGTCAGTGTAGAGCCAGTTGCACGATTCAAACCTCTTTACAGGCCTCATTTCACTGAAATAATGATTGCGATTGACAGTCCTCTTGGTTGATCGCTTAAGGAGCTGATAAGTATATATAAAAAGAGAGTGATCAAAACTAATAATATTGTTTCGGCTTCAGGCAGAGATACATATACATTATCTCTATTATTAATAGGTTGACTATTTATTTGCTGTATAATGGTAAAAATCTTCGTTAGATTATTTTTGTTAGCTTTACAATTTGGTGCGCCTCGAGCAGGATCGTACCCATAACACAATTTTAATAAGCGAGATAAACAACAATAATAGTAGTAAGTGTTGATCTTATTGAAATATTGAGTCATGATATGAAATAGAATAATACGGGAACCTGTACGCGTGCGTGTGAACATCAATAATATGTGTGGGTGTGAAAAAAATCGGGAGTATGGAACCTATCATTTATAGATTATAGTATACGTGTTCTTCTGAACAAATTGAGACTCATTGTCTGTTTATTTTTTGTAAAATTAATCATTTAGAAGCTCTACATGCGATACCAACCCCTAACACTACCTCTAATACTTTGCCCCCACCCCAAATTCTAATGAAATATATATTGTCTATAACAATTCGTGAACTATTATACTATTCAAGCGATATATCTTAATGAGCATTATTTTCACATAGTATTCCTATACATACGTGCACATTTATATGCCAGGGCGACGTAGATAAAAAGGAAAGATAAACAAATAAATCTACAACTCCCATTGCGTCAGAATGTTCATGTGATGGTGTATTTAAAGTCACATTCGATTTGAACGAATTGCAGACAGTTGACCTCAGTTCAGATGAAAAATACACCGCTGTCAAGGGAGAATCGTAAACTTAACGAAAATAACAGAAAAGAAAAAAGTTCAACAATAAATTAGAATTAATTTGGAAAAGTACAAATGAACTACAAAACTGATCTATCTAACACATTACCTCATTGACAAGCTTGCTGATATTGTTAAAGGAAAACATTTAACGCATCATAAACGAAGAGATCTAAATGTAGTAGTGTCTTAGTTTTGGTCTATTAATACTAAAATATAACATTAATTAGTTAACGTTTAATCATAATTGCATTTGTGTAAAATGATAATTTCAATAATAATGAAAACACTACGAACAAATGAAACATAGAAATACCCAATCGATAAGTATAACGGTTATACGATGAATATATGAGAATTCTGAAATCAGATACTGTGCGCATTATTTTGAAAAGGAGTACTTCGACTAGTAAGAATTCTGACAGTGGTTGGGATTAGTATACCCCAGTGCATAGTAGGCTAGCACATACCTTGTTATGAACAGATAGGTGAACTCTAAGATCAGATCACAGGACATTTTAATCACTAGAGGCCGATGAAAAAATCGGATTAGCTGAGTATACGAAGACGTCACTTGTTGTCGTGGGCAAGAAACGAAAGGTTTAGGTAAAGTATGTTTATGGGTTTTAAACGAGACACACGGTGAAAATAATGCTTACAAAATGTGAGCTAAGTCGGTTCGTACAGGCTTGTCATTGTCTTCTAATAAGTTAAAATGTACCAAACTGTAAGAAACACGTGTATAATATAGACGGTAGTAAAGATATAACGGGCATATCGTCTACGTGCCTGTTTTATCTAGTGAAAATATAAAAAAAAGGAACCGCTCAAACAAAGTATTGATACTTTCTTTCTGTCGGAAGTAAGTGTTGTTCTCTAGACGCACCGATAGGGGAGAAACAAAAAAATACGACACACAGTGACTAAAGGGAAGAACCAATCAACGCAGAGATGATGGCGGCTATGAATGAGAAAACAGGAAGACAATAAGATAAAGTATGTTTTAATCTTAAATAGACAGGCTGGTCTTCGTCGAAAAAGAAAGAAGGACAGAAGAGTCTAAAAAGTACTATAAGCGAACACACTCTCACTAGTTAATACTAAGACACGTAAAATAATGTATGGTATCACTCGTATAATTACGTACTCCTTTAAAAAGATAAAGATTGTATGCCCACATCCGCTTTCATTAATTAAGAGCAATTTACGATTGCACAGTCACACGTATACACATTATAAAGAACTCATTCCCACCAACGCAAAAGCTAAATTTGTATAATGTAAAAGGGCGAATATTGCGTGATTTAAAAAAGCAAAACAATATAAACAGAAATTAAGTAACGTTTACACATCCTTATCGTGTCATATATTGATCTGGTGACGTTTAAGACCAGAAGTCACTCCAGAGTGATTAGGAACAGTGATTTACCACGGGAGTCGAACGTCGCGTCTACAAAGAAAGAATAAAAAGGCAAAAAGGAGTCGACGTTAAACAAAAAAGAAATAGACGACAGACAGACGAGTAACAAAAAGGAAAATGAACAAAAGGAAAAGAGAAGAAGATATAGAAAGAAATATCTTAAGGTGGGTTACGTAACTATTTCCATGTTTTATGTATTGTACATTGTGATGTAATCGTTGAAAAAAGTGAAAGAAAAAAGGCAGTTCATGAAGTTGGTTAAACAATAAAACAGGGCAGGAAAAATGATGGCATTTATCGAACAAAAGAACGACACACGATAAAAGAAATAACGAAATGACTTTGAAATATTGGTTCAGAAAAAATAATTGAAATACACAATTTGAGACCATTGAAAACTATAAGAACTAAACTTATATTAGTATTAATAGTTAAACAGTGACTACCCACGCACACATGCATGCATTCAAGGTAACGGTGACATTTTAATGAGTGTATGAGAGAGAGCGAAAGGACAAGCGGGAAAGTGAGAGAAAAAAAAGGGAATTGTATTTTGCTATAAATACTAAATGTGACGCATTTACTATATATTTTTCCATTGCCCACATTTGTGCAATGACAAATAGAGAAAGGGCGATGCAGTGGATGTGTGTTTCAACATAGGTGTCACTGCTATATGGAATGAATTGAAGATCCGAGTTTTTTAAAATTTAACAAAGTATATAAAATCGTGGGAGGGGTTGACCTCTTAACACTAAGAGTATAATGATTGTGTGACTTAACTATTTTAAGTGTTCTTTTTTTATCATAAATTGTTATTCTAATTTTTGTGAAACATCAATTGTGTAATTGTTGTTTTCTTTTGCTTGGTTTAAAATGACCTTTTTTGTTTTTTGTTTTTTATATTCATTGCATGGATGTACTTTTGATTGTTGCACTTGTAGTTTTTAGAGAGACATAGATCGTGAATTATAATAAAAATGTCTGCCCTTTAATAAACACAATGTTTCTATATGTTGAATAGATATTTAAAAAACCCAGTTAAGGACAGTTAGAGGATAGTCGATAAAACATCGACAGTAGCTCATGTCATCCTTTTTGGTTGTAAATGACCCATAGACAAAATAGAATGGAAGGAAATGTGTTTAGATGTGGGAGAACTCACGGTAAAATAACATGGTTAAAAGCTTTATACATATGTTTTGGATTTCAATAGAGAGTTGTTGGTTTTGTCTCATCAACTGCTTTATTTACACAGGTTGCTGTCGCGTTTATTCAAAGGACGCCCTAAAAGAAGAACGTTGCAAAGGCGATCAAAGGGTTGTCATAAACGGTCTCCTGAATGTACGCAACTGAAATTATTATAATAACGCCATTAGTATGATTACTATTATTAGTAGTATGACTAGTAATAGAAGGGAAGTGATGATAGCAATTATAGTAATCCTGCTTGTATTTTAAGTGTAGTATCAGCAGAAATTCAAAACCTATCCCTCTATTGTGTATCTTTATTTCAGCGATAAGTGTATGCTATTACAATTTGTATCGCATACTGCATTCCAAGTATAAATGATCTCACATGAAGTGTCATTTAAACCAACAGCTTTTAGGCCATCATCATGCATTGCGATTCATATTAATTCTCGGTATACAATTGGCGTAGTCTCGCTAATATAAGTCCACATTCAAGTTCTTGTATCAGGTCGATTGTGTAAATACTGCTTTACATAAAATTCGATGGAATTATGTCCAATACGTGTCAACCCATAATTTGTTATTATATTCTTGATTAGTATTAGTGTAATCAGTAAACTCAGTTATAGACAATTGAACACGATATGACACATGTCGACAGTATGATACTACTAGAACTCATATATTATATAATGTAAAGGTTGGTGCGTTTGGCCAACACAGTTTATTTTTATGTGTATATTTTGTTTAGGATTCCTAATGTGTGTATTGCTTTAATAGTAGCCTTGCGATACAACCCCTTTTGCTGTACACTCCTGATCCCAAGGAACTGTCATGACGAATTTGTTGAAATTTGGTCAAGTAGTTTTCGAGCTTTAAAAACCAACAGACAATCACATGGCAAAAATAGATGTTTAATATAGTTACACTTTATTCCATCATGTTCTCTTCTTACAGAAGTTATTGATGTGTAGCATTTGATTATGAGTGACAGAAAACTCATTAAAGGTATTTCAATAATAACTGTACTGTACTACCATTATTAGTGTAACTTATACTGATATTTGCGCATGAGACATTTATAGTGTTGTTTTCTTCGCACCACTTGTGTGTTTCTATTGAATCTGAGCGAAGAGACTATCCACTTATCGACTATCTCTTACTTCCAGTACAGTTCTTAGTGTAACAAACTATGATCGGCATGTGCAGGCGTTTAACCTTCCCGGGGATATTTTATGTGGTAGCAATCATCGCGTTGGGGGGGGGGTGAATGTGCTATCATTATTTTCTCTAAGGCGTTGTCAGGCTTAAGGCAACAGCAGCTGCTATTCCTTGGGGTCTGATTGACAACGATTCTCCTTAGAGTTGAAGCTCTAAATAAGTATACCCCTCGTCTGTCTTTACATCATTCTTGACCCATTGTGAACATAACTGTCCAACCAACAGACATCAGCGCCAGCATATATGCGTGTCTTTAGGTTACGCGAGTTTTCTATTCTATTTGTCTTTACAGTTTCATTGGTTTCGTGGACTTTTCATTCTGTGTTTCTCTTTTATGTTGCAAAATGTTAATCTATTTAAAATTATCTGTGCCTCAGGCTTTTATGCAATTCACTTTGTAATATAGTTTATGCTTTTTCAATGTTATTGAATGATTAAGGTTCACAGTGGACCATCTTTATAACCGAATCATGTCAGTTGATTATTTAAAATTATATTCGTGCTAATCCGCAACAATTACTTATAATGTTCTTATGTTTAACGATTCTTTAAGTATTGTAATCCGCGGTTTTGTCTATCCGACCGTTATATGGTGTGTTCCGATCGCGTTCTGTCAGTCTGTATGTAGTGATTACATTTCTCTTTGTATTTGCCTTCTTAGTATTATAATGCCAGTTCTTATTCTTGATATCATGATCTCTATCATCATCAATATCATTATCATCTTCATCTTCGTAATTAGCATCATAATACTCATAATTATTATTGTTATTATTATTATCATTATTATTATTAGTATTATTATTATTAAAACAACAAACATTTCTGGTGAGTGACTATTAAGCGTTATATTTATTATACATGCTATTAGTAATGTATTACATTCGACAACCAACCGGTTAATATGCCGAATTTAGTACAATTTGTTTTCAATTATTATTTCAACAGAGAAGATTTCATATTATTATTCATAATAGGAACCGTTATTTAATATCTGCTCTACGGTAGTGGGCACTACACTTGATCGGAGGAAATAACAGTCGGCTAGTTGCCACACATACACACAGAGATGACACGGCTGGTCGGAAAATAAATATCCGGTGATCTGATAGAGACACGTGTGATTCTCATGCACAGTTTACCTGCAGACATGAATACACCCATTGTTTGTTAAACAATATATTGGATCGAATCAATGTTATGCCGGAGGCATTGCTACATTTAATATGTATGCAAAATCAATTAAGCAGATTTATAGCTTTGGATTAGTTTCTAATAATGTAATTTAAACTAGCAAACATTGGGACTGACAATGCGAATTAGTCATATAGAGTTCCGTCAATTTCCCTGCTGCCTGTGCCCTTTTTCCAATCGCAATTTTTCGCCACAACATAACAATAAAATTACACACATAGGGTTTATAAATACATTGTTGTCGTCGCTTTGAAGGCACATCAGTAAAAATATCAAAACATTATTAAATATAAGTAGTATAATAAGCAATATGACAATTATTATATTCCTATAATATATGTTCTATGTCAAAATTTATTCGTGCAAAATATGATGCAAATCTTTTCAAGACATTAACACTAATGAGTATTTATTAGTTCATTATACTTAGCCGTAATAGTAAAAGTAGTAGTCACATCATTCTATCAGTAACGGTACTAGTAAAATAATTTCGCAAACCTATTCCACATCCAACAAATAAAAGTTACTTCTTGCCAGGTCTCGTATTATTATTATTCGTAGTAATAGTACTTATAGTAGTAGGAATATCGGTAATATCATAATTTACTAGAACTCATACAAATATCAATGATATTCAATGATAGAGTGGCAATTAAGTCTACACTCTTTTAGCCTTCAATTTAATAACTTACTGGCAGAAAAAAACAGACTACATACTCGATTTATATATGGAATATTCTTATCCTCTCTTTTATTAAATACCTTGGCATGTTCAGATACATAGCCAACAGTATCGATCTGGTATATTTCGCCTGCAAGTGGTGGTCAGCAAGCACCCCACTAGCGATGAGAAGGATCCTGTTATTTTGTCTTATATTACTAACATCTATTTGCTATCATTGCTATCGATATATTAACTATGCTAGTTTTATGAACCCATTTTGTATATTATTTACACCCGGTTTATATATATATATATATATATATATATATATATATATATATATATATATATATATATATATGCATGACTTTCCGAGTGTGCTGGTAAAAGTCCGATTGCTGTAACGACAAGTGATACTTCTATCTCGCTCATCTCTCGCATACGTTCTTTCTTCCTACGCTAGTTGTCCACTTCAACGACAATAAAAATGGTTAGTAGTTGTGTTGCTTGTTTTATAATCAAAACATATGGCTGGTTGTGTTGCATCGGCACATCACAGTGAACCATAAACTGCAAAACCATGTTTATCTTCAGCCACCTCCTTTTTCGCTACCAAGTTTGTCTCATATTTTAACTTAATCTTTCTTGAAAATATTCTGCGATGTTATAATTCCCTCTGTCGTATTATATCCGGAGATAACATTGTACATCTATTAAACATGAGGTTAGAAGCTTAGGCGTTGAAACTGAACGCCTCACTCGACTGATATGTAACGGTTTTGTATTTGCGAAACCCGAAATAATATCTTCTAAGATATTCACTATACGCATTAAAAACTATATATTCTGTGTTGTTGCATTTTCTTTAAATTTAGTTTCAAAATTCATATAATTCTTGTATGTCTTTTTGTCCTGTTAAGAACACACCATGGCGCAAATATATATATATATATATATATATATATATATATATATATATATATATATATATTAACATAGTTCCCCCAAAACAAGCAGGCCGCCACGGTAGACGTAAGGGTCTACTGAGAACAAAAGGGTGAAGATTATTAGGGGGTCAACCTAATTTAGGAGCTGTGCAGCGAGATGTCTGTTAAGATTAGTTTTACATTTCTGCATGTCAGTAACGTAATGAAAGTAATGGGCAGGGATGAAGTTCCAGAACCCAGCAGCACGAGGAAAGACGCTTTTTGAGTGGAAAGCTCTTCGGCATCTGGGGACCTCCACAGTGTATGGATGGGATTTGGCAGATTGTCGGGTTGATCTAGTGAATTTACCTCGTTGGGATACCAGAGAAGCAAGCTCATCAGTACACACTCAATTTACGTACTTGTTAAACAGGCACAATGAAAGCAACATTGCGGCGATGGGACAGGGACCGGAGCTTGGTGGATAGTGAAGGACCTTTCAAGTTGGCGACTCTTTTTCGGACCTTGTCTAAGAGGAAGAGACTAGCGGATGATGCCCCAGCCTAGATGTGGCAACACTACGCCATGCATTGTCGGGTGGTTGCTTTGTAGAGATATAGGATAATGTCAGGTGTGAGAAGTTTACTGGCACGGTAGAGGGAACCCACCTTTTTGCAGCAGCCTGGCAAAGTTTTCAATGTATTTATTCAAATTCGTGTTATCTGTGAAAGTTATTACGAGGAGTCTGTATGATCACCACTCAGGCAGGATGCTATTTGCCATGACGATCGGTGCTTGAAAAGGTTTCTTGTAGTTATTGAAACGAAATAGCTTTGTCTCTGCAGCATTAAAGTTACCATCCATTGTTTACCCCATTCCACTACACACTGGAGGTTATTTTCTAAGGATTCAATCATTGCCTCAGATGTGCACGCTGGTTTTGCCCACATGACGAGAGTAGAGCGTCGTGTCGTCCACAAATATTCCTATCTCAGTCGCAATGGCATCAGGGAAGTGATGTTTTTAAATCAGGAACAATAGTTGTCCAAGAATAGACCCCTGGGGCACAACATCATTTATGTCATGTTGCTTAGAAGAACGGCCATCGAGTACAACCTGAATCTTTCGTTTTGTTTGGAAGGAGTTGATTATATTAAATATTTGTCCAGTAGTACCATATGAGTACAGTTTTAAGAGAAGCCTTTCATGCCAGCCCTTGTCAAAGACCTTGGATATATCGAGCGCTACCGCCCTAGCTTTACCTGCCTTGTTTAATGTATGCTATATGCGTTCAGAGATGAGCGTTATAATATCTGCAGTACAACGTGCTTGTCTGAATCCGTATTTATGATCCGAAAGAAGTTTAGCATTAATTAGGTGCTGGCTATCGCTTGATTGATTAATGATTCACATATTTTAGCAAATATCAGGAGTAGACTGATTGTGTGGTTGTTTAGAAGATCAGTTCTATCTCCAGAACTCTTTAAGATTAGTACCACCAAGGCTATTTTCCAACTATAAGAGAAACACGATCCAGTAAGGCATGTGTTGTATAGTTTTGAGAGAACAGGGGCCAGCTCAGCAGATCATTTCTTAATTACTATTACTGGTATTAGATCCAATCCACAGATTGGGGAGGTGTCAAAGTTGTATTATGATTTCTACACTTGAGATGGGGTTATGACCAGGTTGTCAGGTGTGGCCTCAGTCCGCAAAGGGAATTTATGTAGGTGGGTGTTTGCTGAGTCCACATTTGAGTTCAAGGCAACACGCTGGGCAAGTAGTTCAGCCTTATCAGTTGCCGTGCAAACAACATCGTTGTGATTTGTTAGCGGGGGGATTATCGATTGTCAACTGTTCATCACATTATTGTAAATTTTCCATAAATCACGAGTACCTACTTTCTGTGACTGAATGCAAGGTTTGGTTATCTCTGTATACCTTCTATTTGCTTTAAGTAAACACAGGTTATCTGGCTGTTCAAATTAACAGCTGTCTTCATCAAAATATCGAAAAGAAAGTACTTATGAAAAACTAATGTCTTATATGAAAATAAAATCTTCTTCATCCCTTTCCTCCATAATACTTTTTTATTTTTCTATTTTATTAAATATTTATGATTAAAAATATATTAAAAGTACAAAGTATTTGAATGTTTGCATACGATATTTTCAACTGCGTATTATAAACTTCTTAAACAGAAGAGTTAATAAACATACAAATTGTTTAAAATAAGTCAATCAAATATTATATACCAGTTAATTTGTTTAAAAAATAATTGTTATGTATATAAGTAATACAATATTTACTAACCACTATATTCTTTAAAGCTTAGGGATCTAAATATTGGAATACCTCTATCTTATTATTATACATTTTCTGTTACCAGATACGTTATCTTCATTGCACGTTTCACAGTATTACTTTCCTTGAAATTGAAAACAATATATCATTTTAGTGTATTTGAGTGTCACCTATTTAATATTAATATTAATATTAATATTAATTTAACCGTGGGTTTGTAAAATAATGTCCTACTACCGTTTTTAAAGTGTATATCTCACACTATTCTAATCGTGTTTTATCATAAGTGTATTTTTGTTGTGTTTGCTGGACATTTGTTGTATGTGTGTTTTGATGCATAACAACTTAAAATCGCTGATATTTTATTTGCCATTTTCTGTGATCTTCTCCGAATTGCTTTTAGATGGGTGTTTTTATTCGACTTTTTAATTCAGAGATATCTTAGAATAATCATCTTGTTTATCTTGTTTTACTGTATGTGTAAAAGTTATTTTTCTTAACATCGTATTAAATAATAGAATGATAGATTTAGGAATTACATAGATAATTTATCATTATGAGATATGTTAAATAGTTTAAATGGTAATTATCAGATATTGAGCTCATTTTTACTTTTATAAAATTGACCTCTACTTAAAATGTGTTAAGTATATGCATTTACTTTTAAATTATTACCTGCTATGCACCCCTCCACACACACATATATAAATATATATATATATATATATATATATATATATATATATATATATATACATATATATATATATATATATATAGAGAGAGAGAGAGAGAGAAGGTAATAGTATGACATATATCGGCCTTCTTGTTATTTAGAACCATTGGTAATAACAGCGAGTTCTAATTGCCTAGAGCAAATATTTTGTCGCTTACCGTGATAAAAGATACACATATACACGTTTGTCAAACACTACATACCTCTGGTAATTCTGTACCAATTTTCTCATGCGCAATTGTGCATATATTTCACTTGATATAATATGATTATTAAAGCGTCATTGAGCGATGCTGATTCTTTAATATTGTTAATAATGAATAACTGATATCTAACCAGTATTCGGTGATTCTATTTTGCATGCATAGGCGGTAAGACTAAAATAGCGTCGGATTCGTTTAAAACAAGTATTGAGGGATTTAGTCTTGTCAGCGGGGCATTATTTAGGCTTTCTATGGTGTTCATTGCTGTACAATAGCTGACTTTGCACGCCTGTATTGTCCTCTGAATCCTAGACGTGCTAAACAGTAGCAGTTCACGTTATTTAAACTAAAATGACTACACAATCTGTTTACAATGTGTTTCTTATTAATCATTCATTTCACTGGTTCTGCACTACGCTCATAGGGGCACACACGTAGGCAACAAAGACGTGTATAACGTTGATATATTAACTAACCGGTAAAATGATACAGTTAAATGAATTTATTAAACATTTATTCTATTTATCGTTTTCTTATGCAATATGTCAGTTATTCCGATAGTTTATTTCTTCAAGTAAACATTATTTTTGAATATATAACTTTTTACATTGATTTTGCACACATAAACACAAATGGCCTTTCATATATTTTGGTTTATCTATGTATACACTTACTTACAGAAACATACAATTTACGCATAACAAATCAAGGGTCAAGTACACTACAACTTAATGGTAATATATATATATATATATATATATAGAGAGAGAGAGAGAGAGAGAGCGAGCGAGAGAGAGAGAGAGAGACAGACAGACAGACAGACAGACAGAGCGAGATAGAGCGATAGAGCGAGAGAGAGAGAGAGAAAGACAGAGATATATATATAGGTTTCTGATAGTTCAATTTTGTGTTCTGACGTTTATATTGTGTGTTATTACAGTCATTAACATTCTTCACAGAAAAATCGATGTAGTTGAAATTAAGTAGCCATATGATAGAGCAGGAAAAATCCTAGCAGAGTGCTCAATGAATTAAGAATTAAAGTTAAAAAATTAAAAAATTAAGAGCGTAATAGTTAATAATTTATTTAGGTACAGAAAATTTAGTACAACATTCGTACTGTCGGTTTCAAACACGGAAGGACTTAGCTATCCGGTTCTCTTCAGCTTCTGTTGTCATCTGTTTCGGAAATGTGAAGTCACGTGTCACTCACGTTTGGACGCGTTATTTGCTTAGAGCGTTGTGTATGTTTGTTTAAATTAAAATTTAGATTTAGTGTAAGGAAGGTTTTAAAGAAAAGGGGGGGGGGTGCAAAGTAACAGTTGAGATTTAAACCGGAGGAGGTTTAAAGAGATATAAAAAGATATAAAAATACAAATAATAATAGTAAAATAAAATAAAAATATGAAAAAAAAAAAGTATATAAATAAAAAAAATAAAAAAAGAATAAAAAAATAAATAAATGATAAGTATTTCTATATTGGTCCCGTGAGTTAATATTAAAAGTTTCGTATATTTCGCCGTTACTGTTTTGGGGTATGATGATGTGTGTTCTAAAGGAATCAAAGGTGTTTAAAAGGAACCACATTACTTAATGTCGTGTTTAAATTCTGGATAAAAGGACTTTAAATCAATCCCGAAGGAATTTAAATAAAGGTATCATCCGTCGGTCTAAGGACAGTAACTCTGTAGGGATTTTAAATGGTTTGAAACCGTTTGGGGACTTATGGGAGTAATAATGATGTTGTGAAGTGGAGGTGTTAGCCTCTTAATGACTGGATTAATATTTTTGGAAAGTTTAAATAATTGCTCTTGAAAATTAGTGTGGAAATGGGTTGGTTAAGGTGTTTGTTCGTATTTTTTAATTTTATTTATATTAATAAGGGGTGATAGTTGGGAAAATTTTCTGGAATGGAAGTCGATATTCAATAGGGTAATAATGGGGTTATATATTTAGCAGAGGGAGGAGTAGCTAGGCGAGATACAGAGGCGTGTTTTGCTCTGCACTTCTTTTGCAACTGACGTAGTGAGAAGATCATATCTATGGTTTACCCCTCATAACGAATGTCGCATTGAGATTCTGGGTAAATTCCATTGGCAAGAACTTACAGTCGCAGTAGTAATATGCGTGCGAATAGCTTGTCAACGTAGTTCAACAGTGAGATACCGCGATAGTGGTTAAAGTCACTGCGGTCCACGTTGTGTTTGTAGGGGGTAATTATGTTTGCGTCTCTCATGCCCTGAGACAGTGAGCCATCTCTACATCACTGTATCAAAAGGCAATGAAGGGGCACAGGCAGTCTAGCGTTTCTACTTCATGAGAACTCTGCTAGAATATAGTCATTTCCTGGGGCGTTTCCAAATGGCAGTCTGTCTATTGCCTTGCATAGTTCTTTTATAGAAGGCTGCTCGTCGAACTCATGTATCAGGGGGAGACGATCAATGAGATCCAGGACAAATTGACGTACATCATTTTCCCTGGGGTAAAGCCCGGAGTAGTGTTTTACCCATCTATCTAGCTGGTTGACTTTGTCTAGTATAGTTTCACCCGACTTGGACTTCAGTGGTGCAGTGTTGTTGATCGTTGGTCCAGTAGCTCTCCTGATTCCGTCTTACATGTTTCTCATTTTACCTGTATCAGTCGCACGCAAGATAGTCTTGCAGAGGTCTCATTCATAGGGGTTTCCTACTTTTCAGAGGTAGGCCGACTGTGATCTCTTTTGAAAGTGGGGGAACACATCACGTTCAATTCTGCCATGCGGTTTGCGTGTTGAGTCTTGCACACTTCAATAAGCGCAATGCATTCCTCTTTAGTGTAGTAGAAATCGTTGGGTTCAAGTTTAACCTTACTGCATCATGAGGAATGGTGCGTATTACAATCAGCACTGGGGTAGTATATACACATAATACACTTTTTTAAGTACCTTCGTCTAATAATGATGAGGTCAAGCTGATGTCAGTGCCCTGGCCTGTGATGTCTCTTAGACACTGTGATGCCACCAAAGAATGTGCTTTTAATGGGGTATGCAAATACTAATATATATGTATTCATAGATACTTATCACTGTAATACAGCATTAAAATGTCGCTGATGAGTAGTTTATATATTTCTGTGAATTGCAGAAAGTTCTCTGTTATTATATTCATTGTATATATATATACATATATATATATATATATATATATATATATATATATATATATATATATATGTATAAACATATGTGTGCTCATCAAAGTGTTTTGTTTTTGGCGATGATAACTTTTTAACTACCATTGCACAATTGACTATTCTTAGCATGTCGCTGTTCAGTAGCTATTTAAACAGTAATATATTAAATTGCTTCAAAAAAGTTGTATACCAAAAGAAAAGATTGAAAATGAGCAGTAACCTGTGAAGCAAAGGGTGACATTGTTGAAAATAAAAACTCTGATTCCTGCTTGCTATTTTAAACAATATAATTTCAAAGGTAATTGTATTCATTCCAATAATACGTTTAAAGATGTTACGCTGAATAAAAAAAAAACAATGTTTACTCATGAAACAAAGTAAATAAATGTATTATGGAGAGCAACATCTTTGCTTGAAAGTAATGGCGATGAAAATAATTTAATTCACTGTGAAATATCAGGCGCAGACAAGACAGCCAACACGTATTAATATACGATAGTCCCTGTGAAAATATATGAAGGAAAAACGCATTACGATTTAAAAGACAATTTAATTAAGTGAGAATTCGCTGTAAAAAGTTCTAATGCAAACACATCTAATTCATAGAGAAATAGGTCAGATTATTAAACTCGCAGCAACTAGACCTTTACTGTAGTCATAAGATTGGGGTTTCAAAAGAAAATAGTTTCTATTCAACTCGACTTTATCGATTTCATACTATATCCTACCACACATGTCTTTCGGTTACATTATTTACAAAATACTCCCCACTGAATGTTATTAGATAATCAAAACATGAGATCACTGCCGTCAATGTTTTCATTTCAAATAAGTAGCACAAACACATTTCCTTTCATCCAGGAATTACTTTTTGAACGTAAATAACATGGAATAAATATTATCGACGGGGATACAATTATTTTACCTACACTGTTCCATATGCTTGATGAAATCATTCAATTACTGCAATCAGTCGCAATCGTACATTACCGTTTTTCTCGCGATAATGAACAATAAAAAAGTAAATAGAAAAATGAGTTGATATTTTAAACGATTCCAATGAGTTCAACTTGCGCATCGACCCAGTAGTTTAGCTCATTGCTTTTAAAAATGCATTTTGTCAGATAAAAACACCGTCGTGCTTAATTTATCTCTTTTTTTACTTAATATTAGTTAAAAAGCTAATATAATTATCTAATTAAACTACATAAGAAGTAAAAAAAATGCCTATGATTTTTACTTAATAATACTTTTTATTACACAATGTTTACAAAAGAAAAAAACAAACAAGCATTTAAAAATAACCCCGACAAACGCTGCGTCGAGGCAACTAGTATATATATATACATATATATATATGTGTGTATGTGTGGGGGGCGCGTGTGCGTGGGTGCATATATATTTGCTTTTGTATTCCGGTTATTGCATAGGGTATATTGCTTTATTATGTATATTTAAGTTTTGTGTCGATGGCTTTTAATATTACAGCCTAATGTCGACTTCGATCACCTTGTTTAAAATATACGTTGTCTTTTTAGGTTAAAAGCAAATGTATTATACGTTCTGATAATTTCCTCTATCTGTTATGTCTTCAGTAAGTAATAAGAAATCACTCACGACTTAGGATATTTTTTTATTTATTCCGAAGACAAATTGCTGCTAGCCATGTTTCTCCTACCTATAAAACCAACATCTTGTCTTACTGTGTCTTCTTGAAAGGGCAAATAAATCGCAATTGCTGTATTTTACTTTCAAATACTAAACTATTCGTCTTATATAATTATTTAATCATTACATGTTTAATAACATATAATTTCGTCCATATATTTTAATTATTTGTCTTTGGCGCAACGGTAAGCGACGTAGTATTTTTGTCTGTGGCCCGACTGGCTGATAGTTCGATCCCAACCAACCTCTCAGATTTTTTTTCTACATTTCGAGGGGAAGGGGAAGAAATAATACATTTTTTTTGATCGCCTGGTCAAAAAGTACTTTTTTGTGTTGCTTAAAACTTAAAACTATTTTTTGTTTTTTATTTTGGCGTTTTTAGGGCATGTCTATTTTTTTGTTGTTGTTTTTTGTACGGACGTTAAGCAATGTTTTTTTTTCAATGATAGTTTGAACTAATAATTTATTTTTTATTTGCACCACTTCTTAAAGTGTTAAAACATTTATTTATTACTTTTAGATGGTAAGGGACCAGTATTTATTTTTTAAATGTTTTGAACAGACAATAAGCACTGTTTGTTTTGTTTTTTTTTCTCAGTGAAACACCGAGAGCGTGGTCGAAAGAAATAGAGAGTGTGTGTTCGTAAGAGAGTGAGGGGAGGGATAGAGAAAGAGTGAAAACGCAATAAAAACAAATAAATAAATCGCAAAAAGTAAACTTACTAACAAATAGAAGGTACTTTGTTACATTGGGACCCGCGCTAACTTTGACCCCGTCGTTAGGGTTAGGGTCAGTGAGGGGTTAGGGTTAGCTATAAAGTTCAGGGTCATTAGGGGTTAGGGTTAAAGTTAGGGTCAGGGTCAAAGTTAGCCCAGGTCCCAATGTAACAAACTACCGAATAGAGACGTAAAAAATAAGACAATGACAATGATATTGTATAGTTAACATCTGAGAAGTTAAGTTTCTTATTTTGTGTCACGATCTGACACTCCCATTTAATAAGATTTAGTATTTACTTTTGCCCCTGACAACGGGGGAGGGGAGTCGCGACCGATGATGATTGCTGAATAGACAGCTTTTACCCCGACAACCGAGTAATATAATAAATATATATACTTCCATCCCGTCACGCAAAATTTTGATGAGTAAGATATGTGCATATTTCTAGCCACCGGATAATATTATTAACAGTAAATTATACAGATTGATGTAGAAAACAAATAAATAAATCGCAAAAAGTTTAAAACATATTTAAGAAAAACGAAAGTGAGGAAAGTCGTGATTAAAAGCAAAATAATAAAAAAAATCTAATCGAAAAAAAAAGCAACAAGTATAATTTCGTTTTCTTTCGGAAGCCTGCCAGTTTTTTACGGTATATCAACCCTTTTTAGTAGTGTGTCAATCGTACACACGTTATTTGAATGCAAATTATTATTTTTTTTTAATATTTCACTCTTATCCGGGGGGTACTCATAATAAAACAAGCGTAACTTACTAACAAATAGGTGGTGCTTTGTTAGATTGGGACCCGCGCTAACTTTGACCCTGTCGTTAGGGTTAGGGTCAGTGGGGGGGGTACCTATAAAGTTCAGAGTCATTGGGGGTTAGGGTTAAAGTTAGGGTCAGGGTCAAAGTTAGCCCGGGTCCCAATGTAACAAAGCACCAATTAGAGACGTAAAAATAAGACAAGGGCAATGATATTGTATACTTAACATCTGAGAAATTATTATTTTTTATTTCAAATATTTATTTAGTTATATTGTCAAATTCGTCAATCAAAGATGGCGTTCGCTTATTTTAGGTGAGGTGGTCGCTAATTTCAGACTTTATAAAAGGCTACATTAGCGGCTAACCCGAGATGTAGGGGAGGGCGCCACTCTTTTCCCAGGACTGCTTCATTGTCCTTGATCCTGACCTTATAATACTGAGAGTGTTAGCAATGTTTGTTTTAGTCTGTGCTATGACTCAACCGCGGATAGAACTCTGGTATCCCGTTCCATTAGCGGAAACGCTTACCAAATGGGCCGGTTTCAGGCTTACGGTATTTATTTATTTATTTATTTATTTATTTTATTTTTTAATATTTAAAATTTCTTCTTCGTCTTCTTCTTCTTCTTCTTCTTATTATTATTATTATTATTATTGTTATTATTATTATTGTTATTTATATATTAATACGATAGAGTGTGTGTTATTTATTTTGTGTGTCACGATTTGACACTCTTACTTAAGAAGATTTAGTGAAGAATCAGCTTTTGCCCCGGAAACCGAGTAATATAAATAAATATATATACTTCCATTCCGTCACGCAAAATGTTTGTGAGTAAAATATGTGCATATTTCTAGCCATCAGATAATATTATTAACAGTAAATTATACAGATTGATGTAGAACACACTGTGGACTTTCCACAGGGTCCCGCTAGTTATGATAATTTCTATTATTATACGTAACCAGGCCACACTTTTATTTATAAAATTTTCGTCTGAATATTGTAGTTGAGACAGTAGCGATCACTACGTGTCGAATAGGGATTATAACGTCAGGATACACACTATATATTAACTACCGAGTCTAGAATATTATAAATCACTGCCAGAGACACATCCGTATATATATATATATATATATATATATATATATATATATATATATATACGGATGTTTATCAGCCCCCCTCCCCACAAGGGCTGGGAAATTTCGAGTAGCTTTAATAACAAGCAGTACAAATGGCTATATGCGCGATCCGAACACCGTTTCGTAAGATCACTCTAGCTGCCTGGTAAATGGCGGCCACGTGTCGCTATTTACAGTTAAAGTTACTATATATTTACGAACTAATTGACGATGGCCGTTTGGTAAAGATCATCGACTACGAATCAGTGGCGATTTGTGTTCGGGGTTCGCGCCTACCGACCGTCGGGAATTAGTTCCTAGACTGAAGATTGCGTTAGCATGAAACATCGATGTCTCTAGGTATTTAAAATAATTAATATTTATTTATTAAAAATATTATTGTTTATATATATATATATATATATATATATACATATATATATATATATATATATATATATATATATATTTGTGTTCTAATGGAATAATTCCAGGAAGAAATCCGGGTATGAGAGCTCAATGTGGTAAACAGAGCAAGAATAACAGACCATATAATAACACGAAATTACATAATTGTCGATGCAATAATTTATTCCAACCTTTTGGTTTCCTCAAGCATCCCACTAGACAATTACATTTTTGAGACTGACAGAAAACTGAATTCACCTTCAACAATTAAAATACAACCAGAGAGAGTGGTGGTTGCAACCAATCTGAACACCCCTTACAGAGCGAGGAGGAATTAAAATCTTATATTTAACTAAGGCGATCGAAATGAATCTTATTGTTTTTTTGCTTGATTCCAATGGCATGTAGTAATACAAGAACATTATACGTTGAGTAATCTTAAACTAAAAAAATGTCTGTGTTTAAAAAGATTGTGCAAGTAATTTAATCATAATTTTTGATTAAATTTTTGAGGAAAAATGTAAAATAATTGTGTGAAAAGTTTTAAACATGGTCATGCAAAATTTAATAATTGCTGATTGATTAATGATACTCGAATAATTAAACAAATACACTAACACATAAATAATTAAACTTGTTAATATTATTTCCATCGCACATATTTCCACGTCTTTCGTTTTTCATAATTTTTTGCGTTTTTAAAACTTTTACACATGAAACGTTTATGATTACATAAATAGTGTAGTTGTTTGGCTTTCCTTTTACATTTTAGTATCTAACAGTGAAACAAAAGCAGGAGACCTTAACGTAAGCATCTAATTTTACCACGGGGATCTTCAGCTGTTTACCATGAAACTGTTTCGGAGATTTAAAAACAGGACAGTTATATGAATGGCTCTCCAATGGTACAGATAAAACTACCATTTCCCCAATAATTCAGCTTAAAATGTTACTTATATATACATAAATCAATAATAAAATAATAATAATAATAATAATAATAATAATAATATACTACCTTAAAACTACCGTGTGATATGGTAATTTGCATATCAAATAAAATTCTTTATAACAATAGTAATGTTACAGTACTGTAGGGCCCCATTATGCAAGGCACAGTAGGTTAACTTGTATCAAATAGCTAATTTTGTTATTGAAAAATAGGTTTTGTTTCTGGACTCAGAAGTGAGTTCAGAGAAGAGTTTGATCCAAGAATAGTCATAATAAATTTAGACACCTGACGTGACCTTTGAGTCAGAGATCAGAGTGAGTCGTGTTTGTTCCCATCTCGTGCGTGGGAATGATGATTACGTCACCACGGAGAACAAGAACTTAGCTTTTTGGGATCAGTTCGCCATGGGGGCTCGAGGCGACAACGTCGTTTCGGAAAAGCGAGCGAAGTTTTCCCAAAAATGTAATCGCTCGCGATAAGGGCTGTATCTAAAAGAGTTCACCATGGAAGCCTGTGGCGAGCGCATGAGGTAGCTCTCGAATGCAAGAGTTCGGGTGTGAATCGAAGAGATATGGGGCAAAGCCACTAAGAAAAACTAACAGCGTCTAACGTCCCACGCAGTACGAACCTAGGAAGATGTGAATGAAGAACCAATAATGGAAACCCCTCCACTCGAATGAAAGCATGAAATAAAAAGAACAAAAGAAATCTCTCAGAAAATCCGACTTCGAGTGTCTTTGTCCTCCGCTTAAAGATAGAGTTTGCCCACAAAAACAGGTGCCGCGCGGCGATCACAGCCAGCAACAAGATGAGGGCCAGCGACGAACGAGAACTACAAAGATAACTTTCTTATAATGTAAAATATCTGGAAACTGTGTTTCGAAGTGACTTTTGGACTCTTGAAAAAATGTGTTTAGAAATCTGTTTAAATGACTCTTAGGAAAAGTATGTTTAAGGTCCCTGTTGAAAAATGACTCTCCAAAATGTGTTAAAATTACTGAGAAACATGTTTGCTTAAAGAATGACTATGAAAATGTCTATGAAAATTGTATCATCAGAAGTATTAAGAAAAAAGATTGAAATCACTATTAATCCTCTCATGAACATTTCGCATTATTTTCGGCCGGAGAGGATGTAATAGCGAACTGTTGAGGTGGTTTTGGAGAACTGCCTCAGTCGGAAGGATTTCTGCCTGTAGTAATAAATAAGCTCTCTCCCCCCTCTTTACTTCTCGTGACGTTTAATTTCAGTGCCTATGCAACAAATACTTCTTTTTGGTGCTTAGTGACCAGCTGTTTCGACATGGAACAGATTGAATTCGAACCATGGGTACTAACAACGTTTGCGGTCTAAAATAAAAAATTAAATATTAAAAAAAAAAAAAGAAAAAAAAACACGTTCGGTCCGATAAAATAAAGGGAAAAAGAAAGAGAGAGAGGCAGAGACGGACAGAGTCGGAGACAGAGAAAAAGTGATATGCCGATGAGTAAAATGATTTAGTAAAAAAAAGGGGAAAAGACAGAAAAAAACACGATTGGATTTTTAAGGTAACAAAACCTTAAGGAAGAATAGGTTGTGGTTTTCATTCATGTGTTAATTTGTGTTTTAAATGTGTTTTTTTTATTTTACATATATGTTGTGGGTGGCGTTTGATGCAGAAAAAAATGAGAGAGAGGATAAAAGTGAGAGTGATGAGTTATACGTTTGTAGAGAGAGAGACAGTGTAAAAGAAAGAGGAAATAAATATGAGATGGAAAGAGAAAAAAAAAAAGTGAGAGAAAGGGAGAAGGAATGTGAAAAAAAAAAGAGTGAGTGAGAGGCACATGTGCTGACTGGTGCCGAATAGTGTTTTGTCTACCAATCCTGTTTTGTTTCAGGACGGACACGAGTGACGCAAGGCTGTGGTTGGACTTTGAGGTAACGTAACTTTAAGAGAGAGAGGGAAAGGACTGTGTGCGAACAGCTGGCGGGGTCGCCTGATGTCGCCCCGGGATAATTGTCTTTGTTTTTTTTGTTCAATTGAATTGTATTGCATGAAATTGTTTTTTTTAATATAATATTGTACTGCATAATTTGTAATTGTATTGTGGAGAGGGTTTGCCATTAATTCATTGGTTCGACTTTTATTTTTTTTATTATTGTTGTTTTTGAATGAATTTTGGAGAAGTTTAGTCGGTTAAGTGAGAATGCTATACCAGTTACGTAAAATATTTTTTTTAAAAAAGGCAGATAATTTAATGGGTATAAGTTTGGGTCAGCCGGGCGATTTGAGTTGATTAGGTTCGGGCAGCTGGCGGCAGCTAGAGTTGGGTTGGGTCGGATCGCGGAAACCCTTGGACAGGGTTGATTTTATCGGGAAGAATCCCCGTGTACAGAGTATGCACAGGCTTGGAAAGTCAATGAGGGATTCCCGGCGTTTGCTCGTATGCTCTCTTTTATAGAGTACCCATGGGTTAGTGGCGAGGCTTGTGGTAAAGCCTGCATACGTTAAAATTGCGAACGGGAGAATGACGGTGATATGGTCATTCTGTGGGACCACGAGAAAAGGACG
This sequence comes from Sepiola atlantica, assembly GCA_963556195.1. Classification (NCBI taxonomy): domain Eukaryota; kingdom Metazoa; phylum Mollusca; class Cephalopoda; order Sepiida; family Sepiolidae; genus Sepiola; species Sepiola atlantica. The sequence goes on along the minus strand of OY744540.1, from coordinate 54,613,354 downwards.
GTGGTCAGTTATGGAAATTGTTGTTTTTGTGACCCAGGTGTGCCCAACTGCGCCGATAGAGTGTGTGAAAGTTGTGTAAAATGTTAAGCTTTGAAATTGTGGTCCCATTTTTTTTGTGGATTTTGTATGTTTGCCGACGAGTGTGCTGCGAAGATACCCCACCCTCTTACCGCATAGATAGGGACACGGGAAGGGAACGCATGGAATTGGTGTCTGCTCAACACCAGTGGGGATTGAGTTAAGCTGGGGTGTGGTGTGACTCGGGTGCGCGCGTCGGGGCGGATAGAACCATGGGGATCGATTTTTTAAAAAAAAGGAGGTACCGGGTGTTAATTGGATTTAATTATAAGATTATAGGTTGGGCCTAGTTTGTGGTCATTCGGCGTGTTCCGGGAGCAGAGATGATTCGATGTGACATTTCGCCCAATACCGTATCGACTAGATAGATCCATGGGATGGGGTCCTCGACGTTTAATGAACAGGGTTGGGAGTTAGAAACTGGGTGTTTGTTCGCTGTCATTCGCGACGGGAGCACGGGCGTGTCAGAAATATATGGTCCATATATAGCAAGCAGCATAGCGACGGTACCTTCAGTAAGCTTCGAGGCTGACCATTAGAGAATAGGTTAATGAAGGGTTTTTTTCTGTTTTTTGTTCCCCTATTTCGCGAGAATAAAACGCGCAGTTAGTTTTAATCGGTTGTGTGCCGACCGTTTGTTGACGTTATCTAAGAAAGTGATGGTGGCCCGAAAGTGTAACATACCGGGAATTTTTGGGAAGTGGTCGAGCACGGAGAACGTGTGTGAGCAAGAGCGAATTTATGTGGTAGATTTTGCAGGAGATATAGGCGAGAAACACCTGATGTTGATTTATGACAGGGGATGGCTTTTTTTAGCCGGTAACGACCGTAGGGAGCAAACTCTCCCACATCCCGGAAACATTGTCATGTGGTGCCGAATACCATTCCGGCAGGGGTGAAATGATGGTAACCCCAGGAGTGCTCAGGCTCGGATTTTTACCAGTCCCAGGGAGGGGTTGGTTTTAAAAAAAAAAAGAGAAAATCTTGGGATTTTTTGTTTTTTTTGTTTATAGGGAAGGAAGGAGTGTTACAGTACTGTAGGGCCCCATTATGCAAGGCACAGTAGGTTAACTAGTATCAAATAGCTAATTTTGTTATTGAAAAATAGGTTTTGTTTCTGGACTCAGAAGTGAGTTCAGAGAAGAGTTTGATCCAAGAATAGTCATAATAAATTTAGACACCTGACGTGACCTTTGAGTCAGAGATCAGAGTGAGTCGTGTTTGTCCCCATCTCGTGCGTGGGAATGATGATTACGTCACCACGGAGAACAAGAACTAAGCTTTTTGGGATCAGTTCGCCATGGGGGCTCGAGGCGACAACGTCGTTTCGGAAAAGCGAGCGAAGTTTTCCCAAAAATGTAATCGCTCGCGATAAGGGCTGTATCTAAAAGAGTTCACCATGGAAGCCTGTGGCGAGCGCATGAGGTAGCTCTCGAATGCAAGAGTTCGGGTGTAAATCGAAGAGATATGGGGCAAAGCCACTAAGAAAAACTAACAGCGTCTAACGTCCCACACAGTACGAACCTAGGAAGATGTAAATGAAGAACCAATAATGGAAACCCCTCCACTCGAATGAAAGCATGAAATAAAAAGAACAAAAGAAATCTCTCAGAAAATCCGACTTCGAGTGTCTTTGTCCTCCGCTTAAAGATAGAGTTTGCCCACAAAAACAGGTGCCGCGCGGCGATCACAGCCAGCAACAAGATGAGGGCCAGCGACGAACGAGAACTACAAAGGTAACTTTCTTATAATGTAAAATATCTGGAAACTGTGTTTCAAAGTGACTTTTGGACTCTTGAAAAAATGTGTTTAGAAATCTGTTTAAATGACTCTTAGGAAAAGTATGTTTAAGGTCCCTGTTGAAAAATGACTCTCCAAAATGTGTTAAAATTACTGAGAAACATGTTTGCTTAAAGAATGACTATGAAAATGTCTATGAAAATTGTATCATCAGAAGTATTAAGAAAAAAGATTGAAATCACTATCAATCCTCTCATGAACATTTCGCATTATTTTCGGCCGGAGAGGATGTAATAGCGAACTGTTGAGGTGGTTTTGGAGAACTGCCTCAGTCGGAAGGATTTCTGCCTGTAGTAATAAATAAGCTCTCTCCCCCCCCTTTGCTTCTCGTGGCGTTTAATTCCAGTGCCTATGCAACAGTAATACTAGTAATAATAATAATAATAATAATAATAATAATAATAAAATACTATCTAAACACTACACCCACGAACCATTCTGCGATATGGTAGCTGGAAATAAAATTATATAGGAATTAAGGTTGCATTAAAAAAAAAAAAAAAAAAAAAAAAAGAAGCTTAGTACCTTTGGTACCAGAAAGGCAAATAGATAAGAGGAAGGAAACCTAGCCATACAGATCTAAATACCCAATATATAGTCTAAAGAAGCTTTGAGTTATATATATATATATATATATATATATATATATATATATATATATATATATATATATATATATATATACAAATATTGGTCAGCATGATGTATGCTTTAAAATATTTATTAAGCATTTTAAAATGTTGCAACTGGATTTAAAATGTTTAAAGTATTTTATTCTGTGATTTTACTCTGGCGTCGCGGAATTTTGATTGTACACGTATTTGTTGGAACAATGCGAACACGTTCTCTGCGCGTTATCTCGCCGGCTTAAAAAATCCATTATTTCTCAATTTTTCTTAGTACTTTCTGGGGAATGTTCGATGAAGAATCGACATTTCATTATTTTTTTATTTAAATACACAAAGACGATCAGAAACCTGTAAAAAAGGCATAATTAAACCAACGAAATATGTTATTGTTTACAGTGTTCGCATAAATTATATAACGCTACCTAAATACACACAATATACATGCATATATATATATATATATATGTGACAATTTTTAAATAATTAGGTATTAAAAACAAAATGTACGCTTTATTTACAAAGCTAGCAAAACTACGTATATTCTACCTAACCGTTACAATGTCATTAAATCGTAAAGATTAACTGAAATATAAAATTAACATAAATTAAGCTTGAACTTAGAAAATATTACTATTCATGATAAATATATGCATATACACACACACACACATATATATATATATATATATATATATATATATATATATATATATATATATATATGTGTATATGCATGTTTATACGTGAAAATGTATATCATATATATATATATTTATATATATATATATAAATATTTGTTATTGTTTATTTTTTATCTTTGGACGTATACGTTTCGTCTTTTTTCAATCGAGACTCATCAGCATAGAAGTACGACTATTCACCACCGGTCACACGATTCGAAACCCTTGGTTTCCAAGTATTTTTTCAACCCCAGTCCAACGTCGCTAACCGCTAGGCCAGTTCTGAACGGCTTGTAAACAATGATAATTTTAACACATTAACGGCGGCGAAGCCTAAAGGCATTCAAACTTCTATAAGTGAAGGAACGATGCATATAAAGCAAGTGACGCTACGCTGTGTTACTACTACCATTTTACAGTGCTCTATATTTTTACGAGGAGCTTCAAATATAAATATTTGTTATTGTTTATGTTTTATCTATGGACGTATACGTTTCGTCTCTTTTCAATCGAGACTCATCAGCATAGAAGTACGACTATTCACCACCGGTCACACGATTCGAAACCCTGGACTACAAGTATTTTTTCAACGTCGCTAACCGCTAGGCCAGTTCTGAACAGCTTATAAACAATGATAATTTTAACACATTAACGGCGGCGAAGCGTACATGCATTCAAACTTCTATAAGTGAAGGAACGATGCATATAAAGCAAGTGACGCTACGCTGTGTTACTACTACCATTTTACAGTGCTTTACTTTTTAACGAGGAGGTATATATATATATATATATATATATATATATATATTTATACACATTCAAATTATATATATATATATATATATATATATATATATATATAATCATATGTGCTTATTGACAAGGCAAATGATCTTTACAATTCGCAAGGAACGCAATGGCAATTTCTGGTTTCGATATTACTTCTACACTAAAGAGTTGCACGTGAAAAACGCAGCTGCCTGTCAAGTCTCATGAATACAGAAACTAGTGTCATTAGTCATAATTGTGTTGCTCGCCTTATGCAATTGTTGAAGACACACAGCAGATGGCCCGATTCTGCGTTACGTTAATGGGCTTTTAATAATTGTACTACTAGTGTCAATCCCTCTACTGCGTCGTTGGACACTTCCCCCGGATAACAGTTGCTGTCAGAAGAATGTTGCTTTATTTCCTGCATCGTATTTGCTAAAGGTTTCTCACAGCGGATTTTTCAGTAACTTCCTTTGTCGACTGAAGCGGCATTCCTTCTTGTACACATATGTGTGTGCAGTAAATATGTGTATATGCAAAATACCATATTTAGACTTTGTAATACTTAATGGGTGTCCTCTTTTTCAGTCTTGGTTAATATTAATATAATATTTTTTATAATAATGAGTAATAGTATTATTATTCGTACTCACTATAAGCTATCACACTGGTTATCGTCAGAGATTGCTTACCGACTAAAACCGGTTGTCTTCACTGAGGTCAGAGTGACAACAACATTCCCTAAATTCTCAGTACTCTTCTATTTTTTTTTATAACGACCGAAAATAACCTTGTGGTATCGCAACAACTGCTTACCATTGATTTATCGATCGTGATAACAACTAGTCTTCTTTGAGATTTAGGTAAACAATTAGCCTCTTCAAGGTCCAATCACTTTCCGCACTATTTAAGTGGCAGTCTGGTGTGTGATGTCCCTCGTCGGTATTCTCAACTATCGTTGACCCTCTACAATATTCTGTGTTGTGTCAGCATAAGACTACTCGATTTTAGAAGCAGCTTATGATATTTCTTGCAGTTACTGTTTATGCGGTGCTGTTTTGTTTTCCTCTTGTACTTCTAAGTGACTGGTTACCATATGTAGCTTATGCGCGTTGGTTTCCGCATTCAAGTGTGTTCCTAAAGATTGCAGCTGCTTTGATCATTGCCGTCCTTTGTAATGCCTCAGAGATCCCTTTGACTCCCATTACTCGCAGTCTTTTCTCAAAGTTTTCTGGGGCTGTTTCTAGATCTACGATTATTAATATAATACTGACTTACTTCATGTGGCATATTCTATTCATTTTACTGGCAAGTTCCGTATATTTTCTTAATTATTATTTGTACTCACCATGTGTTCGAACTGACAACAACCAGTGGTATTTCCTGGAGTATTAGTGATAACAAGTCTCCGCAGATTTCCAGTATTCTTACCTCATCTTCGATAATCCCATCAAATAACCTTGCGGTATCGCAACAGCCACTTACCATTGGTTTCTCTTTGGTAAAGAAATATCGTTATTCTCTTAGATTTAGATAGCAATAAGCCTCCGTAACGTCCCAGCATCATCCGCGCTCTTCTATTGGAATCTGGTTTGTGCTGTTCCTCATTGGGCTTCTCATCTTCCTCGATCATCTACAAATATTTTCTTTAGTGTCAGGCTAGGCCGGCACCATTTTTTGATTTGTTTATTCATATTTTATTCTTTTATTTTATTATTTCATTCATCTATTTATGTATCTATTTATCTATTTTTTTATATATGTTTAATTTTTTTTTAAATGGGTGAGGACGAGAGCTCATGGTGTTTCCTGTAATTTGTATTCCTTGGTTCATTTTTGGGAGGTGTTAGCTGAGGCATGTGTGATTTGTTGGGGGAACTATGAAGTGATGTTTCTTGCAGTTTCGGTTCCTTGGTTCCTGTTGTGGTGTTCTTCGTGTGCCTGTTGTAAATTCCTTGTGACTGGTTACCTTTTGTAGCTAATGCTGGTTGGTTTCTGCATTCAAGGATTTTCGTTAAGATTGAAGTTTTTTTTTCATTGCCGCTGTTGTTATAGTTTCGATGGTTCCTTTGATTCCAATTTATCCCAGTCTTTTCTCCAGGTGTCTTGAGTTTATTTTTCGTGATCCATATCTCTTTCAATTCTCTGGCTAGTTATGTGTATTCGCTTCGTTTTTTGTCTCTTTGATATTTACTCTTTGGTATTCTGGAACGGCGAAGTCTATGCTTTTGCAAGATTTTTCTTAGTTGTCGATTATAATAACATGAAGTCTCCTAACTTTCAAGAGTTGATCTGTTTGTATATCTATATACCAAAGGAATGTGTGTTTTTCGTTTTCCACTACTGTTAGTGGTTTATGTTTGCACCATTTGTCTGCGTATTCGAAATTAAATTGTTTGCACAGTTCCCAGTGTACTGCTTTCCACACGCAATGATGGATGTTTCATCTTAGGGCGAGTTTGCTACATAAACTTATGATATGATTTACTGTTTCGTATCTCTGTCCACACAGTATAAATTAACAGTTATCCTGGGTGTTATATATTTCAACATTGTTATGGCAGCCCTCAGTAAATATTCCGTTTCTATCTTCTCTTGTAAGTCTTATGAAGCGTCCATGTAGTTGTTTTTCTTTACACTTTTTTTTCTTGTATTTTTGTTTCTGGTGTCTCTTTCTGCGGTAATTAACCTTTCCGTGCGCTGAGTTATGTATTAATCCATCTCCTTTTTTAGTCTTCCACACACTATTCTATACTTACCAGTCATTTTCCTCTTTTATTACTGTTCATGTATAGTCGGTCCGAATAGTCTTTTAGGTGTAAAGCATTGTTCATGGTCATTCATTTTCTAGTCCTCTGGCTAAGGTTCCTGTGTTCTTCTTTAGTCCAACCTATGAATGGGCCAGAGTATCTTATTAGCGATACTGTCCAGATTTGTATACCTTTTACTCGATGCCTGCTATATAATTTCGTTTCAAGGCGGTTTCTTTATAAATATTATTTTCCCATTTTCTCTTTCATTTTTGTAGATTTGATGATGTCGTCTTTTAGAACTCCCAAATATTTGTAGGTAGCAAGCTCGTCTAGCAACCCCCTTGGTTGCGGAGTTCCACACCCTCTGTCGTCTCTAGTTGTCTTCTTTTAATTTCTAGTAGTGCACAATTATTATTATTATTATCACTGTTATTATTATCATTATTAGTACCATGGTTATTATTATTATTATAATTATTATCCACATGCGTAATTAAGAGTTATTTCTGATAGTCCGTAACAATTGGTTCGTTGAATTCCGAGTAACATGGTTCACTAGATTTCAGCACTTACCAACTATTTCGCTTAACGTTGCACACGGTTTAACATTATCTCATCTGCCGTCTGCCTTTAGTGTCTTCCTGTGAACGACCGTTTGATTTATCGGGAATCTTATTCTTAATAACACATTCCCGCACTCTTCCACTAGAGGGATGGGCGATGTTCTCATTAGCACTGCCTATGCACGACAATTGTGTGTTGTAATGGCCAGGGCTTGTGCCATTATTACAGTATTTTCGAACATATTCATATGCATTTATGATTATTATTATCATTGTTATTATTATTATTATTATTATTATTATTATTATTTGTAGTATGATTTACTCAATATTAGTTCGTCTATGACAGAAATGTGAGTGTGTTTATCTTATACACGAACATAACCGTCACAAACGAATTACTCAGATCGGTTAATACATAAAACATTATACATTTCACTAGCTCACTCCCCATCAATAAAAATATCATAAAAATAATCTACGATATGTCTTCTGTCAACTTCTTTAAATAAAATGAAAATACTGGAGAAATATGTCGACAAACTTTAGACCCGTACTGGTCTGCTTTTTCTTAGATTCGTTGAGATACGAACGTTCAAACTAGGATCAATAAACGCCGCTACTCACTGGTTCTTTGCCTTTTGTCTAAGATCAAAGTGTAGTATATGTTCCGATGGATACTGTACCCCATGGACTGATGTTGTCTTGGCCTTCGGGACTTGATTTGCGCCGGTCTGTGGGTCTGTACTGCGCAGTTCTGGGAGGTCCGCGCTCCCAGGCTTCGCCTCCCCTCTTTGGAGAGGAGTGAGTTTATTACTTGCTGCCTGAGGCGTCCCTACCGACGGGACCACCCAGGCAGTTATAAACCCCACTTTCCCGACCCAACCTTGGGTCACATCTTGCTTGTGGGAGTAAGATAAACACTGGCCTTGTGCCTAACTCCTGGAGAGGAGTAAATAAATACTCACTGCTGATTAATATAAACACAAAAAATTTAAACTAAATAGTAATTCAAACCCTGAATAAAATAAAACCGACCATACTATTCAGTTACAAATCATTTTTTAAAAATATAGAGCATTTCCTAACACACCACAAAACATCACACGATCATATTATGTCCCTTATCGTACAACTACTAATAAGAACTATTACATACATCACTCATGATAATATCCCAACAGTATGCCTACCGGCATGATAAAAGTTAAAACCAAAGGGCACCGTCTTTCTCTCTCTCTCTCTCTCTCTCTCTCTCTCTCTCTCTCTCTCTATATATATATATATATATATATATATATATATATATATATATATATATATATATTTTGTTAGTGATTTTATTCCATTAATTGCGACAAAATATATTCTGTTTTATTAACCCTCGCAAAGAGCGTCAACTTTTCAGGCTATAATGGAATCAACTGGCATAGATTTTAAATTCACTTCAACCGGAAATTGATAATGTATTATGGGGGAGGGGGACAGAGATAGAGCTCTGCCTATAACGGGGACATGAGAAGGGAGGGGGGAGAGGGGGAGACGCCAACAAGTCATGTTTCAAAATGTTGCGTGGGAGGTTATCTCGTGTCTGGGCCATCGTGACCTCAATTCCAGCCAGGGCGGGGGGGGGGCAGGGGGGGGGGGGGGTTAAATTTAAAATGAGAATAGAATTTTACTCATGGATTTATAACTGTCATTTTTGTTGTAATAGGTAATTATCATGTAGATAAACTGGTTTGATAATTTTAATTTAGGGTATTAATTGCTACTTCTGCATTTTATTTTAATATAGTTATTTATGGCTTGCTCATTATTTGTAGTGAATTTTGTTGTGATAATATTTTTTAATTGTGATTATATTATACTAAGATCAATACTAGTGGAATCATTATATAAAAGAAGTTTAATGGTGTTACCATTTTTAGCATTAATAAAATCGATTACAATAACAATAATAATAACAATGCAAATCATACCTACGATAGTCCCAGTGATAATAGCATTAATACAAATAAAAATAAAAATAAAAATAACAAGATAATAACAACAATAATAATAATAATAATATTAATAAAAATAACAATAGTAATAATAATTATCACCATTATTACCATCCTGCTAGTTGTGAAGTCATTGGGCGAAATAAGTATATAAGTGATGGTAGGCTTTTATAGTTCTACTACCAATGACAAGGACTAAGTACCAGTCAATAATTAAGTGTTCAAGATAGTAATCGAAGGATAAAGTAATTGAGATTAGATTAGTCTATATGATATCAGTGTTAATAGCTATCCCAGTTATGGGTTTATGTGGGAGATGATTTTGGTACAATTGGTTGAATGACTGAGAGGCTATTGAGGCTGAGCATTATAGGTAATACTTATAGATTTGATGTTATTGATAGTTTAGTGGGGTGGTTATATATTTATAGATTTATAGATTCATCGGGACTTGTTGGGGTGGGGTTGGGTGGAAAATGTGGGTGGGTGGGTAGGGGGTTATAATGTGTTTTGAGGTAGTGTATAATGGGGGGTTAATGTAATCATTAATTTTTGTAAAAAAATGTTTTTTTAATTATGTGGGGAGTTGGTGTGGGGTTCAGGTTGGGTATGTGGGTTGCTAAGGAGGTAGAGTCTACTATGTTTACAGTTGATAGATGTCTCTTGTTTTCTATTTAAGAGTTTATTTCTGTCTTTAAAACGGATAATTTCCAGTTTTTCATTTAAACATAATCAACATGGTGAGTTTATTGATTTGCAGGTGCTAGATGTTTTCAAGATTTTCCACTTTATTATGGGAGTATCTTTTTTTGTTTTTATTTTGTGGTAGTGTAGTGAAAGTCCAGTTTGGCCAGGATGGTCAGGGTTGTTGAAGGAGAGTTTATGGTTGTAGAATCTTTCCTTGAAGTTGTTACCTGCCAGACCAATATAATAGTTGGTATGGGATGGGTTTTCGGTTGAGGAGATAGATGCCTCATAGTATCAACCCAAGTGGTCAATGAGGCATCTATCTCCTCAACCGAAAACCCATCCCATACTAACTATTATATTGGTTTGGCAGGTAACAACTTCAAGGAAAGATTCTACAACCATAAACTCTCCTTCAACAACCCTGACCATCCTGGCCAAACTAGACTTTCACTACACTACCACAAAATAAAAACAAAAAAGATACTCCTATAATAAAGTGGAAAATCTTGAAAAAATCTAGCACCTGCAAATCAATAAACTCACCATGTAGATAATGTTTAAATGAAAAACTGGAAATTATCCGTTTTAAAGACAAAAATAAACTCTTAAATAGAAAACAAGAGACATCTATCAACTGTAAACATAGTAGACTCTACCTCCTTAGCAACTCACATACACCACCTTAACCCCACACCAACTCCCCACATAATTAAAAAAAATGTTTTTTACAAAAGTGAATGATTACATTAACTCCTCATTATACACTACCTCAAAACACATTATAACACCCTACCAACCCACCCATATTTACCACTCAACGACACCCCAACAAGTCCCGATGAATCTATAAATCTATAAATATATAACCACCCCTACTAAACTATCAGTAACATCAAATCTCTAAGTATTACCTATAATGCTCAGCCTCAATAGCCTCTCAGTCATACTACCAATTCTACCAAAATTCTCTCCCACATAAACCCATAACTGGAATAGCTATTAACACTAATACCACTTAGACTAATCTAATCTCAATTACTTAATCCTTCGATTACTATCTTGAACACTTAATTATTGACTGGTACTTAGTTCTTGTAATTGGTAGTAGAACTATAAAAGCCTACCATCACTTGTAGACTTATTTCGCCCAATGACTTCACAAGTAGCAGGATAGTAATAATAATGATAATTATTATTACTATTATTATTATTATTGATATTATTATTATTATTATTAATATTATTATTATTAATATTATTATTATTATTATCTTGTTATTTTATTTTTATTTTTATTTTTATTAATGCTATTATCATTGCGACTATCGTAGGTATGATTGGCATTGTTATTATTATTGTTATTGTAATCGATTTTATTAATGCTAAAAATGGTAACACCATTAAACTTCTGTTATATAATAATTCAACTAGTATTGATCTTAGTATAATATAATCACAATTAAAAAATATTATCACAACAAAATTCACTACAAATAATGAGCAAGCCATAAATAACTATATTAAAATAGAATGCAGAAGTAGCAATTAATAACCTAAATTAAAATTATCAAACATTTTTATTTACATTATAATTACCTATTAATACAAAAATGACAGTTGAAAATCCATGATTAAAATTCTATTCTCATTTTTAATTTAACCCCCCCCCCTGCCACCCCGCTTCGGTTGGAATTGAGGTAACGATGGCCCAGACACGAGAGAACCTCCAACGCAACTTTTTGAAACATGACTTGTTGGCGTCTCCCCCTCTCCCCCTCCCTTATCATGTTCCCGTTATCGGAAGAGCTCCATCTCTGTCCCCCTCCCCCATAATACATCTTCAATTTCCGGTTGAGGTGAATTTAAAATCTATGCCAGTTGATTCCATTATAGCCTGACAAGTTGACGCTTTTGCGAGTGTTAATGAAGCAGAATATATTTTCTCGCAATTAATGGAATAAAATCATCAACAAAAAATATATTTTGCTCTGAATTTTCATTGAGCACTCTCATAAACCCGATTTAAACTTCCTTCGGATTCATACCCCCTGGATATTTGTAACAAGTTAACTACATATATATACAGTATCTACAATAAGTGAGTACACCCAACGAATTTTTTACTTTTTACTTCATAGAACTTTAATTTTTCGTAGGATTTAAATGAAACTCGGTGTGAACATAGCCATGTAGTGGTTTAATAGCTTTATAAACTATGAAGGAACAAATATCTTGTCAATGCAAAAGAATTGAACAAAAACATTTGGAACAAGTAACAAAAAGTGAGTACACATGAGCATTTTAAACAAATAATCTTATTTTTAATACTTTGTATGACCTCCATTGTTATCAATAACAGCAGACAACCTCCTAGCCATTGATTCGACTAGTTTATGACATGTGTCCGCCGGAATTGCGTTCCATTCACATTTGATGACCTACTTCAGTTCGTTATTATTTCTCGGATTTTTCCCTTCAATTTTCCGTTTCAGATGCTCCCACAAATGCTCTATTAGGTTCAAATGAGGTGACATATTCGACAATGGTAAGGTATTAACCCGTTTACTGTCTAAGAATGCCTTAGTAGCCCGAGATGTGTGCTTAGGGTCGTTATCTTGCTGGAAAACTCCACGTCTGCCAACACTTGTTAGACTTGGTAACATTTTTTCCTCCAATATCTGGCAATAGAGTTTGGAATCCATTTTTGCCTTCGATGAAAGCAAGTCGTCCAACTCCTTTGGCACTCATACACCCCCAAACCATTAAGCTCCCACTTCCATGCTTTACAGTTGGCACGACAGACTTATCCTTGTAAGCTTCCCCTTTTCGTCGCCACACACGCTTAACGCCATCTAATCCAAATAGATTTATTTTTGTCTCATCAGACCAAAGGATTTTGTGCTAAAACTGCATGTCTTTGTCTTTATGTTCATTAGCAAATTCATAGCGCTTCTTTTTGTGAGAAGTTTTAAGAAGAGGCTTCCCCCGAGGCATGCAGCCTTTAAACCCATCTTCATGGAGAATGTTGCGCACTGTCTGAGCACTCACAGTTACGTTTAAATTGTGCAAAATTTCTTCTGCGATGCTAGCAGCACTCCGACGTCTGTGTCCCTCTATTAGTTGTTTGATGCGCCTCTTAGTTCGATCAGAAAACTTATTTGGTCGACCGGGACGGTGGCCATTTTTGACGGTTCCAGCTTTTTTGTACCGTTGAACAACTATTGCTATCATATTTCGGCTGATATTTACATTGTCACTAATTTCCTTATATGAATGACCACTCTTGAATAAATTAACAATAGTTTCACGAGTTTTTTCATCTAAATCATTGTCATGAGGAGCAATTTCCAAGAATAAACAGACAATTGAAGGAAAAAATCCGAGAAATAATAACGAACTGAAGTAAGTCATCAAATGTGAATGGAACGCAATTCCGGCGGACACATGTCATAAACTAGTCGAATCAATGGCTAGGAGGTTGTCTGCTGTTATTGATAACAATGGAGGTCATACAAAGTATTAAAAATAAGATTATTTGTTTAAAATGCTCATGTGTACTCACTTTTTGTTACTTGTTCCAAATGTTTTTGTTCAATTCTTTTGCATTGACAAGATATTTGTTCCTTCATAGTTTATAAAGCTATTAAACCACTACATGGCTATGTTCACACCGAGTTTCATTTAAATCCTACGAAAAATTAAAGTTCTATGAAGTAAAAAGTAAAAGATTCGTTGGGTGTACTCACTTATTGTAGATACTGTATATATATATATATATATATATATATATATATATATATACATATATATATATACATATATATATATATCTATATATACATATTTATATGTAAATATATATACATATATATACATATATACATATGTATACATATATATATATATACATATATATATATACATATATATATATATAAATATATACATATATATGTATATATATATACATATATATATATAAATATATACATATATATGTATATTTATATATATATACATATATATATATGTATATATATATATATATATATATATATATATATATATATATATATATATATATATATATATCCAAGTATAGCTTATTAACCAATGTAGTATGATAGACAGATCACTGCAAACGTAACAAGAACTTACATTTCCGTTCACAACGCCAAGAAACCGGCTATACGCATTTCACACAACACCTAAGATGAACATAACCACATCACTATCTTTCATGGTAAGAAATACCACCATCCTAACGTACACACCACACAATGCTTGTGTTTTATCTCATCTAAACGCGGCTTTAAAACATTTATTTCACATAAATAACTGTCATAAGTATACTAAGAACACAAAAAAATTTGACCCCAGATCATCTACACACGCGGAAATATTGATAATACTATGCAAATACTGTAAAATATTTTGAATTAGATATACTTAGAGTTCTCAACATCAAGAGGGAATGATTAATTGGCGTATGGTATTATGACGAACCGACATACACTAAACTAGTATGCCAACGATATGGCTTATGCTCGAGAGTATAGTTTTCTGACAAAACCTCTGATACTTCATTAATTCTCCTTTAAAAAGGAGGAGTTAATGCCTTGCAGGGTAGCTTTATTACAACGGTACATACACTATGAAATTTACCCCTTGGATGAATCATGATAATGGTATACATAGTATGATTTTATTAATTAAGCATTGGGAGGTAGTACACTAGTGCACTTATTATCGCAATATTATACACTCAACTTTGGGAATCATTTTGTAATACAACCTGGTTTTGATAAGGTCAATCTTTGTTTGATTTTGTTTGGTTATGAAACAGGTGATAAATATAAATATCCACTAAAGTATGGAGGTGACACTATGAACAAAAATGGTGAGATACGGTACGAAACGGGCACTAAACTACGAAGCACTGGTGCACACAACACTACAAAGAAAAGATATTAGAGTGAAAACGTAAACGATCCAATAGTAACAACGTAGAATACACAAATGGGCCAACACTTGGCTTTATTTCAATAAACAACGTGCGTACCATAACATTAATTTTGTACGTGCTGCCGACCTTGATCTGGATGATACGCGCGTGCACATTGTCATCCTGGTGTTGATATATGGGTGCTTGTTTGCTTGTTTAGCGACTTGAATAAAGATCGACCCTCAAGATTAGCTGATTCTTATGAAGGTCTCCTCGTTTTTTTAAAATATTCCTTAACTTGTAGAATGAGACATAAACCATTGGCAAAGTGATCACTTTCACTTAGTGATTAGCTGTTCCGTGCCTGACGCATATTTGGTTGTGACACAGAGAGGCGCAAACTACAAAAGAAAGATGATACCGACTCCACTTCTTATTTTACCAGAAGATGTAACCCGGGTTGTGATCCTCATTCTGCTTCTATATTTGCCTGTCTGGAACCGGCGCTCCAGACGCGGATCTGACAGTACCCGGATCTCACAAGACCTCCCACTATGAGGAAGAGTTACACTTACGGTGGCGTGTCGTTAATCTGTACGCCTTTATTCATTTTGATGGTTCTTGGAATTGTAGTCCTTTCTGTTATGGCATACCAACCGATCTTGAGGCTATATAATGTACATTTTTTAAAAATTTTATATACGACTAATTTCACACAATCATTCATTTATTCATAATTGAGGATAAACTGAAAATGTATACCTTGGCAGATGGTATGAATGTCTCATTTAACATTGTCGGTGAGTATATACATTCGGCCACTCCTACAACTAAACACAGACCGTTATTCTAACTATTTTGAATGACATACATTATTTACTGTGACAAATTTAGAAACCTTGCTATTTTCGCATCATCATAACTGGGATTGGCGAGCTCGGTTGAAAGCCTATCGCCCATTATTTGTCTGTCTCAAAATAAGTGTCCTGTTGTGAAAGACAGTTTATGTTTTGTGCTCACGAAATTACTTTTAATGTCGGTAATGGAATTCACTTAAGTGTTGAGGTTTACAAAGTGTATAGAATTTAGTTAAGTATTTATGTCCTCGGGGTGTCAGAATATATGTGCTTTTAAAAATCGAAAATATATAGAGATACACACACACACACACACACACATATATATATATATATATATATATATATATATATATATATATATATATATATATATATATATATATATATATATATATGGATTAAATGATCTGATGTAATGAAAATGAAAAAGGAAAACATAAAACAATATTATTTATATATTAATCAACGTTTCGTCTTTATTGTGGTACTTCCTCAGGATGAAGAAAAATGCAGAAAAATGTTCATACAATTATAAATATTGATCGGTCTGATAATAGGACGCAAAATTAGCTTCTCTTAAGTGCAAGACTAGGGTTGGGTAGAAGGGTCGGTCCAACAAGATTCAGCATTTCTTACTTTATGACTGGGTTAAAATACTAAAGATGGTGATCAGTTCTGACTTTTGCCCCACCCCCCATCTACACCGGCCCCAAATACACGTTTGAACCCAGTGACCCAGACAATGTCTGGGCTAAAGATAATAAACTCATATCCAAGGAACCCATCCACTCCTAACAACTCCGTTAACTGCTGCTGATAATGCACACCAATTTTGTCCTATCTCAATTTGTTTTAATTTATTTTCACTTACCATCTACCCTAAGGTTCGTCGCCCTCGGGCATATCAAATTTGATAATCTTTTGAGTATTTCTTCTGCATTTCTCTTCATCTTGAGGAAGTTTTACAATAAAAATGAAACGTTGATGAATACATACACAATAGAGTGTTTGGCTCTCCTTTTTCATTTTCCACACACACACACACACGGACACACACTCACGAACACACACACACACATATATATATATATATAATATATATATATATATATATATATATATATATATATATATATATATATATATATATATATAGGTGTGTGTGTGTGTGTGTGTGCGTGTGTACTCCGACACTTGACATAACGAAAAACAAATAGGCAATAACAAGAAAAGTTGATATGTATAGAATCGAAAGTTTTTAGCAACAGTTGGAGTTACATACTACCACATTTTTCAATGTAACAATTGCAAGAAGAGACGCAAAATTATTCACATACTTTGGCAAGAATCTCCTTGTCTATAACCGTGAACGCCTCTACTATATCAGTCGTCAAAGAGGTGCACCGTGTTGTGGGCGTGTTTGTAAGTGTTGACCTTTATTACGCCCCATAAGAAATAGTTAATGTAGTTGAAGGCGAGAGAGTATGGTAGCCACTTATCGTCAGAACAGTGGTTAAGAACATTGTTCGGAAGCTTCTCTTACATTTGCCTTGTGAGCAGGAGCAGAGTCGTAGGGGAGTGCAATGGCGATCTCGTCCACCCAGAACTTAAGTACGCTCTACCACACCTCCTAGTATTTCGTTTACTTTTGTTAGGTGTTAGATTATGCTACACCACTATGTAGTTGGGTTCTGTGTGATATGTACAATTTACTCAAAAACTTGTGATAGATCATATATATGTTTTTTTTTTATTATACATTATACATCATGTAACTAATTCATCTTTACTAAAGGTTAACCATATACAATGTGTCCGGTTTATCTTCCGATGGCAGGATAGTTTTACCCAAAATGGTAATCTTCGGTGCAGTGAGTGAAATAGTACAGTTCTTAACTAGTATCATATAACACATCATAGCAAGTAGAGGTTTGGTAAAGAAAAAAAATTGATGTCGTCAGCTCATTATCTGAGATACTGATATATGCATATATATATATATATATATATATATATATATATATATATATCAGTTAATCAGATAATGAGCTGACGACATCAATTATATATATATATATATATATTAAGACTCTATAGCTAACAAATATATAAATCACATTGTATTAAATGTTAGAAAGGTGCAATTAAGGGAAAGCTAGTAATGCAAGCGATAGGTGATTTAATTTATATATATATATATATATATATATATATATATATATAAATATTTGTTATTGTTTATTTATCTATGGACGTATACGTTTCGTCTCTTTTAAATCAAGACTCATCAGCATAGAAGTACGACTATTCACTACCGGTCACACGATTCGAAACCCTGGATTACAAGTATTTTTCAACGCCAATCCAACGTCGCTAACCGATAGGCCAATTCTGAACAGCTAATAAACATCGATAATTTTAACACATTTTAAAGGCGGCGAGACATACAGGCGTTCAACTTCTATAAGTGAAGGAATGATGCATATACAGCAAGTGCCATCACGCTGTTTTATTACTACCATTTACAGTGCTCTACTTTTTAACGAGGAGCTTCATATATATATATATATATATATATATATATATACATATACATACATATATATATATATATACATATATAGATATACATCTGTGTATATATATATATATATATATATATATATATATATATATATAGACATATATATATATATGTGTGTGTGTGTGTGTGTAAAGGAGTAAGGCTACCAACATTAGTAAAATGTTTTTTCCACATTTATTTATTTTTTGTTATTTTATAATTTTATATAACGCGTTTCAAGCGGTGACCCGCTATCATCAGATATGTAAATCCATTTGAAAGAATGTCTGTCGATTTGAAAGAGTGTTGTTTCATTTGATGAAACAACACGTTTTCAAATCGAAATACATTTCTTCAAATGAATTTACATATCATCAGATATGTAAATTCATTTGAAGGAATGTCCTTCGATTTGAAAAAGTATTGTTTCATTTGATGAAACAACACGTTTTCAAATCGAAATACATTTCTTCAAATGGATTTCACGTTTTTGGGTCTGTTTTCTTAAGTTAAAATCAAGAAATGCAAGTTGTCTGTGCGTATTTTAACGCTTACTAAGGAGCATATTATAGACATAACGTCTCAATCGAAAATTCCAATATTTTGGATTTACAATGAATTAAATCCATAAGTTTTAGACGAAAATTGTACCAGATACAATGAAATAATATTATTTTTAAAGCACACTTAAGCTGAAGCTATATATTTTATAATTTTTGAGTCGCAATCATGTAACGTATTTAAATCAAAATTGCAAAAGAGTTACTAGAAATAAGGTTTTGTGTCGTTGTATATTTACATTAATCTTTGTAAGCAGGCATGGAATAGGTGCAACACTGTTCTGTCTCGTGTGATAACTAGTATATATATATATATATATATATATATATATATATATATATATATATATATATATATATATATATATATATATAGTCAAGCATAGCCTACGTCGGGGTCACGGTGAGTAGCGCGTTATAATGATAAATATAAAAAAAGAGAAAGTGTTCGAAGATTGCTCATATGTTTATAGGGCCACACGATACAGGAGGAAGAGGATTATCTAATTAAAGAACTCACCTACAAAACAAAGAAGAACACCGAACAGATAACCCACGACTAAAACACCAAGTGAAGATAAAAACAATATTTGTTTGTAAAATAGTAAAACTAAGGCTAATATATATAATTACAACAAACAACAAGTAAAACAAAGAAATATTTTAGGTAAGAGGTATAATGTTTAACAACAACTAATGGTGAGCAAAAGCTATGCAGAATTAAAAGGATTACTTATTCACATAATGGAAATGTTGTTACAGGACTAACCATGAGAGTTGGCATGTTCATTTATCAAGGAATCTCACAAGTACTACTCATCCAAGAGCTACACTGATATTTCGATGGAAAAGTAATCAGCAGATCTCAAGATGAAGTGGTTAGAAATCATATATATATATATATATATATATATAGATACGGGTTTATCCATGGACGTCTCAAATGTCTGCTATGCAATTTTAAATAAGATATGTATACGCCCCACCGGTTGTGGTGTGATATATTTACAATTAACAGAAGGTCGGTGGCTGCAATTTCGAAAAACTTTTGTTTTCGTCAAATTAATGCTTTTCGTATGAGAAAATATCAGGGATCCGCTCGATTGTGGAGTCAAATCCTTTTTAGCCCCTCTGTTTTCTGTTTTCTGTTTTCTGCTTTGTCTTTTTCTTCTTCCATTTTATAGCTCACAGCGCAACAGCTCAATCTTCGACCGCCAAGAACACTCTGGTCGATTCGCAACTCTCGTTTTCTCTCTCTCTCTCTCTCTCTCTCTCTCTATATATATATATATATATATATATATATATATATATAGCGTCTGACTTCCTATCGGCGCTGTTCATAAAAGAGCATTGTCGATCAACGACACAAGAGTCGCTTCTCTTAAGTGCAAGCATAGTGGGTGGTTGAGGGTGTTGGTAATACAGGATCCAGCATTTCTTACTTTGTGACT
The DNA here is from genome assembly GCA_963556195.1 of Sepiola atlantica. NCBI lineage: Eukaryota > Metazoa > Mollusca > Cephalopoda > Sepiida > Sepiolidae > Sepiola > Sepiola atlantica. Next base: position 54,593,005 of record OY744540.1, on the reverse strand, counting down.
TGCTTGGGGGAAAATAACAACTAGAAACGACACAGCTTTATTTAATATTCAATGAATACATTTTATTTTTCTGATAATTCCGATGATACGAGCATTTATTTGAATATATATATATATATATATATATATATATATATATAAATATATATATATATATATAATTATTTCCACAATCGCCGCAGCCCACAACCTATGAAAAGAAACAAACCGGAAGTCCTAGACTCGAGTTTCGCCCTCCTTTGGGCTCATCAGTAGAACACATCCGAACTCAGGATTCGAAACCCGAGTCACTTGCATGGTAAGCGAGTACTCTGCCACTGAGCTACCTCGCCACATACAAGAATGTCTATTAATTTACACAGATTAAGTGAATCGCGGCGATGACCGACTGTGGAATATACCTACTCTTTTCAACAAGGGGTGTAGTCATCCAACTACTATGAACCCAGGCCGATGTCTCACAAGTAGGATTTTATACTCGCTAGGACGATGTCATCCAACAAGCTAACCAAGCGAGCAAATAAATATTAGATTTCTTGAATGTGAGATGATATATATAATTATTTCCACAATCAGACAACGCCGCAGCCCACAACCTATGAAAAGAAACAAACCGGCCTGGGTTCATAGTAGTTGGATGACTACACCCCTTGTTGAAAAGAGTAGGTATATTCCACAGTCGGTCATCGCCGCGGTTCACTTAATCTGTGTAAATTAATAGACATTCTTGTATGTGGCGAGGTAGCTCAGTGGCAGAGTACTCGCTTACCATGCAAGTGACTCGGGTTTCGAATCCTGAGTTCGGATGTGTTCTACTGATGAGCCCAAAGGAGGGCGAAACTCGAGTCTAGGACTTCCGGTTTGTTTCTTTTCATAGGTTGTGGGCTGCGGCGTTGTCTGATTGTGAAAATAATTATATATATATCATCTCACATTCAAGAAATCTAATATTTATTTGCTCGCTTGGTTAGCTTGTTGGATGACATCGTCCTAGCGAGTATAAAATCCTACTTGTGAGACATCGGCCTGGGTTCATAGTAGTTGGATGACTACACCCCTTGTTGAAAAGAGTAGGTATATTCCACAGTCGGTCATCGCCGCGATTCACTTAATCTGTGTAAATTAATAGACATTCTTGTATGTGGCGAGGTAGCTCAGTGGCAGAGTACTCGCTTACCATGCAAGTGACTCGGGTTTCGAATCCTGAGTTCGGATGTGTTCTACTGATGAGCCCAAAGGAGGGCGAAACTCGAGTCTAGGACTTCCGGTTTGTTTCTTTTCATAGGTTGTGGGCTGCGGCGTTGTCTGATTGTGGAAATAATTATATATATCATCTCACATTCAAGAAATCTAATATATATATATATATATATAAAGAGAGAGAGAGATAAAAAAGAGAGAAATACAGAGAGAGAATATAGATAGAGAGAGAATGAACAAAAGAATGAGAAAGAGTGAATTACATGTATTCAATATCAAATGACATTAGTTTTTAAGAAGGTCTGGCTCTACCAAGCTCCTAATTTCTCTTCCTTTGAAGCTTCATGTATCAAACTATCACCGTGTTGACTTGTATTGCACACAATATATTAGGCTGAAAAACCTTAACAGTTGGGAAGCTACGGGTGTGGAATAATTAACTCGAAGACATCACGTGCCTCTTTTATTATATTTATTCGTAAATCTTTCACATAGAAAATGACTTTTTCCTTCGACGGTTTCATTCGAACACGCACAGACATATATACATACCCATTTACATATGTCTATGTTGGCATTTTGTTTCTACATTGCTTTGTTCAATTAGAAACCTACCAAATTCATATTCCGGAGCCAGACAATTGAAAGTGTAATTTAGTAATTAAATGAATATAATTTACACAACAACGGCCGCTGAAATACTGATATAATAGAAGAGCCAAGGAAATAAACATCTACATATGTACGCCCCCCACACACATATATATATATATATGTATACATACATATATATATATATATATATATATATATATATATATATATATATATATATATATATATATTTATATATATACACATAAATAACATATATTTAGAACATACTTCAAATTACTTTAAAAAACATTGATTGGTATATTATATAAAATACACTTGATTTGTTCAAATCTCACTCTTTGCCCACTCTGTATACTTATTCAAATATTCAGTATTTAATTCACGCTATGTATATATATATATATATATATATATATATATATATATATATATATATATATATATATATATATATATATATATATATGTCGTCCGTTCAAACATATAATTGTAATACAACTTTAAAATATATGGATCAAAGCACATTTTTAAATACTGACTATGATTTTAATTTTTAGAATCAGTTTTTGGAATTACATGATATAATGTTAATTTAACCGTAAAGGGACAAACAAGGACTGCATTGCTAATCGTGAAAATCGGGCTCCCGTTTTAGTACCAATATGTATTTATTATCACAGCTTCATCCAACCCCAGGTAAAACTATACGAACAAATTTAACTAAGAAAGTAGTGGGTTGATTGATTCTCCATAGTTAGTTGAATACAAAATTAAGATATATATATATATATATATATATATATATATATATATATATATATATATGATACTAAGAAGGAAATGCAATGCAAAGGTGTGACGGATAGCCACAAGTTTGAGAAAATATCACATATAATCGTAGAACAAGGTATATAGTTTAACCTTTAATACAATGTATACATACACATATATGTTGTTTCACAAACACACCTCACATATATCTGTCTATCTACACAATGTTACAATGGTATTTAATACCTGTAAAAAGATGATCTAGTGGAAACTCGGTATGATATAATATTTTTGGAACTCGACTCCTTTTGAAAACCGTGCTAAAACAGGTTAACGCGTGCATATGAAGATATAGTGAAGACGCAGTCCCGCAGAAAATACTGGTAAATTTGAAATTGAACCAGATTTCTAAACCAAAACAATTTAATTTTAAAAAAATGTATTACTTAACTTATTGATTTAATTATTTTTACTATTTTGGCGGGGGAATCTTCTTTGTTTCATATTTTAAATCTAAATTTAAACTGAGTCTATTTGTGAAATTGCATATGACAGTTAATACTACCATTAAATATTCCATTATCTGTTTGTTTAATATTAGTGTGTATATAACTATTTTAATTTTAAATTTCCGTGTTGTAAATTGTTATCTAGGACTGCAATTGACAACACGGAACACCAATTACAACAATACTCCCTGCACCCTGACGAACTGCCCCTGGACACCACAGACAAATGCCACCGCACATACACTGTACATCGTATACAGTGTAGCACATGCAACAACATATGCATTAGTAGTACGGTGATGCCCCTACATATTAGAGTCAAATAACACCTACAAACACGCACCCCTTCCTTGTACAAAAACATCACCGCATGTGAAAACACGAGCACATCATTTAAGATTGATATCCTAGCCACGGTGAGACACATAGCATTTTAAAATTAAAGAATCGATCATAATGGCAAACTTATGTCCCCAGATAAACCACCGACTCGAGTTAGGATCACCATTTCTCTTGTTTTATTGATTGATCTTAATTTAACCTTTGACTGAATATTAAAGACTAATAATAAAACAAATCAACCTTATAATAACAACAGATAATATAGCAACATATACCAAATACTCACTCGACATCATATAACAGAGGGGAAACAATAAATACATAAAAATAAATAAATACATGATAATAAAAATAAATATTAATGAATAGATAAAAAATTAAAGTAAAAATAAGTAAATAAATTAATAAAAGATGCTTAATGTCTATTAACTAATAATAGTAATAAGTTAACCTAACACAACCATTACTTATAATAATATATACTAATGATATTAATAATAATGATTGCGAAATACGAGAGTGATACACTTCATAAAAATATATCAAATTGAATGATCAGCAAGAAAACGGGTCATTGGGCACACTAAATACAACATTTATTTAGAATCAGTGAGTAATTATATAACAATCCACTTTTACGTTCTGCAATCGAAACCTCATACTTTCTTTCAGTAGAGTTATCAAATCAGAAAATTAACAAATGCCAAAATAAGCTCATTAAATAATTGCACAATAGAGGTAAAATGCGAGGTACAGCACTTACATCTATTTGAAAAGATTTTGTCAAAAATACTGTATTCATCATATAGAGAATACGATAGTGTTTAAACAGCATCCGGGCAGATGGTATAAATAAAAACACACACACTATATAACGAAAAATGAATAACTTAAACATATTAATTAATACAAATTGTAACCATCAACATTTAAAAAAAGCAGAACAAAATTAAAATAAATTGAATTCATTGAATCTAAAAAAATCGAATGTGATCAAAATTTCATGGTTGTTATTTAAGAGAAAAAACAAGGAATCACATGAATTATTAACAAAAATATTGTAGTGTTTTACAGTATTGCTTTCGACTTACTTTACAAATATATGAACCATCTTAGTGCACATAACAATCTCAGCAGTGTATGTATATTCACATATATAAAGTAATATCTTCAAATACAGTACATCCATATATATCCATAAACACACATGCAGATAAAATCAATCATTCATATGAATACAAAACATGTACATATGAATAGAAAATACATATACATGCATACACGTAAACATATATAAACA